>CM029023.1:40412559-40827559 GCA_016801055.1 Panax notoginseng
CACTGCAACTATGGTTGAAAAGTTTTATCATCTACCATATGTTCTAAATCTCTGATTTATTACTGTTGAAGACTATTGATAATTTATCTTTAGTCATGATATTCTTTACTGAGCTAGTTGTGCTCACCCTTTTGCTTCACAATTCCTTTCAAGTAATAAAAGTGTAGCTGGGTCGAGCGAGGGTAACGGGGAAATAGAACGGTGGTCTCTAGCTGTGGATGTTCTCCCGAAGCAGTATAGAAAAGTTCATTTAGTAGTTTTATTTGGTGAATCCAATAGGGTAAGGTGTACCCAACGTTGGAAGGGTGATTTGCCATAATCATATAAGATGTTTAACGACATACAACCTCGTGTCATCATAAGACAGGGATGTGCTCATCCACTTGCTGAGTATATTTACGAGCACTACCTATATAATCTTGGTATTTGTTTGAAGTATAATTCTCAATTAGAGACAGTAGAGATAATGATATGTCAAGAGAAGACTCACCATTGGGAAGAATATGATAGTAATCTTCTCGTTTTTCTTTGGGGTCTATTGGGTCAACCAAGAATAATTCTGTGGCCATATGATATCTATCATAACCTAGACGCATGGCCTCCCATGTACGAAGGTTTCCTTGAGCACTTCCCAAAGATTCTAATTTCTAAAACAGTTTTTGACTATACCTTTATGTAAGGTGTCATTGTGAGGTGATGTCCACGGTTGGAACATGAGTCACATTTGGTATATATTTGTATCCAAACTCACAGCATATGTGTTGTTGTATTTTGCACGACAATTGTTGTAATAAAGTTGTAGTTATTTTCTGTACCATGTATTTGACGACTCATAATAGGTTGGATGGAATGGACCTATTTTGGGGGCGTCACAATAGTTATAAAGTACTATCGATAATTCAAAATAGCACTTCTCTTTTCTTAAAACTTTTCACAATGAACATCATTTAGTAAAACATCAATTTCAGTCTAAGACCTTGAGCATTTCATTCTTTTTTAAAAAAGGGCAACCTGGCACCAAATCCATAAGTCCGGCATATCTTACGAGGACGTCTAAGTGATCAGCCTATAGTACTCTATGTTGTACAACACTACTTTCTTTAAACATATGTACGTTTAAGTTTTGGCAACCTCACGTGTCTGTCGTTTGACAACAAAACATTTGTTTATGCATACTCAGTCTTCCTTTAAAACCATACCAAAATAGTTTGGTAAAATTTTGACAACATTGACAATACTTCGATAGATTATAAGAAATCCATAAAACATATTAAGTCTAGCCAAAGGAATTGGCTTCGACTTCATCATATATCAATCCATGCGTAAGATACATGAATTACAAAGCTTGTCCAGATTGAACATAGATAAGGGTTAGAACACTTGCCTTTAGCGTCTTCTATGGTAATTATATGTTTCCTTTGAGTCTCTAAGGCTTCTACATTATATGATCACATAACATACCACATTAGGTCATAAACAATCATGTAAGGTCACTACTATATCTTACCCTTCTTCTCAATCTAATCGTGCTTCAGATTATTTATCATTCGATACAGTTTTATCGTATTACATTGTATTTACATTTATGTAATTGTTCATCAACTTTTAGTTGTCATTCTTAAGGTTATAAGTATCTTCAATGATGTTACTTCAAGTCAATTAAGTAAACAATTCATTACTAATTAACTCCTTCCTTCTCTATTCACTTAAGCATTCTTCTCTGCCTCTTCTCAAGTGTTGGTGCTGCAGTGCTAGCTTTCTATATAGAGTTTGCGTTGCAGTGCCACTCTTCAGTGGGAAATTTCTAGTCTTAGCACTGTGACGCCAAAGAACTATATAGTGGCTGCGCTGCGGCACCACTCGTCAATAGCTGCTGGTCATGTCTGGCGCTGCGGCGGCAAGGATAGTGCCTTGGGTGGCGCTGCGGCGCCGGCCCTGAGCCTCAGATAATTGACAGTTTTGATCTCTCTTTGTGAATTTACCGGGCTCGTAACTCATTCGTTATAAGTCCGAATTGACTTGTTCAAAAGCCATTAGCTCACAAATCACATGCTCTATGATTTCATTAGAAAATATTTCATTTTTTGAATCTTTTAACTTGGAATTCACCGATTAGTTCGTTATTGAGCGTTCGTTAAACGTTCGAAGTCGTTCAAAGCTCGTTTCACCGTTCTAAGTCGAAATTTGGTCATTTTTGAGTCCGCAACTCTAGAATGCCAATTGAGAATAATCTCCATCAAAAACCATCGTTTCCGAGCTCAATGCTAACTTTTGACTTTCATTCTGAGAATTTAACGATTTTGACGATTATCGTCTAATCTCGTAAATTTTGCCATAACTTTGTTACTTGATATTTTTACATTGTTCAAAATGGATTCATTCCATCATTCTAACATCCTAACCAATCATATTTCAATAAATCATTTACATGACAAATTCTTACAAGTTCTTCATTAGTCTAATACTTATAAAAGTGTGATTTCCTTACATATAACTTATTAAGTTTTAAGTCCATTAATTAGCCATTCTTATCACTTCATATCATACATACTCCACTAATCAACACTTCTCTATCAAACTACAATTGGAGAGATGGAAGATTAAAATCTAGAGGTTCTTACCCTTGATGATCAAGTTGTTTCTTCTTCTTTTCTACTTGGTAACAAGTCTAGCTTTCACTTTTCTCTCTCAAATATATGATAAAGTGTTGGTGGAAAATTACAAGGCATAAATGAAATCCAAAGCTCTCTATTTATAGGATTTCCAAAGTTAGGATAGTTTGGTCCTTAGGCCATCCCACCTCCTTACTATTCATTACTTGGCCTCCACTCACCTTATCCTTTTCTTGCTCACCAAGATGGCCAGCCATAACTCACTCATGGGGCCCTCATGGGTTGCCTTATGGGTTTTCTTACCCGTTGACCTGCCAGTTCAATCCACGGATCCGGTTCTTAGTTTAGGCTTTAGGTTTAATTACCTTTGCGCTGTCGACGTCGGGATTTTTATTTATCCCTTTTCATTACCTGTTTTCTATGTTCTCATTTTATGTGAGATTTGTTTAAAAAAATAAGTGAAAAAGGTCCGACATGTATAATGTCGACGATGGACTGTTAAGAGTCGCCAGTTAGTTTTTTAACTGGTTATACCAACACAACCGAGAAAAGGTTTGCACATTGACCCAGTGACGTGACACTGCTAAAAGGGTCTATGAAACCGAGATTCATTTAGGATCCGGGGACTTGATTATGCAGAGGGAAGGTGTTAGGCACCCCTCAATATCCGTGTTGCCACAGTGACCGCCACTTTTCAAGAAACTATTATATGAATATGTGTGTGTGTATGGGTCAATGTGTTGTTATCTGGAAGTAGTACGAGGCCTCGTTCACACCAATATATGTAGGATTTGAATTTATGTAAAAATTTAGTTTTAAACAAGATATAACAGTGATGTTTTGTAAAAGAGGTTTTTCAAACCCTTATGCTCAATAGTAATTGAGACCTTTTACACTTCCATTTTACTTTTAAATGTTCGGCTTGATTGCTTTTATTTTTGAGAAGCGAAGCATCTTCGAAAAAATAATGTACAAAGCAGTGCCGAACTCCTCATGGGTATGGAAACCATCGGAAGAAATCTGAACACCAGGAATAAATTTTCAAGCTGATTACAACTGAAAAGCTCCATCATGGGAACCAAATCTAGATTCAGTGGACTGAATCTATGATCACATGATTCCTAGGCTCACATGATGCTGCAATTGATATAAACGCATTAAGCAGGTATATATACATAAAAGCTATAAATATATATATACAGACATGATTAACCACCACGTAGCATCTCCATGGGGGATCGGAAATGTAAATAAAGCTATAAAAGCGATCAACCGCCACGGAGGAAACTCCAGGCGGGACGAAATGTACAAAAAGCTGTAAAAACGGTCCACCGCCACGAAGTAAACTCCAGGCTGGACGAAATGTATATATATATATATATATATATATATATATATATACGAAAGTAATTAAACGCTCTAGACATAAGTCTAGGCTCAATCGAGGCATAACTAGATAACGTTAGTCCGTATATACAATATATATATATATATATATATATATATACAAACTGAAATGAAACTACGGACCGAAGTCCAGGCATACACACACAACACGACTCTCAATGTGAAGAATAGTGTGTGCAAAGATGATGAGAAAGGCTTTAAAATGTGTAAGAAGGCTTACAGTGGGCTGCCAAAGAAGACTTCAATAACTCGAAATGGATGAATACTCGGCTCCCACCGGTAAAAAGTAGCTATATATGAGCTTACAAGTCTTTAGAATGAGAAAGCACTTAGTTTGGGGTGTGTACGGAGCAAATTAGACAGGGCTTCCTCGCCTTTTCTCTTCCTAAAATGGCCACCCCAAGCCCTCTATTTATAGAGAGGGGAGCCAGGCCGCAGGCGTACCTGAGGCTGCCCGAGGTGCCCCAGGCTTCACAGGTCCCGCCGTCTCAAGGTGCGTGCACGCGGGCAACATGATGTACGTTCGAACTTTTAGAATTACAATTCGGGCATCCGACTAAGGTATGTAAGACCTATTTTAGACTGCCATTGTTGAGAGTTACGTAATGACATGGGATTTGAGGTTGTACGAAGTCATGAAGATGGGACGATGCCCTCTGGTCTTCAGCTTCAAATTCTATCCGTTATCATGCGTAATAGTCACTTGGGATTGAACTTCCTTGGTTCTTGTGGGACATTATTGTGTAGAAATGTATGTATGTAATGTTGTGACGGCGTGATGTGGCGTCAAGGTGGAAAGATGACGACTTTACCCCTCATCGGGGTTATCTCCAGTTTGGGCTAATAAAGCAGACATTACTTAGGGTTATCTCTGAGATTGGACTGCTGTAAGTATTTAAAGGTCCTCAATGTCATCTTTGAGGTGTGCCTATCTTCCTGGTGTGATTACCAGGCCTTGCACTGAATGCCTCGGTGTAAGCGCCGAGGTTGAAGCTAATTGCATGCATTTGAAACAAGCATTTTTGGGGTTATCTTCAGAACTACAACTACCTTCCTTGGGGTTATCTCCAAGGTTGGAATCTATTATTCCCAGTATTGGGACTGAGACTGAACATCTCGGGGTTATCTCTGGGATGAATCAGCCTTCTCTGGTGGAATTTTCGATATTAGAACTGCAGGCCTCGGGGTTATCACCGAGGTTGGAATTGTTACTCCCGGTGTGTGTTTCGGGGTTGAAACCGAGCTTCCTGTAGTATCCCGACTGGATGTGAGCTATTTTTCAAGGTTATGTCTGAAAGATGAATCTGCCCTCCTGCAATGTCAGTAATAGGTGTACAGAAAACTTTGAGTATCTACAGATGCCCCTCTTTATCATATTCATGCAATGCAATGGCATGGATAGGATAAAGAATCCTAGACACTTGAAATGCAACAAGATAAACATGATGCAATATGGAGCAATATGATGCAAGTGTATGATGCATATGAATTGCTTTCCAATATGCTGGGGATGATTGCCGGCTCCCTATTGCTTCTATCGGTGATGGTAATGATGGTGAGCTAGGATGTATGATCCAAACCTATCAGGATGTTGACGTTGGGGCTATCACCAAAGTCCTTAATTCTAACTACAGACTTTACTCCAAACATGTGCCTCTCGTGTGCAAGAGTTCTGTGGGAATAGAACTTTGTCTGTTTGAGGATGTGTATAACATATTCCATCATCGATCTTCCTCGATGATGTTGATCCTCTCTGGTTTGTATCACCAGGATATATCAATGTTCTGTTGGATTTACTGCCAACAGTATGTGTTGTCAGGGCTGCCCGACCTTTGTTGACGTGTGAACCAACGGTTGACTACGCGTGGTAACCCCCGCCAAGAATCCATTTGATCCTCTGTTGACATGTATATCAATGGATGAACTCCCTATTGGGGATGAATGCCAAGGCTTCTTGGACTTTGTTGATGTGTGTATCAACTGATGTAATCATCGGATGGCTTCCGATGCGACGTTGGGTTTGCTTGCCAACTGCTGAACTGACGTCAAGGTTGCTTGACCTTCGCTGTCATGTGTATCAATGGAAAACATTCATTGCAAACCCCGCCGGGGACCTGTTTGATCCTTGCTGAAGTGTGTGTCAGCAGAACATGTGTTGTAACCCCTGCCGGGGAACTATTTTTTGAGATCGCGTTGTAACCCCCGCCGGGGATCTCTTTTTTAAGATTGCATTGTAACCCCCGTCGAGAATCTCTTTTTTGAGATTGCGTTGTAACCCCCATCGGGGATCACTTTTTTGATATTACGTTGTAACCCTCGCTGGGGATCTCTTTTTTTGAGATTGCGTTGTAACCCCCGCCGGGATCTCTTTTTTGAGATTAAGGCAACGACCCTGAATTTACGGCATTGGACCTCTGTGTCGTATTGCTGAATGTGATCTATAGCGATGGAGATCATCGGTATAGTATACCTTGTGTTTGGGAGAATACCAATGAATGATATGAAAGCCACAGTCGGGGCCAGAAAAACCAAGATTCCAGGCTATTCTGCTTAATCGTGTAGCGTTTTTATCATTGATTTGGCCTTTTCAGCTTGTGAGAACTCCTTTGCAACTCAAACTGGACCGAGTCAAAGGGGTGGGACCCACGTAGGGGTACCACAGTTACACCTACTACATCCGCTGATGGACTTGCGACCAACCGTGGACATTAAAGTCTTGCAAGTTGCTTTCATAAGTCATTTTCAAGTTACGCCGCGAAGGAAATCTGAGAGCTCTTCTTCAGATCTGCTGAGTTCAGACGTCTTTCTGCAAATTCTGTCACCGTACAAGTGTTCTACACTGTCTTACTAACGTATGCATGTACTTTTTCCCAGTTTTTGTCCGTTGGAAAATGACTTATCACATGAAATGCATCTAAACACATAGTAGTGATTATGTATGCTCAAATAACTTGATAAAAAATATTCAACATAGTAAATGTTAGTATTAAACCATGCTGAACATAATGAAATGAAAAAATTTAACTTTTGAGACAGTCAAATTAACACCTTTTTTTTGCTATTTCTTATCATATTTGAGGACAAATGAGCAAAGGTGAAAAAGCAAAGTAAACCTGGTAATTAGGATACCCTTATGGATTTATGACTTTAATTTTTTGATGCAAATAGTACGTATATGATTGTGGGCAGGTGTGCTACTGAATGGGCACCTAGTTATGCCTATGTGCATGTGGATAGTCCTATTTATAGAGAGACTATGGCAAAAATTTTCCAAAATGTAGGCATTGAGTAGTCATGCATTTTTAACTCTACTTTAGATGTATGTTAAAATAATGCATGCATGCATATAGTCATTAAATGTATTTTGAAAAGCTCCAGGTTAGAAAATACCACACCCTTTCTGAGGTGATTTGGAGATTTATTATCCAGATATTATGGATCCGGATAAGCCAAGTAGTTCCCGCAGGATAACTTCTGGTGTACGGAGGAGGGCTTCTAAAGTGCCTTGACCCCGTTCCGTTAGATAGCCTCGTCGGTTGGTGGAGGCGGTGATACATCCAGTCCGGGTTGATGCACCAGACGTCAAGGATGAGGAGGAGGATGTTCCGGTTGCGGACCCCGCTCCTGCCGCACATATTCCCTGTAGGGACCTCCCGAGTATTCAGGTGGTAAACCCAGAGCTTCTGGGTGATTTGAGTAGACATCCCTCGATGTATTTGCATGTCAACGAGGTATAACAATAGATCTTAATCTTCCTTCTGTCTTATTGATGATGAGTAAAGGATTCTGATGTCGATATGCATTTTGTAGGTTCCCAGCTTTACATAGCCTCGAGGGAACTAGTTCAGTATTCACTCCATGTACCAGGCGCTTCATCCTAACTATAGAGCGATTGTACATGACTGGGGATTTGGAGCATTCTTTTCCATCCTTCCCGTCGTTGTCCTTGGGGTTACTTCAGGGCATTGTCTAAGCGCTGGTTTCACCAGACCCAGTCTCTCCATTTGTTGGACTGTGAGGTGATGATGACGCCGATGGATTGGCGATTTATCATAGGTATATTGTTTGGAGGGGCGCTAGTGCCTTGCACGACTGATATTACCCCAACTACCGTCAGATCCTTATTAGGAGTTCTGACGGAGGCGCTCAAGGGTAGGACTGTCCGTGCGGGTCCTTTGACTGTAGATACTATGAATGGGCTATTGAGTGAGCCTATACCAGATGATGTCAGAGTCAGGGATCGCATTCTTCAGCAATTGTTCCTGATGATCATTAGGGGCTGCTTCATAGTAGATAACTCTTCTACGGTGTCGTTCGGTTTGATTAGCGCCACTCGACATGTCGACCGTATAGGAGAGTACGATTAGGGCTCCTAGACCTTTGCCTATTTCCTCAGGGGCATGCGTATGCGCTCGCAGGGCTTGACCGTGGCTTAGTTAGGATTTTACCCATTTCTGTTGGTAAGTATTTCTCTTGTCATTTACCATGTATAGGTTAAGAGTGTTAACTGACAGCAGATGTTTGCCTTTGTGTTGGTAGTTTTGGGCTTATGAGAGGCTTCCATGTTTACGTCCAGTGAGTGTGTTAGGGTTGGATACCTACCCACGAGGACAACGATGGCATCATTCCATAGTGGCGGAGGTCCCCGTAGCTAAGGGTTTCACTCATTGTCACCTACAGTTGGAGTTATTGATAGCGGATGTCATCACATGGATTCTGTATTCTGGTGAGCATTTTGCCGTTGGATTTGAGGATGGGTACCCGACTGGTGTCGAGTACGTGATTTCCACCCGTAGGGTTCCTCTCTTTAAAGATGGAGGATGGTAGCTCTATTTAGGAGAGCGTGCTATTAGGAGCACCACAGGGGAGATTCGTATACCGATCTTACCTCCTGCCAGGCGTTATTGGCCTGTGTCGCAGTCACCCGTCATTGATATCCCATTGTTGGGTGTTGACGATTTTGCATTGCCAGAGGGTCCTTGCATTCAGGATGTATTCTAGCATTGGTGGATCCCTCATACTATTGGAGCCCAGACCCGCGCCACTCAGTTCATGTGGGATATGGTACCAGGATCCGTGATGATGATGGATTGGCTAGCCTGTGTCTGAGATCCAACTCATATGACACAGATTGACAGCTTAACCCAGCGATTGGACCGGGTACATTTCTTTATCCGGCATTTGGGCAGAGATCCAGCAGAGGTAGATTCGTTTGATCCTTCCAGCACAGGAGCTGGCCCCTCAGATGATCCATTTAGCTTTACCGGTACAGATTCTCCTTTGTATAGGCCTGACATCCCTGTTGATAGAGATCTAGTGACTCAGGAGGAGTTACATTAGGTGGACATGATTGATGATGTAGATATTGACACCATTGTCTTCTTCTGATGTGTATTCTCATTATCTCTTTTGATAGGCCTCTGTTAGATATTGGGTGGCTATGCCCCATTCTCGCTATATCTTTTGATAGGCCTATGTTAGTAGTAGGATGTTTGTGCCCCATTTCCCTATATTTTTTGCTGTACAGAGATTATGTATTAGATGATGATATACTCAGGAATGTATGTACAGTTTTTCATTCCCTATATAATATTGCCATCTATTATCTGTTATGCATATATCATGTTATGCATATGTATGTATGTCCAGAGATATTTAGCATTGACCCCTGGATGGTATTATGATACGGCCCGCAAAAATGTCTTCATCACCAGTCAGCCACATAGATCACACTCCGCCGTTATTGGTGGCATCCTGTCTGAGATATTGGTATGATAGTATGTCACCCTCAGATAGGGTGACCGTAGATCAGCTGTTACAGCATACCATGACCCTTTTGATGTTTTAGGTTCCCACAGGATTCGTGGAGGGCATGTTAGAGCACCGGAGAGACAGATTTTCTAGTTTGGGATCCATGAGTTGACTCCCACTCTGGAGGAGTATGCGCGGTTGACAATGCTGTCACTGGACAGACCTTGCGTGCATATGGCTTTGGGGGTTATGAGTCGACGGTTCATGACCCTCACTGGATTGAGGCGTAGGGTGGTGCGGGATGAGCTGACATCTGGACACATTATATCCCAGCATTTTTTGTTTGACAGATTTGGCTCTGAGGATAGTTATAGACGACATTCTGGGGATTTCAGCACACCAGAGGATCATTGGCATCTGGCCAGGGTTGAGGTACTGCTATTGTGCGTACTGTCATATGTCTACATACGACGTTATATGGATGAGTTGGACATATGAGTTATTATGGCAGTGAGAGCTCTCAAGGTGGTTCGTACCATCATACTGATGATTATAGCTAACACATTGAGGTTAGCTACATACTGATGCACTTATCCGACAGGAGTATTTACGGGCAGTTCGGTTACGCTATACGTGTGGTTCATGTCACACTTGAGACCGAATGGCATTTTTAGACGGCATTGGTATTGTTTCACGCATGATATAGCCATGTCATATTCATTTCAGCCTGCGGAGTGTACGGATGCTATGTCTTGGTCCTCTTTCTTAGCTGATATTGTAGACCCGTTTAGTATATTACCGTGATTAGGGCTCAGCTCACCTTACAACTTTAATGCTCATGCTCCGAGCATGGATTACATACCTCTGGCTGGTGTGAGGGGCATGACTACTTACCATCCACTGGTCGTGATGTCGCAGTTTGATCAGTTTCAGGATTTTCATCCTTTTGAGGGGGCGTTAGGCCAGCGTGTAGCTTCTCGCTATCTTTCGATAGAGGACCGATCCCGTATGTATACATGTTGGGATCAGCGCGAGATAGCTTCTTTCTCTATTAATCATCCAGGTTGTTCTGCAGAGTATTATGTGACGCCCCCAAAATTAGGTATACATCACCCATCTTGAGTCGCCAGATACATGGTACAAAATTCAAATACAACTTAATAATACAACTGTCGTGTACAATACGACAGAACATAAACTGTGAGTTTGAATACAAATATTGTCTTCTAGTGAGTATCCATACTCAAAAGGAGTCCTCATTACAATTATTATCACTCTATTATATAGAATAGTGAGGACTACTAATGCTATCATCTAGGACCATCACTTTGTTCCCTGACTAGTCCCAGCTACGTTCTCATTTTCTGAAGAGAACAGTGAAAGAAAGGGTGAACTCAACTAGCCCAGTAAGAAATATTATGACTAAGATAATGCAGAATAAATTATCATTAGTCTTCAACAATGTTAAACTGATAAAATATAATAGACATCAAGTTTAACTGCAGCGGAACTAACATTCCATTAAAAGAGTCAAGTAGAGAATAAAATCTACTATCTTTTATGATTTAAAAGGTTTTTCATGACTTTTATTGCTGAGACAAAGCTAAAAAAATAATCCACATCATCGAATCACCCCTGCACTACGGCCAAGGATATTCTTTAGTATCACGACCACGAATTATCCATGCTGTACGGGCCAAAGATAATTGTGTTTTCATCAACGGTCCTAATCATGCCATAAAACAATTCATCTTTGCACTACGGCTAAAGAGAATCCATAGCCATAATCATACCAAAACTGTCCATCAATGCACTACGGGCCTATGAGGACTTTTACCACATCATTTGTAACCTTACGGTCATGATTATACCGAATAATACCTGGTCATAATCATACCAAGTCCATCTATGCACTATAGGCCACAGATGACTTTCAACATTTTATAAACATGAGGATGATGACAATGATATAAGAATTCAATAAAACAAGTTCAAGAATTAATTTATCCAAGAATTAACAACGTCCAAATTGTCAATATGATACTGTTTTGTGGAGTAAAATTCGAGAATTCTTAGAAAAATATTTCCAAGAAAAGATACTAGATGAAGCGCAATTATCAAAGATATTCCACTAATTTCATGGAGTATAGAAGTCAAAGTTTTAACCAACTGAGTATAATAAAGAATGGAATAACAAAAGAAATCACCATGCATGCGATATACCGCATAGACAGGTTATGTAAAACCTCGAATTTTATGAAATAAAAGTATTCAATTTTTCTTATAATTACTATTCACTAAATGGTTAAATTGATAAAAGTTTAAAGTTATGGGTGAAATGTGAATTTTTTTTTTCAAAATAAGCAAGTGGTTATAAAATAATCATTGTTGTCGGGGAATATTCGTTTGGTCGTGGAATATTCTTTCTGTCGGAGAATATTCGTACGACGGCGCAGCTATTTGTGGGCCCCATAACGAATAATTATCGGATGAAGAAAATGACAAATTTGAGTTTTTATAAATAACGGCGTAGTTGTTACCGTTAATACTATTGAAATACCCGATGGTTAAAATACAGTAATACGCGTTATTACACAGTAGCACACGGTATTGCACAGTATTTTTGAAATTATTGATTCTTACGTAAGAAGGCACTACTCAATAATTGTTACAGTAATTACTGTTCAATATTTTATTTTATTTGATTCAATAATTGCTACGTTAAAATTTTATATTATTGTTGTTCAATAATTGTCACTGCATAGTATTTCCCATTATCAGATCAATATTTCATATTATTTGAATAATATTATTAGATAATATTATTGGCAATGTCTAGAAAGTTCTGTCTAAGGAGAGGTTTGGTCACTTAATTGCGCGCCAATAAGGATAAATCCTTATTGGAAAGCCCCCTCTTTCTTGGGAACGGCCTGGTTGTCATAAATGTGATTCTGTAATATTATCTGTGAATAATTAATTATTGATTCATATGATAAGGAAATATTTATTTTATGTGGATATAAATGAGGGATATATTTTTGTGGTTAAAAATGAAGGAGTTAATGTTGAGGTGTTTTATCTGTATTTTTGTCGGAACGGAGGTATTGAAAATCAAATTAGGGTTTTTGAGATATTTTGCGAGGGTTATAATTTTTAATCCGACCGTTGGATCGTGGTAATATTTGAATATGTTATACATATATAAGTTGAGTATATGTCCACAAATTTTGAACCGTTAAAAATGAACGTACAATTTGTAATGAATTTTACGAGATGACTGGTTCAGAAATTGTTGAATTTTCGGAGTTAATCATTTTGGTGGAAAATTCTATAATTGGTGGGCCCCACTCTTGGTTGGTGAAGAAATGTGCTGAGATTTTTATTCAAATGTGGTGGGTGGGAATAGTAGCAGGTAAAGCCATCAGGTTGCAGGTTAAATCTGCTTCGGCGTGCTAACATTTTCCTATAAATAGAGAGCTAAGTTAGAATTGAAAATCACACCAGAATTCATAAGTTTTCTCTCTTTCTCTCTCTAGATTATTGAGTGTATTTTGTGAGTATTTAGATACTTTGTGAGTTTCTATTCATCAGTGCAAGTTTTCTTCAGCCTTATACCGATCAGAAGTACTGCTCTTTTGAGGTAAGGGATAGTAAGGAATTTTAAGGGTTGTTATGTTTTTCAGTTTCGTAATTTTTATGACCTTCAAAAAAATTCTAAAAAAATTTAAAATGATATTTTGATGAGTTTTCTTGATTGTGTCCAAAAATGGTGATTTTTGGATGTATAGATTAAGAGTTATGAATTTTATAAGAAAAGACTATTTTAAAAGTAACCGCTTATAACTTCTTGTGGTTAACTCCAAAATTGATAAAATATTTATTGGGAGTACATGTATATGATAGGACTATACTCTGTAAATTTTAGAAATTTTTGGATAAAAGTACAATTTTTGATAAATGTCTAAATATTCGACTGTTTTGGCCATATAAAAAATAGTAAATGACTTTTAAAAATTCTGAGAAAAATATATGTTCACTATGGGACTATATTATGCTAAATCCCAGAAAAGAAATATTTTTAGAACTGATTTGATATTTTCATGAAAATGGTCTAGTTATGAGTAAATGAATTAAATATGTTATGTGAAGTAAGAAAATTGAAAAATAGAATTTTATGACTTGAGAATCCTATATGAGTTATGTGCAGATTTTTGATGAGGGTTTTGGTTATTGGTGATGAAATCTTATGAGTTTGGCATTTTAGAATGATTAAATGCATTATTTTAGTAAAGTATAAACAATTAAAATAAATTGTTTATAAATTTAAGAAATGTTATCCTTTCAATATCATTACACCGAAATATTGGTATGGATTTTATTGTAAAATTTCTACCTTTTTGAGTCGGAGTTACTATTCACGAGTTACTATTCACGAGTTACTATTCACGAGTTACTATTCATGTGTTACTATTCACGAGTTACTATTCATGACAAAATTGGTTTCTTTTTCTGACCAAATTATAGTTGACTTATGAATATTACTCTTGAGATTAAATCTATATGTTGATTATATTGTTTTTATTATCATATATAACATTTTTATAACCCTGATGTTGAATTTCTCTTTCACTTGAGTGTAAAGATGGGTAAATTATTGGTATGATCGTGACTGAAAAATGTCTTTGGCCTGTAGTGTAAAGATGAATTGTTAACTGGTATGATCATGACCATTGAATTTATAATTGAATATCTTTAGCTTAAGTGTAAAGATGAATTGATTAACATGGTTATAATTATTGTTTTTATAAATTCTGAAATGATTATATATTTCTTTGAGATATGAATATATTTGGCCTGTAGTGCAAATATGAACTGTTGATGAATATCTTTGGCCTGTAGCGCACAGATAAATTATTGATGAATATCTTTGGCCTGTAGTGCAAAGATAAATTATTGATGAATATCTTTGGCCTGTAGTACAAAGATGAATTGTTGATGAATATCTTTGGCCCGTAGTGCAAAGATGACATGTTGTTGAATATCTTTAGCCAGTAGTGCAAAGATGAACAGGTGTTGAGATGAACATGACCAACTGGTGATACAAATGAATATCTTTGGTCGTGGTGCAAAGATGAAATTATTAGTATGATTATGAACAGGAAATGTGATTTGGTGTAACCATGATCTTTGATGTTTCAGGTAAAGATAGGTGATGAAAATTATCTTCGTCCTGGATGAGAAGAGGAATTTGAAACTACAGTTATGATTATGAGTTATTCATATGATTGTGGACCAGAATTGTTGATTGATGTTACAGGGATAAAATATTGTTGGTGGATTTTTAACATAGAGAAGATAATAGACTTTATAGTTTATTTGACTCTTCTAATGGATTGCTCGTTCCGCTGCAACTATGGTTGAAATTTTTATCATCTACCATATGTTCTAAATCTCTGATTTATTACTGATGAAGACTATTGATAATTTATTTATCTTTAGTCATGATATTCTTTACTGGGCTAGTTGTGCTCACCCTTTTGTTTCACAATTCCTTTCAGGTAATAAGAGTGTAGCTGGGTCGAGCGGGGGTAACAAGAGAATAGAACGGTGGTCATCATTTAGTAGTTATATTTGGTGAAGAAAATAGGGTGAGGCGAAACCAACGTTGAAAGGGTGCTTCGTCACTATCATACATGATGTCTAATGACATACAACCTCGTGTCATCATAAGACAAGGTTGTGCTCATCCACTTGCTAAGTATATCTACGAGCACTACATATATAATCTTGGTGTTTATTTGAAGTATAATTCTCAATTAGAGACAGTGGAGATAATGATAAGTCAAGAGAAGACTCAGCATTGGGAAGAATATGATAGTAATCTTCTCATTTTTTTTGGGTCTATTGGTTCAACCAAGGATAATTCTGTGGCCATATGATATCTATCATAACCTAGAAGCATGACGTCCCATGCACGAAGGTTTCCTTGAGCACTTCCCAAAGATTCTAGTTTCTAAAACAGTTTTTGACTGTACCTTTATGTAAGGTACCTTTGTGAGGTGCTGATACATGATGGTGTCCAATGTCACATTTGGTATATATTTGTATTCAAACTCACAGCATATGTGTTGTTGTATTTTGCACGACAATTGTTGTAATAAAGTTGTAGTTGTTTTCTGTACCATGTATTTGACGACTCAGAATGGGTTGGGTGGAATGGACCTATTTTTGGGTCGTCACAGGTGGTATCAGAGCTTAGGGATATGATCTCTGGCGGAGATCGGGGAATACAACTAGGAGGGGAGAGATGAGTAAATCCTTCGCTAGTGTGTCCTACCTAAGCTTATTTGTTGGTCAGTCATAATATCGGGATATTATGTGCTATGTTAATTTGTTTAATTAACCCTTGTTTTATGGCAATATTTGAGAATGGCAGCTGAGAATGCTAACAATGGAGTGAATGAGACTGTGGGGATACCTCTAATCACTAACTGTGATAATGTGATGTCAGACGAAGAAGGAATTAGAGATATCTATGTGGTGAGTGAAGAATTGATAGTTGCACCCGAGATAGTCGCAGAGGTAACAGCTGAGATTGAGGAAGAAGAGGAAGAAGAAGTACCTGAGGAGAGTTTATTAGAGGTATTATATGATCAAAATGTAGAATTTAAAAATCGTATTCATGAGTTAGAAGAGCAGGCAGAAGAACGATAGGCGGTCGTGGAACAAAAGGATGCAACAATTCAAGCTTGTGTTACCCGATATGTGATGCTTGAACAGAAGCATTCTTTGTCAGAGTATAAGATTATAAAAATGGAATCTGAGCTGAAAGAAGAAAAAACTGAACGAGTGAGAATAAGTGATGCATGGGCAAAAGCCGCACGACACGTGAATATTGTGGATAGAGATGTTCGATCTAAGAAGGTTAAAATAGATGATATGAATTTCTCTTTTTGGAAAGCAATTGGGAGAACCCAACATCGAGTTTTGAATTACCCTGTACATAGCGGTCAACCTGAATTCGATATGGATTAAAGATTGATGATTCAGATCATGAATGAGGAGTATGAAGAGGCAGTTGAGGGAGGAATGTGTCTTATAGAAAAGTATATTCCAACGGTAATGATGATGCCAAATGCTGCTCCAGACAAGTCAAAGCCGAGTAGTTCGAGGGATGGCGGTTGTCATGACTTCCCAACAAATGAGGAACCCAAATGAGGTTATCATGGGAGATGAGCAATGGAGAAATCATGATGATCTGAGAGATAGAATATGAAATGGAAGCAAGGTATTCTCAACTCTTCGAAATACCAGGTACGTAAATTTCAGGGACGAAATTTCATAAGGAGGGGAGATTGTAAGACCCCGAATTTTATGAAATAAAAGTATTCAATTTTTCTTATAATTACTATTCAGTAAATGGTTAAATTGATAAAAGTTTAAAGTTATGGGTGAAATGTGATTTTTTTTTTCAAAATAAGCAAGTGGTTATAAAATAATCATTGTTGTCGGGGAATATTCGTTTGGTCGTGGAATATTCTTTCTGTCGGGGAATATTCGTACGACGGCGCAGCTATTTGTGGGCCCCATAACGAATAACTGTCGGATGAAAAAAATGACAAATTTGAGTTTTTACAAATAACGGCGTAGTTGTTACCGTTAATAATATTGAAATACCCGGTGGTTAAAATACAGTAATACGCGTTATTGCACAATAGCACACGGTATTGCACAGTATTTTTGAAATTATTGATTCTTACGTAAGAAGGCACTACTCAATAATTGTTACAGTAATTACTGTTTAATATTTTATTTTATTGATTCAATAATTGCTACGTTAAAATTTTATATTATTGTTGTTCAATAATTGTCACTGCATAGTATTTCCCATTATCAGATCAATAATTCATATTATTTGAATAATATTATTAGATAACATTATTGGCAATGTCTAGAAAGTTCTGTCTAAGGAGAGGTTTGGTCACCTAATTGCGCGCCAATAAGGATAAATCCTTATTGAAAAGCCCCCTCTTTCCTGGGAACGGCCTGGTTGTCATAAATGTGATTCTGTAGTATTATCTGTGAATAAATAATTATTGATTCATATGATAAGGAAATATTTATTTTATGTGGATATAAATGAGGGATATATATTTGTGGTTAAAAATGAAGGAGTTAATGTTGAGGTGTTTTATCTATATTTTTGTCGGAACGGAGGTATTGAAAATCAAATAAGGGTTTTTGAGATATTTTGCGAGGGTTATAATTTTTAATCCGACCGTTAGATCGTGGAAATATTTGAGTATGTTATACATATATAAGTTAAGTATATGTCCACAAATTTTGAACTGTTAAAAATGAACGTATAATTTGTTATGAATTTTATGAGATGACTGGTTCAGAAATTGTTGAATTTTTGGAGTTAATCATTTCGGTGAAAAATTCTAAAATTGGTGGGCCTCACTCTTGGTTGGTGAAGAAATATGCTGAGATTTTTATTCAAATGTAGTGGGTGGGAATAGTAGCAGGTAAAGCCATCAGGTTGCAGGCTAAGTCTGCTTCGACGTGCTAACATTTTCCTATAAATAGAGAGCTAAGTTAGAATTGAAAATCACACCAGAATTCATAAGTTTTCTCTCTTTCTCTCTCTAGGTTATTGAGTGTATTTTGTGAGTATTTAGATACTTTGTGAGTTTCTATTCATCAGTGCAAGTTTTCTTCAGCCTTATACCGATCAGAAGTACTGCTCTTTTGAGGTAAGGGATAGTAAGGGATTTTAAGGGTTGTTATGTTTTTCAGTTTCGTAATTTTTATGACCTTCAAAAAAATTCTAGAAAAATTTGAAATGATATTTCAATGAGTTTTCTTGATTGTGTCCAAAAATGGTGATTTTTGAATGTATAGATTAAGAGCTATGAATTTTATAAGAAAAGACTATTTTAAAAGTAACCGCTTATAACTTCTTGTGGTTAACTCCAAAATTGATGAAATTTTTATTGGGAGTACATGTATATGATAGGAGTATACTCTGTGAATTTCAGAAATTTTTGGAAAAAAGTACAATTTTTGATAAATGTCTAAATATTCGGCTGTTTTGGCCATATGAAAAATAGTAAATGACTTTTAAAAATTCTGAGAAAAATATAGGTTCACTATGGGACTATATTATGCTAAATCTCATAAAAGAAATATTTTTGGAACTGATTTGGTATTTTTCATGAAAATAGTCTAGTCATGAGTAAATGAATTAAATATGTTATGTGAAGTAAGAAAATTGAAAAATAGGATTTTATGACTTGAGAATCCTATATGAGGTATATGCAGATTTTTGATGAGGGTTTTGGTTATTGATGATGAAATCTTATGAGTTTGGCATTTTGGAATGATTAAATGCATTATTTTGGTAAAGTATAAATAATTAAAATAAATTGTTTATAAATTTAAGAAATGTTATTCTTTCAATATCATTATACCGAAATATTGGTATGAATTTTATTGTAAAATTTCTACATTTTTGAGTCGAGATTACTATTCACGAGTTACTATTCATGAGTTACTATTCACGAGTTACTATTCACGAGTTACAATTCATGGGTTACTATTCACGAGTTACTATTCATGACAAAATTGGTTTCTTTTTCTGACCAAATTATAGTTGAGTTATGAATATTATTGTTGAGATTAAATCTATATGTTGATTATATTGTTTTTATTATCATATATAACATTTTTATAACCCTGATGTTGAATTTCTCTTTCACTTGAGTGCAAAGATGGATAAATTATTGGTATGATCGTGACTGAAAAATGTCTTTGGCTTGTAGTGCAAAGATGAATTGTTAACTGGTATGATCATGAAAATTGAATTTATAATTGAATATCTTTAGCTTAAGTGTAAAGATGAATTGATTAACATGGTTATAATTATTGTTTATATAAATTCTGAAAAGATTATATATTTCTTTGAGATATGAATATATTTGTCCTGTAGTGCAAATATGAACTGTTGATGAATATCTTTGGCCTGTAGCGCAAAGATAAATTATTAATGAATATCTTTGGCCTGTAGTGCAAAGATGAATTATTGATGAATATCTTTGGCCTGTAATACAAAGATGAATTGTTGATGAATATCTTTGGCCCGTAGTGCAAAGATGACATGTTGTTGAATATCTTTGGCCAGTAGTGTTGTAAGACCCCGAATTTTATGAAATAAAAGTATTCAATTTTTCTTATAATTACTATTCAGTAAATGGTTAAATTGATAAATATTAAAGTTAAGGGTGATATATGAATTTTTTTTGGAAATACACAAGTGGTTATAAAATATTCATTGTTATCGGTGAATATTCGTTTGATCGTAGAATATTCTTACTGTCGGGGAATATTCATACGACGGCGCAGCCTTTTGTGGGCCCCATAACGGAAAGCGATTGGATGAAGAAAACGACAAGAGTAAGTTGTTTATAAATAACGGCGTAGTTGTTACCGTTAACACTGTTAGAATACCCGGTGGTTAAAATACAGTAATACGCGTTGTTGCACAGTAGCACACGGTATTGCACCAATTATTGATTTTTACGTAAGAAGACACTACTCAATAATTGTTACAGTAATTACTGTTCAATATTGTATTTTATTGATTCAATAATTGCTGCGTTGATATTTTATATTACTGTTGTTTTAATAATTGTCACTACACAATATTTTCTATTATCGGAGCAATAATTCATATTATCTGAATAATATTATTAGATAATATTATTGGCAATGTCTAGAAAGTTCTGTCTAAGGAGAGGTTTGGTCATCTAATTGCGCGCCAGTAAGGAGAGATCCTTATTGGAAAGCCCCCTCTTTCCTGGGAACGGCCTGGTTGCCAGTACTGTGATTCTGTAATATTATTTGTGTATAATTAATTATTGATTTATATGATGGGGAAAATATTGATTTTATGTGGATATAGATGGAGAAAATTTTTAATGTGACAATTGTTGAAAATTAATATTTTATCTTTCTCTGATAAAATAATTCATTTAAATATATTATTTTAATAATATATTGATGGTGATATTTTTATAATGAATGTGGAATATATGAGTATATGAGGAGGAAGAGTATTTTTTTGGCATTAAATGATTAACACATATTTTGTGTGTTGGTGGACACAATTCTTGACCGAAAATTTATTATAGACTGTAAAATCATCCGTTTATGGATTTCAGTCAATTTTTGTTTGGAATTTAGAAAAACTTTCTTCTGTAAAGTTGTAGAGAATTGAATTTCCTATAAAAACTCGCTAGATTCGAATTTTCTGATAAAAGGGCTATTTATTACGAATTATTGAAGTTCCGAATTATTGAGTCTGAATTGATTTTTGTTACAAAAATTGTTTAAAACATGTTTTGCATTTTTGGTGCATTTGTGTGAAAAATATGTTTTTGATGTGGTGGGCTAAAGAAAATTTGGTTATAAATATATTATTATATTCAATTTTCTACTTTGGTGTTCTAAGCAATTTCCTATAAATAGGTGCTTAGGTTAGAATTGAAAATCACACCAGAAACTGAAGTTTTCTCTCTATTTCTCTCTCTATATATCGAGCGTATTCTTGTGAGTATTTTGATATCTTGAGTGTTGCTATACGGTGTAAGTTCATTCAGCGTTATTCCAGTCAGGAGTACTGCTCTTTTGAGGTAAGGGATTGTAAGAGATTGTAAAGGATAGTAAGGGATGTTATTTCTTCTTAAATGATATTATTTTCTCCAATATCATTATGCCGAAGTATTGATATGAACTTTTTATCAAATTTAAAACTTTTCATGTCGAGGTTACTATTCATGAGTTACTATTCATGAGTTACTATTCACGAGTTACTATTCATGAGTTACTATTCATGAATTACTATTCACGAGTTACTATTCATGAGTTACTATTCACGAGTTACTATTCATGAGTTACTATTCATGAGTTACTATTCACGAGTTACTATTCATGACAAAATTGGTTTCTTTTTCTAACAAAATTATAGTTGATTTATGAATATTACTCTTGAGATTAAAACTATATGTTGATCATATTATTTTTTTATCATATATAACATTTTTATAACCCTAATGATGATATTTCTCTTTGACTTGAGTGTAAAGATGGGTAGATTATTGGTATGATCATGACTAGGATTCTCTTTGTCCAGTAGTGAAAAGTTGAATTGTGACTGGTATGATCATGACCATTGAATTTATAATTGAATATCTTTAGCTTAAGTGCAAACGTGAAATGATCAACATGGTTATAATTATTGGTTATATAAATTCTGAAATGATTATATATTTCTTTGAGATAATAATATATTTGGCCTGTAGTGCAAATATGAACTATTGAGGAATATCTTTGGCCTGTAGTGCAAAGATGAGTTGTTGATGAATATCTTTGGCCCGTAGTGCAAAGATGACTTGTTGTTGAATATCTTTGGCATGTAGTGTAAAGATGAACTGTTGATGAATATCTTTGGCCCGTGATGCAAAGATGAATTTATTAGTATGATTATGAACAGGAACTGTGATTTGGTATAACCATGATCTTTGATGTTTCAGGTAAAGACATGTGATGAAAATTATCTTCGTCTTGGATGCGAAATTTAGAATCACAATTATGATTATGATTTATTCATATGATTGTGGAAAGGAACTATTGATTGATGTTACAGGGATAAAACATTCTTGGTGGACTTTTAACGTGGAGAAGATAATAGACTTTATAGTCTATTTGACTCTTCTAATGGATTGCTCGTTCCGCTGCAACTATGGTTGAAAAGTTTTATCATCTACCATATGTTCTATATCTCTGATTTATTATTGTTGAAGACTATTGATAATTTATCTTTAGTCATGATATTCTTTACTGAGCTAGTTGTGCTCACCCTTTTGCTTCACAATTCCTTTCAGGTAATAAAAGTGTAGCTGGGTCGAGCGAGGGATAACAAGGGAATAGAACGGTGGTCTATAGATATTGAGGGTGAGGTGAATTTAACTTGGAAGGGTGTTTTGCCACTATCTTACAGGATGTATAATGACATACAACCTCGTGTCATCATAAGACAAGGTTGTACTCATCCACTTGCTGAGTATATTTACGAGCACTACCTATATAATCTTGGTGTTTGTTTGAAGTATAATTCTCAATTAGAGACAGTGGAGATAATGATAAGTCAAGAGAAGACTCACCATTGGGAAGAATATGATAGTAATCTTCTTGTTTTTCTTTGGGGTATATTGGGTCAACCAAGGATAATTCTGTGGCCATATGATATCTATCACAACCCAGAAGCATGGCCTCCCATGTACAAAGGTTTCCTTGAGCACTTCCCAAAGATTCTAGTTTCTAAAACAGTTTTTGACTATACCTTTATGTAAGGTGTCATTGTGAAGTGCTATCCAAGGTTGGGACATGAGTCACAGTTGGTATATATTTGTATCCAAACTCACAGCATATGTGTTGTTGTATTTTGCACGACAATTGTTGTAGTAAAGTTGTAGTTGTTATCTGTACCATGTATTTGACGACTCAAAATGGGTTGGATGGAATGGACCTATTTTGGGGGCGTTACAAGTGCAAAGATGAACAGGTGTTGAGATGAACATGATCAACTGGTGATACAAATGAATATCTTTGGTCGTCGTGCAAAGATGAAGTTATTAGTATGATTATGAACAAGAAATGTGATTTGGTGTAACCATGATCTTTGATGTTTCAGGTAAAGATAGGTGATGAAAATTATCTTCGTCCTGGATGAGAAGAGGAATTTAGAACTACAGTTATGATTATGAGTTATTCATATGATTGTGGACCAGAATTGTTGATTGATGTTACAGGGATAAAATATTGTTGGTGGATTTTTAACATGGAGAAGATAATAGACTTTATAGTTAATTTGACTCTTCTAATGGATTGCTCGTTCCGCTGCAACTATGGTTGAAATTTTTATCATCTACCATATGTTCTAAATCTCTGATTTATTATTGATGAAGACTATTGATAATTTATTTATCTTTAGTCATGATATTCTTTACTGGGCTAGCTGTGCTCACCCTTTTATTTCACAATTCCTTTCAGGTAATAAGAGTGTAGCTGGGTCGAGCGGGGGTAACAAGGGAATAGAACGGTGGTCTTCATTTAGTAGTTATATTTGGTGAAGAAAATAGGGTGAGGCGAAACCAACGTTGAAATGGTGTTTCGTCACTATCATACAAGATGTCTAATGACATACAACCTCGTGTCATCATAAGACAAGGTTGTGCTCATCCACTTGCTGAGTATATCTACGAGCACTACCTATATAATCTTGGTGTTTGTTTGAAGTATAATTCTCAATTAGAGATAGCGGAGATAATGATAAGTCCAGAGAAGACTCACCATTGGGAAGAATATGATAGTAATCTTCTCGTTTTTCTTTGGGGTCTATTGGGTCAATCAAGGATAATTATGTGGCCATATGATATCTATCATAACCTAGAAGCATGGCGTCCCATGTACGAAGGTTTCCTTGAGCACTTCCCAAAGATTCTAGTTTCTAAAACAGTTTTTGACTGTACCTTTATGTAAGGTACCTTTGTGAGGTGCTGATACATGGTGGTGTCCAATGTCACATTTGGTATATATTTGTATCCAAACTCACAGCATATGTGTTGTTGTATTTTGTACGACAATTATTGTAATAAAGTTGTAGTTGTTTTCTATACCATGTATTTGACGACTCAGAATAGGTTGGGTGGAATGGACCTATTTTGGGGTCGTCACAGGTTATTCCAACAGAATAATAAATAATGGAACCAGGTCCGGCGTAAAACGCATAGACAGGATATTCTAACAGAATAATAATAAAGACGGAACCAGGTCCGGTGTAAAACGCACAGACAGGATATTCCGACAGAATAATAATAAAGACGGAACCAGGTCCGATGTAAAATACACAGACAAGATGTTCCAACAGAATAATAATAAAGACGGAACCAGGTCTGGCGTAAAACACACAGACTGGACGTTCCAACAGAATAATAGAAGAATGTCACCAAGTATTAGGGTAGACCGCGTATACAGGTTATTCCAACAATATAATAAATAATGGAATAACATAAGTTCTCTTCATGAATACAAAAGAAATAATACCCCTTACCGTTGTAAAGAAGAACTGAAATAAAGAAGTAGTTAAGTAGCAGAATACTTTTCTTATTTTTCTCTATAGTTTCTCTCTCTAGAGTTCAGTGAATTCGTAAGAAAATAATGAAGGAATGAGCTTCTATTTATAGAAAAATAGAATGCATGGTAACTAATCTATGAACGGTCCAGATTGATTTACTTTAATCTGACGGTCCATATTTAAAGAAAAATCTTTTAAATAAAATATAATATATTCTATTTATAGAATAACTTTAATAAAGTATTCTGTTTTATATAAAAAGATGTTTCTGTTTTATTACGTTAATAATACGAATAAAACAAAACTTCATTATCGCTAAATAATTCATATTATTAATTGACAATAATTGAATCAAACTGAGTGACTTCTCACATAAGCATTAATAATCAATACCGTGTGCTACTATGCAACCACACGTATTACTGTACTTTTACTACCGAGTACTTCAACAGTATCAACGGTAAAACTTTTGCCATTATTTTTAATAAAATATTTTTGTCGTTTTCTCAATCTGATAATAATTCCGTTGTGGGGTCCACCAATAATTGTGCCATCGTACGAATATTCCCCGACAAAAATAATATTCTCCGACCAATCGAATATAATACAACAACTTGCATACTTTGCAAAATTTATAAATACTACCCACAATTATAATATTATCTCAAATTCACACCATAATATTTAAAAAATATTTCGAAAAAATTAAATCTTTATTCATAAAATCTGGGGTTTCACAATCTCCCATTCTTATGAAATTTCGCCCTCGAAATTTACGTACGTACCTGGTATGCCGAACAGATGAGGACACTTCGTCAGATTCTAACTCTTGAGGTATAACCTTTGAGTGTTGAATACATTCCAGGATTTTAACATGTACATCTTCATACGTTAAATTATTCGCTATCTCGTCCGGTTCTAAATCAATAATATGGTTCGGGTCGTCCACATATTTACGTAATGTCGATATGTTAAAAAATGTTATGAACACGCGACATACTTGGTGGTAAAATGAGTCTATAAGGCGCAGTTCCTACTTGATCGAGGATTTCAAATGGGCCAATTAAATCGAGGGTTGAGATTTCCTCTCTTCATCGATTTTTGCTTCTAGAATAACGCCCTCTTGAACCTTCTTCTTAGTATTCATCAGCTCCGGGTCCGTAGCTTGCATGGCTTTAACTTTATCGATTAAAGTCGATTCTAATTGTATATTCGTTATCTTTACGTGGGTCCCTAGAGTCTTTAACTCTATCTTCATCATTTGTAGGTTATACGAAATGGGTCTTTGTGTTAACAACATCTCACTCGCATACGATCTTCTACTCAACGCGTCATCTACCACGTTCGCACTTCCACGATGATATTGAATGGTACGATCGTAATCTTCAACAGCTCGAGCCAACGTCTTTGGCGCATAAGAAATGGGTTTAAGAAATGGGTTTTGTACTGGGGTCAATACAAAATTTGATTTCATGCTCTTGGGTAGGCTAAGAAGTCTTCAAGAATACGTCAGGAAATTTATTAACAATAGAAATATCATTCAAAACTGTGACCCTCATCCAAGACTTGGATAACACGTCACATTGATACATATCAACTTGCCATCGTCATTCACAACGTCTCCTACGGAAAGTCTGGCTTCGGTGCATTCCACATAAGGAAGTCATCAGCGAAAGGCTCGGGGCTCTTTACTCATGTCTTGATATGACAATGATTGACTTTAATGGTTTGGTTACTTGAATTCGCATAATAGGTTGGTTAGGAATATGAAAGCTAACAACCTTACGAAATGCATGATGAGAAGTTAACCAATTGTTTCCAAAAATCACATCAATGCAAGTATTTTCAAAGAGATAAGATCGACAGGTAACGTGAAAGTGTCGATTTGAACAAGATTTATAAATAGTGGAGGTAACGAAGGTTTCTCCCAACTGAGTTTAAACAGATATACCAAAGTCTAACTTCTCCGGAGTTAAGTTCAAACATTAAACACAACTAGGTGAAATAAAAGAGTGAGTAGAACCGGTATCTAACACGGTATAGACTTCGCCAGAGATTATGACTAACATACCCGTGATAATTTTATTCAGGTTCCTCGTCACGAAAAAAAATGCTCTCTCTTAAACTACCGGCTTTGGCTTGTCTGGGACATCCTTTGGCATCACTATCCCAGCTGGACTTGACTTCACCATACGACAAAATCGAGCTAGGTGACCTTCTCTTCTGCAATTAAAACACGCTTTGGATTGCTGCGTACAGTTTGGACGGATGTGTCCCTCCTGTCCGCATTTGAAACATACGACCGGTGGTCGTTCTTCTTCCTTCGAAACGGGTGCTGGTACCGACCTCTTCACGTCATTGTTGAACCTTCTCTTCTTGAAATATCCATTCTTATTGTTTTGGCCATGATTACCACAGAAATGGTTATCATTTCTGGCATGTTGATTCCCTCCATGCTTATTGTAACCGCTTTGATGACTGTTATCACCAGTATTATCATTTTGTCGATTGCTCTCTTTTGGTTGCGTTGACTCATTATTGCGCTCTACTAACTGAGCCCTATTTACAATATCTGAATACAAACACAATTTATGAGAAATCAGATATTGACGTATCTCCGACTTCAAACCTCTTAAAAACATCCGCGTCATTCTTTCTTCATTATCAACCAAGTGGGACACAAATCGGGATAACTCAGCAAACTTGGCTTCGTACTGCGACACGGTCATGTTGTTTTGCTCCAACTTTATAAATTCCACCTCCTTCATGTGACAAATGCTTTCGGGAAAGTACTTGTCGTTGAACAGCTCTTGGAATTTCTCCCAACACATCTTGAGTGCGTCAGGCTGGGTACGTTTTACAGATTCCCACTAGTGATCTGCCTCTTCATGTAACATAAAGGTGGCAAAGGGAACCTTTTGCTTCTCGAAGCATCCCAAGACATCAAATATCTTGGTGATCTGCTTTAACCACGTCTCCGCCTTAAGTGGTTCTGGCTTTCCTAAAAACTTTGGTGGTCCCAGCTCCTTGAATTGCTTAGCGGTGACCAACCGTGGGTTGCCATTGTTTCCTCCTGTATTATGAACAGGAGCCTCCTTTGTCTGATGTTACATGAATTCTAAAAAGCTCTTAAACGTACCGTCGTTCGTCAATTAATCAGTGTTGTTGTTTACAGGAGGATTATCGCCATCCTGCTGCACATTGTCCTGATTATTGATCTGTGGAGACTCAACGGTCTCCTGTGCTCCATTGCTTATCTCAACATTTTTAGATGCCATTTTCAAATACTGTTAAAAAATAAGGGTTAATTAACATATCACATATTATCTCTATACTCTGACCGACCAATTAAATAACAAGTAAACTTAGGTAGGTCATAGTAGCGAAGGAATTCCCCGTCTCTCCCCTCCTAGTTCTATTCTCAAATACTAGCCAGGGATCATATCCCTAAGCTCTGATACCAACTGTGATGCCCCCAAAATTAGGTATACATCACCTATCTTGAGTCGCCAGATACATGGTACAGAATTCAAATACAACTTAATAATACAACTGTCGTATACAATATGACAGAACATAAACTGTGAGTTTGAATACAAATATTGTCTTCTAGAAAGTATCCATACTCAAAAGGGGTCCTTATTACAATTATTATCACACTATTACATAGAATAGTGAGGACTACTAATGCTATCATCTAGGACCATCACTCTATTTCCCGACTAGTCCCAGCTACGTTCTCATTTCCTGAAGAGAAAAGTGAAAGAATGGGTGAGCTCAACTAGCACAGTAAGAAATATTATGACTAAGATAATGCAGAATAAATTATCATTAGTCTTCAACAATGTTAAACTGATAAAATACAATAGACATCAAGTTTAATTGCAGCGGAACCAACAATCCATTAAAAGCGTCAAGTAAAGAATAAAATTTACTATCTTTTATGATTTAAAAGGTTTTTCATGACTTTTATCGCTGAGACTCAGCTAAAAAAATAATCCACATCATCGAATCACCCCTGCACTACGGCCAAGGATATTCTTTAGTATCACGACCACGAATTATCCATGCTCTACGGGCCAAAGATAATCGTGTTTTCATCAACAGTCCTGATCATGCCATAAAACAATTCATCTTTGCACTACGGCTAAAGAGAATCCATAGCCATAATCATACCAAAATTGTCCATCAATGCACTACGGACCAATGAGGACTTTTACCACGTCATTTGTAACCTTGTGGTCATGATTATACCGAATAATCCCTGGTCATAATCATACCAAGTCCATCTATGTACTACAGGCCACAGATGACTTTCAACATTTTATAAACATGAGGATGATGACAATGATATAAGAATTCAATAAAACAAGTTCAAGAATTAATTTATCCAAGAATTAACAGCGTCCAAATTATCAATATGATACTTCTTTGTGGAGTAAAATTTAAGAATTCTTAGAAGAATATTTCCAAGAAAAGATACTAGATGAAGCGCGAATATCAAAGATATTCCACTAATTTCATGGAGTATAGAAGTCAAAGTTTTAACCAACTGAATATAATAAAGAATGGAATAACAAAAAAAAAATCACCATGCATGCGATAGACCGCACAGACTGGAACCAGGTCCGGCGTAAAACACACAGACAGGATGTTCCAACAGAATAATAGAAAAATGTCACCAAGTATAGGGTAGACCGCATATATAGGTTATTACAACAGAATAATAAATAATGAAATAACAGAAGTTCTCTTCATAAATACAAAAGAAATAATACCCCTTACCGTTTTAAAGAAGAACTGAAATAAAGAAGTAGTTAAGTAGTAGAATACTTTTCTTCTTTCTCTCTATAGTTTCTCTATATAGTTTCTCTCTCTAGAGTTCAATGAATTCATCAGAAAATAATGAAGGAATGAGCTTCTATTTATAGGAAAATAGAAAGTATAGTAACTAATTCATGAACAGTCCAGATTGATTTACTTTAATCTGACGGTCCATATTTAAAGAAAAATCTTTTAAATAAAATATAATATATTCTATTTATAGAATAACTTTAATAAAGTATTATATTTTATATAAAATGATGTTTCTGTTTTATTACGTTAATAATACGAATAAAATAAAACTTCATTATCACTAAATAATTCATATTATTAATTGACAATAATTGAATCAAACTAAGTGACTTCTCACATAAGCATTAATAATCAATACCATGTGCTATTATGCAACCACACGTATTACTGTACTTTTACTACCGAGTAGTTCAACAGTATCAACGGTAAAACTTCCGCCGTTATTTTTAATAAAATATTTTTGTCGCTTTCTCAATCCGACATTAATTCCGTTAAGGGGTCCACCAATAATTGTGCCGTCGTACGAATATTCCCCGACCAATCGAATATAATACAACAACTTGCATACTTTGTAAAATTTATAAATACTACCCACAACTATAACATTATCTCAAATTCACACCATAATATTTAAAAAATATTTCGAAAAAATTAAATCTTTATTTATAAAATCTGGGTTTCACATATTCCGCATGGATGGAGGCAGAGACTACATCAGTTGAGGTGGTATCCGCATTATTGAGTATTGACTCATATGGTGGATAGCCCATGGAGGACATTAATTCTCTCACTGAGGAGGAGCCATCTACTGGGTTGCCAGTATTTCCTTTAGATTCTCCCAGTACTAGCATGTTGTGATTCAGTATTCAGCACAGTACTTTGAGCGGAGTCTTCAACAGATGACCTTTGAGAGAGATCAGGCTAGATCCCTGATGTTGACAGCTCTTGATGGGAGAGACGTAGACTTGTTAGAGAGGGACAAGGCATTAGGTCGTGGAGATGCCACTGTTGTTGAACGGAATAAGGCCAGATCAGCCAGAGATGTAGTGATAGTTGAGCGGGATAGCGCCATATCTTCCCGGGATGTAGCCATCACAGATAGTACTGTAATGAGGTCCCTTACCACTGGCATGCTTGTAGAGATGAGCACTTACATCGATGAACATATGGTCACCATGCAGATGGGTATAAATTTGTTGGGTCGTGTGGATATCCTCGTACAAAAGACCACAGCTTTACCTCCTTCTTCGGAGAGGGATGTCATGTTGGGCTTGTTAGCTCACATATACACCGATTTGTAGATGGACTTGTACTTTCCTGCACAGACTAGCTTAGCCATTTTGTCATGTACAGTTTACATTATGTATATCAAACAGCATTATATATATTAGAAAAATATATTTTTGATCACTTCCCTTTTAGATATGCTCTGATACTTGCTTGATATTTGTCTGATTCTTCAGGGCTTATGCTCTTGATGTATTCTGAATTCCTCCTTGCTGGATGGACATTGAGTTGTCTCAAGATAGTTCAGAATAGATCATGGATCTGTGTATCCCTACCATCTTTGGTGTCTTGGAACTAATTTTTGTATAGAAATATGGAGAGGAGTGTGGCTTTCCTCTCTGAGATTGACTGCACCACAGATGGTCACCAATACTCCTATTTAGGAGGAGCCTATTTAATTCCATCTCTTATAGATTGGTGTTGCTCTTCAAGGAACAACCGCAACTTAGATGGTCGTCAAATCTCCTATTTGGGAGGAGTTCAGGTAATTCCATCCATTTGGTCTGAAGCCAATGAAATGTGGTGGATTGAAGTTTGATCCCAATACCGTTTACAAATATTTGTGTTTTGGTAGGGGGTTAGACCGAACCATGAATGGCTGCCTACGTACTCCTGTTGAAGAGGAGATCAGGTCTGCGTAGTTCGAACCTGGTGTAAGAGGTTCAACGTTGTTTATGAAAGGCAGATGGGTGTAAAAGCTTTATTGATGAAGAAGGTTGTATAAGTGTTTTTGTGGTTTTTGTTTTTGTAGAAAAGGGTAGAAATGTTTTTGTTATTTTTTGTTTATTGCGACCGGACCATATAGAATATGGTTGCCTACGTACTCCTGTGTATCAAGGAGATCAGGTCAACGTAGTTCACCCCTCAGGACGAGTTAAAAAGCGTGATCCTATGTGCAGGGTAAACTGCGAGGAAGAAAAGTTAATCCCATGTACAGGTCAGACTGTGGGGAAGAAAGTTTAATCCCATGTACAGGATAGACTACGGGGGAGAAAAAGTTTGATCTTAGGTTGAGGATAAACTGCAGGTGCAGAAAGTTTGATCCCATGTTTGGGGGGTAACAAACTGTAAACACGAGAGGTTCAATCCCTAGTGGGATGACCAAAGTTGTAAGAGCGCAGTGAAGCCAGGCTGCTGGCTTAAAGAGTATGTTTCCCAGAGGGGCAAAGTGTGGAAAAGAGTGGTTTGTAATGAAGGGTTAAAGAACCGGAATGACTGGTGATCTGATGATCCAATACCAGGATGTTTACTTGATAGCAACTTCAGACATAGTACCGTTTCACGGTGTCCGAGTTAATAAGCTGTGGAAATTCATCGCCATCCATTTCCTACAATCTGAGAGCACCTCCTGTCAATACCTCCTGGACAATGAATGGGCCTTCCCAGTTAGGAGCAAATTTTCCCTTATACTGATCTTGGTTGTCGAGGATCTTCTTCAAAACCAAGTCATATTATTTAAACTGTCGTAGCCAAACTTTTCTATTGTAGGATCGGGCGATCATTTGTTGATATAACTGACCATGAAAGATAGCCTCAGTTCACCTTTCATCTATTAAAGACAATTCGTGATACCTGTCTTGTACCCATTGATCTTCATCCAGCTGAGCGTCCATCAACACTTTGAGGGATTCCATTTCTACTTCTATGGGGAGTACTTCTTCCATCCCATAGGTTAATACGTAGGGGGTTAACCTAGTTGAAGTGTGCATTGATGTTCTGTAGGCTAACAGAATAAGATGCAATAAGTCAGGCCATCCTTTGTGGTTGGCAGACATCTTTTGCATAATTTTCTTGATGTTTTTGTTAGCCACTTCAACAGCACCATTCATCTTTGGACGGTAGATGACGGAATTAAGGTGTTTGATGTGGAATTTACTACATAGTTCCTCCATCATTTTGTTGTTGAGGTTCTTAGAATTGTCTGATACAATTACCTCTATTTGTCCATATCGACAAATGACATTGGTTCTGAGGAAAGCAATGATGACTTCATTGGTAACCCTGGAGAAGAAAGCTGCTTCTACCCACTTGGTAAAGTAGTCGATCATGGCGAAGAAGAAGCGATGTCCATTACTGGCTTTGGGCTCAATGGGCCCGATTACGTCCTTTTCCCACATTGAGAAGGGCTAAGGTGAGCTCATATTTTGGAGCTCCCGTGGAGGGGCGTTGATAGCATTCCCATAGATTTGGCATTGCTAACATCTCTTGACATGGTCATTACAGTCAGCCTTGAGAGATAGCCAGTAATGTCCTGTCCTGAGGATCTTATTTACAAGGAGGGGGCCACTCATGTGTGGGCCATATACTCCACCATGGACCTCATCCATGAGTCTCTAAGCTTGATCCTTATCCAGGCATCTGAGGAGACCTAGTCCTGCATATCTATTGTAGAGTGCATCTCCGCTCAGGTAGAATTTTATAGCAAGTCGATGAATCCGCCACTGCTCAGTCAGGCTCGCCTCAGCTGGTGTAGATCCATCTCGCAAGTACTCCTTGATATGCTGATACTAAGGTTGTTGGATGGGAGGTATCTCATCCGATACTTCTCCAACATAGTTCCCATAGGCTGGTGCCTTTTGCAGGGTAAATGTGACGCTTGGCATGTGTTCCTTGTCAAGTATGTGGATCAAGGAGGCCAAAGTTGCTAATACATCTGCGAAGTCATTCCTATTACGAGGAATGTGTAGAAATGAGATCTCTTCGAACCCCGAAGCCATCTGTACAACTTGTCGATGGTAAGGAAGCAAACGTAGCTCTTTGGTTTGATAGATTAACATGGATTGTTTGACTACTAACTCTGAATCCCCAAAGACAGTTAATCATCTGATACCCATTGAACGGACAAGTTCTAGCCCCATAATACATCCTTCATACTCAGCTATGTTGTTGGTGCTGATAAACTGCAATTTGACGGAGACGGGATACTGCTCCCCCATACCGGATACCAGAACTTCTCCAGCTCCAGAACCCTCCACATTAACAACTCCATCAAAATACATGTTCCATATTTGACGTGCATCGTACTGATGGTGTTGTTGAATTATCATTACCCCTTCATCGGGGAAGTATGTTTCCAAGGGTTTGAAGTCCCCTGAAGGTGCGGCGGCCAGTTGATCCGCAATTTCTTGACATTCAATAGACTTTTGCGTCACGTAAATAATGTAAAATTGTTGCAGAATCAACTGCCATCTGGACAGCCGACAATTCAGTATGGGTTTACTGAACACATACTTGAGATGATCCACGCGAGATATGAGATGGGTTGTGTGCCCATGGAGGTAATGTTGTAACCTCATGGCAGCCCATGCTAAAGCACAACAAGTCTTCTCGATCAGAATGTACTTGTGTTCACTGCTGCTAAATCTTTTGCTGAGGTAATAGATAGCTCATTCTTAGGCTCTATCGTCTTTCTGACCCAGCATGCAGCCCATGGCATTGTCACTTATGGACAGGTACATGAACAGGGGAACATCATCCCTGGGTGGTACCAAAATAGAAGCTTTGACTAGCTGCTCTTTGATGGTAAGGAAGGCCTTCTGGCACTCATCATTCCATTTCATGGAGGAGTTCTCCCTTAACGGCTTGAAGATAGGCTCACAGGTTGTTGTGAGTTGACAAATGAACCTACTAATGAAGTTGACTCTTCCCAAAAATCCTTGTATTTTCTTCTCTGTTTGAGGAATGGGCATTTTCGTAATGGCCTGGATTTTGGTGGGATCCATCTCGATTCCTTTATAGTTGACTAGGAATCTTAGCAACTTTCTTGATTTAACGCCAAAGACGCACTTGGCTGGATTCAACTTCAAGTTGTACTTACACAACCTGTTGAAAAGCTTTTTGAGATGGTCTAAATGGTTCTCCTCCTTCCAGGACTTGACGATGATGTTATCCACGTAGATATCTATCTCTTTGTGTATTAAGTCATGGAAAAGAGCCATCATAGCTCATTGATAGGTAGCTCCGGCATTGATGAGGACGAAAGACAACCGTCTGTAGCAAAAGGTTCCCCAAGACGTGATGAAAGCAATTTTCTCACGATCCCCTTCAACAACCATGATCTGATGGTATCCCACAAAGCAATCGGCGAAGGAGTACATGCCGTATTGAGCAGTATTGTCAATGAGAATGTGGATAAATGGCACGGGAAAGCTATCTTTAAGGAAAGCTTTATTCAGATCCTGATAATCCACACAAACTTGAACCTTTCCCCTAGGCTTAGGCACGGGCACGATGTTGGATATCCATTCAGGATATGTGGACACCATGATAATACCAACTTGAAATTATTTCACAATTTCTTCTTTCACCTTTAAACTCCACTCAGGTTTCAATCGCCTGAGTTTCTGCTTGACTGGCTTGAATCCCTCTTTGATGGGAAGGCGATGAAGAACAATGTCGGTGGAAAAACCCACCATATCTTTATGAGACCATGCAAATACATCCTAGAATTGGGTTGGTACCATAACCATGTCATTCCTCTGGTTTGGGGTAAGGTCTGAACCAATCTGGATTAACTTAGGATTTTCTAAGGTTCCAAGATTAAAGGAGGTGGTTTGATCAAGGTTGGTTTAGGTTTATCTTCGACCCATTCTTTGATCTCCGGAGGCACCTCAATGTCCTCTTGTATTTCCAGTAAGTCTGAGTCCAACTTTTCATCCAAGTTACAATCCATGTGGAGAAGAGGCATCTTATCAGCAAGTACAGGCACATCTAAGTTTAGAGTCCTGAAATAAAATATGCTTTCACTTAATATATATGAAACTATTTAATCATACATAATGTTAGCATGTACAGACAAAATAACTGCTAATACTGTACAGAAAAGTAAGCAGTTATGACATCTACAGGGCAGACAGAAGTCCTACCCATTTTACCCTTGTCTACCAATGCAAGGAGTGCTGCTCCAATTGGCAAGGACAAAGTCCTGGGGGACTGCAATAATGGAGGGGCTGTCATCATCCTCCTTCTCCCGAATGACGACCATTATGTCTGGACAATCATCGTCTGGGGTATATCTGTTAGTATGCTCATCATAGATAATGATGCGTACACCTGACATCATTTTGACAATATCTTGCTTAATTCTCCGTTCCTCTTCTTCCACCTTGGGATCTAGAACAAAGACTTCTTTCTCCTTTACCGGTATTGGCTTAGGAAATAACATAGCCATTACGTTGGGTGGCACCTTTACTAGAGATTGTGAGGACTCTAGATGTACAGGTGGAAATAATAGTCGTGCGACTGAAGTGGACGGAATCTGCCTATGCTTATGTGGATTCCTGTAACTGGTACTGGCAGAATAGCCTAGTCCGGCTGTACCAGTTTGACTGGACACTTGGATTGGGTGCTTAATAGCCTGATGCTCTTTACCCAGCCCATGTCCCGGTTAGTGTCCCAATGACATCATTTCTTGAGTAGCTGCCATCACTTCGGCAGAAATCTTGGGTATGGGAAATGGTGTCCCAATGGCATGATATTGAGGGTTGCTTACTTCCAAAGTGTGGAAACTGACCGGCTCAACATCAGAATTGAAACTGATGAACGGTATGTCACAAGGTTAAGGGCATTCCGGTTCAGCGTTAACTGTAACTAGGCTATTGTTGATAATGTATTTAAGTTGTTGATGAAGAGTGGAGGGGACTACCCCAGCCATATGAATCCACGGTCTCCCTAGCAGTAGGTTATATCCTATATCTATTTTGAGCACGTGAAAATACACACAAAATGTACGAGGACCAATCTTAATTGGCAGCTCAATCTCTCCTACTAATTTCCGACAGGATCCATCAAAAGCTTTAATGATCGTATGGCTACTTCGAATTCGCTGGAGATTGACATTCATTTTCAGCAACATAGCATAAGGACATATATTCAAAGACAAACCTCCATCTACCAAGACTCCAGCTAACATATATCCAGAGGAAAAAATGGCAATGTGTAACGGTTTACTATGACCGGTTCCTTCGGGTGGTATGTCATCGTTAGTGAAAGAGATCACAATGTTGTTGAAAATGTGATCAGCCATATGTTAAAATTTTTCCACATCCACTAATTTCGGCAAGTAGGCTTCTTCCAAACCTTTTGTAGAATCTTCCTGTGATCTTCGGAAGTTAAGACCAAGTCTAATATTGAAATTTGATGTGGTGCTTCTCTTAAGCTTAAAACCACCTTGGCTTCATTATGACCCATAACACGGAAGAATTTTTCAATCTTCTCTATGGGAATTTTCCCCTTTGATTTGACAGCAGGCTTCATCACCCGTTGGGGAAGATATAGTGGATTCTTCGTCGACACTGCAGCAGTTGTATGAGATGTGGATCCTTCAGCTTCTCCATAATTCCAGGGAACTTCCTGTAAGCTGGCAATAGGATATTGTGGTCTGAATGGCAAAATGAGGGGCTCTAGAGTAGCCACTTTCAAAGGATTGTTAATTCCTTTGAGCTAAATTATGAGTGGTTTAAATATCTCATCGGCCTCAGAGGATATAACTACTACTAGTCCCTTCTATTTAGTGGGACAAGTATTTTCACTCTCAAATAGCATAGTATCATTGTCTGCCAGTTACAGGACACCACTATCGATTAAGTTCTGAATAAGGTGGCGGAGTGCCCATCATTCTTCTGTCCTGTGACCGCGAGAATGGGAGTGATACTGACATACTCCATCAGGATTGAACCGTCCTAAACGGGGATTGATTGGAGGTAGGAGAGAAGTGATTCTTCCTTTATTGATTAGCATCTGAAGTATCTCCTCCATAGGTTGGCCTAGGTATGTAAATTCCATTATATTGGCAAAATCTCGACGGGCTTTAGCAGTCGCTCTTTTTGTCACTTTGTCCTCCATTGTTTCATTTGTTGATGGTGACATTGGAATATTCATAACCAAGGGAAGGAGACTAGCATGCTCCTGGCTGACTAATTGGCGTGTAACTTGATGTTGATAGATCACCAGTTCTGCCAATTGCTCAATTTGCTTGCATAGAGCTTTCATCTTTCGTTCCATTGCAAACTGGAACTTTGCATAATCCCACTTGTCAACACTGTCTTTAATGATCTGGGATGCTTCGCAGTTAAGATTGGAACTCTGTCCATTGCTTCAGTTAATCATGTTGACTTCTTCCTCTTTGTGTGGAGGAAGAGGGTTGTCTTGCACGTGAGGTTGATCTGGTTTAGTGACCACGATCTCACATTTGTCTATCAAATCTTGGATCTTGTGTTTCAAGGCCCAACATTCTTGAGTATCATGCCCAGGTGCCCCGTCATGATAAGCACATTTTCGAGCAGCATTGAAACCCCATCCATTAGGGCTAGCTGGTGGAAGAAGATGCGTGATTTTCTTCTGCATGGTCAGAAGAGTGAGAATATTCTCAAGTGAGTCTCCTAAGGGTGTGAACACTCGACGGCGTTTGACTTCTCCACCTTTTGGTATTGGAGGGTTTGAAGACTATGCTTAAAAGGAAGTATAATTTCTCCACTGGATAGGCATGTTTTGATTGCCTTTTTGACCCTGTAGTATCAGGGAAACATCCTCCTCTTTCTTTTTATGTACCCTCCGGGTGTTGTTTCCATAATTTCCGGATTGGATGTGCTCAGCAATAACTTTAAGGGCATCTAGGTCTTGAATCTTTCCTGACTTCAATCCCATCTCAGCCATTTCTCCATATTTGATTATTTCAGAAAATGGTTTACCGATACCAGCTAAGACTCTTTCATAGAAAGGAGCTTCTTGTATGTCGATAAAGGTTATGACCATCTCTAACTCTGTCATAGAAGGAGTTACTTAAACAGCAAGGGGCCTCCACCTTTGAGTATATTCTCAAAAAGAGTCATTGGACTGTTTCTTGACCTTGGTAATCTGGTACCGATCAGGAGCCATTTAAGACTGGAAGCTATATTGTGTGAGGAAGGCGTGAGCTAGCTCTTCCTAGCTATGGATCTTTGAATTGTCTAATCTGGTATACCACAAACGGGCTTCTCCAGTCAAACTCTTTTGAAATAGCTGCATTCTGAGTTTTTCGTCCTCTACATAAGATCCAAGTTCTCCAATGAATACTTTCAATTGTGTATATGGATCTCCTAATCCATCATACTTTTCAAAGTCAGGAGTTTTGAACTTTTTTAGGTAATGAACACCAGGGAATATACAAAGGTCGGCATATGAAACGCTCCCGTGTGCTCCAATTCCTTTGATAGCGCGAAGGGTCTCTTCCATTTGAAGAACTTTCTTTCTGATGTCACCAGTGTCTGGATCTCTTGTGAGATGGGCGGCATCATGACTTTTGTTAGTTGTATCCAACTGCAATTCAGGTACTGTAATGGCTTTATCAAAACCTTGAGTTCCCCCTTGTGTGGAGGATTCAGCATGTATGGGTATCTTTGGACCCTGAGTAGATTGATGTAGTTCTTTAAGCAGAACAGCCAAATCTATAATTTGTTTACTTAATCCATCAAATTCTTCACGAGAAACTGGATTAGATTGGTCAGATGAAGATATGATTGGCTGTAGGCCTGCGGCCTTTTTGGACTTTAACCGGGTAATAGGTCTGAATGCTTCCCTGCGATAAAACTGGCATAGTTTAGTTTTAGGGAGGGTGTAAATGTTAACATGCTATGTGATGTGTCCGTTTTAGGAATTTTGTCTTGCAAAACGGATGTTAGCTGTTTGTAATACAGGATAGCATGTTAATTTAAATATATATATATATATATATATATATATATATATATATATATATATATATATGCACATATTTCTTCATATTTCTCATTACATAGAGATGAATATGGAATCTAAATTACAAGTAATTTGACTTTACGAGTAATTTGAAATGAGAAAGCATGAAGAGACTTTCCTCCGCATTTGGTTTATCAGAGGCTAAGCTATCTTAGGTTTCTCTCGCTGCTTTTTGGCATGAAGGTTCCCAAATCATCATAATTTACTCAACGGGAAATTAATCCGGTCTTTCAACTGGAGCGAATTTGGGTGGTGTCTTTCTTGAGCCTCGTTGGAATTAGTCTTTCTACGAGTCCAGCAATCAAACACCGATAGGATAGCCTCCAGGTGAAGGGACCACACAACATACATTCACATACAACGTGTCTCACCGTTTATGAAAATGATGGCATGTGCAAAGCATTAATAGCATAGACAGATATAGTGTAAAGCATTAATCGTAGTAAAGATATGCATTCATACACATTATCATAAATGTAAATGCAACATCCACACACAACCATATAACTTTTTTTAAAATCTTGTAATAGCGGCTTAAGTCCTCTAACTGGGGTCCCCAGCAGAGTCGCCACCTGTCGACATCGGGATTTTTATTTGTCCCTTTTCGTTACCTATTTTTTTGTGTTCTCATTTTATGTGAGATTTGTTTAAAAAACAAGTGAAAAAGGTCCGACATGTATAATGTCGACGAGGGACTGTTAAGAGTCGCCAGTTGGTTTTTTAACTGCTTGTACCAACACAACTGAGAAAAGGGTTGCACATTGACCCTATGACGTGACACTGCTAAAAGGGTCTGTGAAACCGAGATTCATTTAGGGTCCGGGGACTTGATTATGCGAAGGGAAGGTGTTAGGCACCCCCCAACATCCGTGTTGCCACGGTGACTGTCACTTTTCAAGAAACTGTTATATGAATGCGTGTGTGTGTGTGTGGGTCAATGTGTTGTTATCTGGAAGTAGTGCGAGGCCTCATTCGGACCTATATACACAGGATTTTAATTTCTGTAAAAATTCAGTTTTAAATATGATATAACAGTGATGTTTTGTAAAAGAGGTTTTTCAAACCCTTATGCTCAATAGTAATTGAGACCTTTTACACTTCCATTTTACTATTAAATGTTCGGCTTGATTGCTTTTATTTTCGAGATACGGAGTATCTTCGAGAAATTAATGTACAAAGCAGTGCTTAACTCCTCATGGGTATGGAAACCATCGGAGGAAATCCGAACACCAAGAATAAATTTACAAGCTGCTTACAGCTGAAAAGGTCCATCACGGGAACCGAATCTAGAGGCACTGGACTAAATCTGTGATTACATGATTCCTAGGGTCACATGATGCAACAATTGATATAAACACAGTAAGCAGGTATATATACATAAAAGCTGTATATATATATATATATATATATACATACAGACATGATCAACTACCACAAAGCACCTCTATGGGGTATCGAAAATGTAAATAAAGCTATAAAAGCAATCAACCGTCACGGAGAAAACTCCAGGCGGGACGAAATGTAAAAAAAGCTGTAAAAACGGTCAACCGCCACGAAGTAAACTCCAGGCAGGACGAACATTCAGAATTACAATCTGGGCATCCGACTTAGGTATGTAAGACCTATTTTGGATCGCCGTTGTCGAGAGTTACGCAATGACATAGGATTAGAGGTTGTACGAAGTCATGATGATGGGACGATACCCTCCGGTTTTTAGCTTCAAATTCTATCCGTTATCCTATGTAATAGTCACTCGGGATTGAACTTCCTAGGTTCTTGTGAGACATTGTTGTGTAGAAATATATGTATGAAATGTTGAGACGGCGTGATATGGCGTTAAGGGGGCAAGATGATGACTTTTCCCCTCACCGAGGTTATCTCTAGTTTGGGCTGATAAAGTAGACGTTGCTCAGGATTATCTCTGAGATTGGACTGCTGCAAGTGTTTGAAGGTCCTTAGTGTCATCTCTGAGGTGTGCCTGTCTTCTTGGTGTGATTACCAGGCCTTATACTGAGTGCCTCGGTGTAAGTGCCGAGGTTGAAGCTGATTGCATGCATTTGAAACAACCATTTCTGGGGTTATCTCCAGAACTGCAACTACCTTCCTTGGGGTTATCTCTAAGGTTGGAATCTTCTATTCCCAATATTGGGGCTGAGACTGAACATCTCGGGGTTATCTTCAGGATGAATCGGTCTTCTCCGGGTGGAATTTCCAGCATTAGAACTGAAGGCCTCGGGGTTATCACGGAGGTTGGAATTGTTACTCCTGGTGTGTGTTTTGGGGTTAAAACTGAGCTTCTGGTAGTATCCGGACTGGATGTGAGTTGTCTTCCAGGGTTATGTTTGAAAGACGAATATGCCCTCCTGCAATGTCAATAAAGGTGTGCAGAATATTTTGAGTGTCTATATGGGCCTAATGCTGGGCTTGCATTTCATTTCATTGGGCCTTAACATAATACCACTTGGGCTTGCAAAATTCCTACACCAATCCTACAAGTCCATTGAAATAGGATTTAAGCGTTTAACGTAAAATCCTCATATCCCTTACGTATACTAGTTCGTATAATCTTTTGTAATACACGTTATAATAACTTTCATAAATACTTGTATAATACATCGTATCATACTCGTATCCATTGCTTCGTATAATACTCACTATTATACGATCATCATTTATTCCAATCCTTACGTTCCTTGACATTCTCAAATTTAGTACGCATGCAAAAAACTGTGTTAGCCATACTTGAATTATTAATACATTATCCATCATCCCTTATTATTCTATCATTACATATTTCTCGGAAGTTCAAAAATAATTCCCAAACAGAAATCAGTGAATAGTGTTTTTCAAAAAATTTCTCGAAAAGCTTTTATTTTCGTCTTGAAAATTCAAACAATATAATTCCTTCATGTAGCCAGAATACTACGAGTTTCAGATATTATAGAACAACTTTCATCTTACTATCACCTAATAATAACATATAATATAATTTTATTAATTATTTAATCAAATAAAAATATTTTACAATTAATCCGAATTTCTCAGTCGTTACAGGCATATCATCCTCAAACAGGCGGGTAGTTGGAGAGGACTATTCAAACTCTTGAAGATCTATTAAGACTTTGTGTCCTTGACTTCAAAGGAAGTTGGGACAAGTTCTTGCCATTGGTGGAATTCTCTTACAATAACAGTTATCAAGCAAGTATTGACATGGCTCCATTCGAGGCGTTGTATGGATGCAAGTGTCGTTCTCCAGTATGTTGGGATGAGGTGGGTGAAGTAACGTTGTTGGGACCAAAATTGGTACGCATGACAACAGAAAAGATTCAAATGATCCGATAACGTATAAAAATCTCACAAGATCGACAAAAGAGTTATGCTGATCTTCATCGAAAGGACGTGGAAGTCAATGTTGGAGAGCATGTGTTGTCACGTGTGGCTCCATGGAGAGGAGTTATGAGATTTGGAAAGAGAGGAAAGCTAAATCCTAGATTCATTGGGCCATTCGCAATCCTCGATCGAATAGGAACTGTGGCCTATAGACTCGCCTTACCGCCAAGTATGTCTCGTGTTCATAACGTTTTTCACATATCTATGTTACGTAAATATGTGGAAGACCCGAAATATATTATTGAATTAGAACCGGACGAGATAGCGGAAGATTTAATGTAACAACCCGATATTTTTTTTATATTTTAAAGATGAGGATTTGTACAAGATAATGTGTATATGTATTTATGTGGTAAATAAAAATATATTTATTACAAAAATGTTTACAAATAATTTTATTTTAGAATTATTGATTATTATAAAGTATATTCTTATAATAATTACTTTTATAGCAGAAATATTTTTATTAATTATTTTCCATGAAAATATAATCATATATTATTTAAATAATATAGGGAGTGATTTTAAGAATAATTATAATAATTATTTTATTATATAAATTTTAGTACAAATTATTAAGTTATTTATTTTACCTTAATTACTAAGGTTAAATATGGAAGAATATATCAGATATGGAATCCAAACCCTAATTTTAAATTTTTATCAACGAATGAGAATAATAATATAATATTAATTACATTTTGATTTTTCAATACTATGATAGGTACTGTATATGTGTGGACTGATAATGATTGGTCAATTATGGTGCAGTATTTGAAAACCCTAGTTTTAATGTGCTAAACCCTAATTTGAAAACCAAATTAGAGAACAAGATTGTTTTGTAATTGTGTTATGTGATTAATATTAATTATTAAAGATTTGATTAGGTAAACCCTAATTAAAATTTAGAAACCCTAGTTATAAATTAAAAACCCTAATTTCCAATTAAAACCCTAATTATGAAATGAGAAACCCTAATTTAAAACTTAAACCGGAGATTAGGATCTGTCAGAAATTGTGTTATTGTGATTGATATCATGTAAAGTAGATTTTATTGCTATTTATGGAAAACCTAATTAGTAATTTAAAACCCTAATATCTAGAAACCTAATTTGGTAATTAGAAACCCTAATTATAATTTAGTAATCCTAATTATCAAAATCGTAAACCCTAATTGCTAAATTAGTAAAGTTAATTATAATTTGACATGTTAAACCCTAATGTTCCTGTATAAAGTAATTAGAAAACTAATCTAATTTAGAAAACTCTAATTACAAATTTTAGAAACTAATTTTTATTTTATTTTATTTTAAAACCCTGAATGAAAACCTACAGTTTTATTTTGTGCTAAACCTTAGGGCTAAACCTTAAGGGACAAACCCTAAGGGTTTGCAAGGATTACAAGAATGTCATTACAATTCCAAGCTAAATGACCATTATACCCTTTTATGCATTATTGAGGCTAGCAACTAGGTTTTGACAATAGGAGAAGTGGGCGACCTATTCTTACTTACCCCATGTGACTTAAATTGACAAATATCAGCCAAATCATCAGCCATATACATTGCACATATGTATTATAAATAGATTGGGAGAGAGAAAGTATCATTGGTTAGATTATTTTGCACAAACACTTACTAGAGCTTCTCTCACTAAAATCAATGAAATATAGTAGTATATCAGCTCACAATTCAAGCCCCACGAAATCCACTAACAAATCAGAAGTTTAGATCCAAGGATTTGTTTATAAAGTTATAAAACCCTATTCTAAAATCTGACCATTGATCCATTGTTAAAAGTTATGTTTTAGTGTTAAACATGTGGGTTATAGTTTATTATGATGATCTGGGTTGGTATTATATAGATCCATATCATCTAAGTGTCCAAAATCAAGTTTTAAGAAAATTTGGGAAAATTTTTTTTGTGTTGTTTGACAACTAATGTCAGACCCGATAGATTTATTTCTGTGTTTGGTTTTTGTGTTTTGAGCGTAGGTAATTATAGTATGTCAGGTGGTCTGTATTCTGGAACTTTAATCTAGCCCAGATCGTGCAAAGAATGAAAGTTACGGGTGGTCAAACCTCATTGACCGACCATGGCTATCAGATTTCTGGAAAACCCAGATCGTGCCCAGAAACGTCTGACAAGATGTTCTTGGGCTCTGGTCTTCAAGTTGTATGTCGATTTATTGTTTGTGTTGCATCTATGTTGTAGTAGGTAATATGATCTACAATATCATGCCTTAAGATCACCTAAACATCAAATATTATGAGCACAAAGGCTAGTCAAAGTAGGTACCACGAGCACGTTTTCTGTTTTTTGGGTAACCCAGAAAACAGATGAACGTATCGTCTGACATCCTTTGACCGTACGATATCTAGCGATTCTGTTATTTTTATAGTGATGTTAGGTAATGGATCTCTTCATGTACATGTTGGTTACACACTGCAATCTTTAAATCACTAAACCTTTACCAGAATCACTAGTTATTGAAGCCCAAAGTAAGGCAGTCGAACTGTTCTTCATTTCTGGGTAACCCAGAAATAAAGAACAGCTCTGACAGCTTCTTTGAAGGCTTTGATCTCCTTTGTTATGATTTGTTATGATCATGTTGTTGTTGGATATTGTAGTCTTATGCTAGCACTACACGATCTGATCAATAGCATGCCTAGAAACACATTACACACTGATTTACAATTGGTCAAACCTAGTATCCTCGGCACTGACATGATGGTCTGGGTTTGCCTGAAGAACACGAAGAACACCTATAGCGACGGTTTTGTCGCTAAAGATGGTCTTTAGCGACTGTTTCTATATAAAAATTATATTTTTATTAAATAATTATAGAAAATTAGTTTTTAATTACTAAAAATACAAAATAAAATATTAAAAATTATTTTAAATTTAAAAAATTAGGTTTTAATTATTTTGAATATATTTCATAAATATGTAATATTTTTGGAATGTTAAAGGTATTTAATTTATTTAATTATAATATTAAATAAATTATTTAAAAATAATTTTAATACTTGAAAAATTATTTAATATTATATTATGATATAAGAAAATATTTTAAGTTATTTTTAATGACTTTTAATATTTTGTGATGAAATTCATTAATAAACTAATATTAATTGTAATTAAGTTATTTACTAAATGAATTAAATAAATTAATTAAAAATAATTTTATTATATTAAAAATCATTTTAAATAATAATAAGGTATTTAAAAGTATTTTAAGTTATAAAATATAACTTTCAATATTTAAAGGTAAATTTCATTAATTAATTATTATTAATGATATTAAAGTTATTTAATAATTATATTAAATAATTTTGTTTAAAAATGATTTTAATATTAGAAAAATCATTTTAATTGAAAATAAAGTGTTTAAAGATATTTTAAGTTAAAAAATATAACTTTTAATATTTAAAGGATAATTTCATTAGTAATTTAATATTAATAATTATTAATTTATTTTTAATGATATTAAATTTATTTAATAATTATATTAAATAAATAGTTTAAAAATTATTTTATTAATTTAAAAATCATTTAAAAAGGATATAAATGAATTAAAAATATTTTAAGTTATACTTAATGACTTTTAATATTTTGATAAATAAAACATTAATACTTTATTATTAATGATAATTATTTAAAAATGATTTTAAATGTTTTAAAATTATTATAAGTCATGATAAATTATAATAAATATTTTAAAATTATTATAAGTCATTTATAAATAATATGACTGATATTTACGGATATTGAGTTACAGAATAGAGTCTTAGACTCGATAATTATTCGATAAAGTTGTCGGTAGACCGACATGTTTCAGAAATTGATCTGGACTTAGATAATTTAATTAGATATATGTTTATTTGTGATTCAATGGTTGTTAAACATATGTGATAATGTGATTAGGTTATGTGCTGACTGTAATAAGCAGTGTTATGTGTTGAGATATGTTATTCTAATTAGTAAAATGATCTTATTACTGATAGGTGGTTATTTAAAAGATAAAACTAAGTTGCGAATTGTAAGCAGCGTACCAGGCAAGTATCTTACCTTTGCATTTTCTTTATGCAATGAACATGAGTAACAATGTTTCTAAATTATAGTATTACTGTACAGATTACTAACCCTATATTATATACGCTATTAATTATCAACATGTTAGTATATGGTAATTCAGATATATATATATTCTGTTCGTTAATTTCTATAAATGTTTATATAAGTGTCCCCACTTGGATAATCATTATATTTAGTCACATGTTGATACACCTCTGTCAATTACCCGTATATATATATATATATATATATATATATATATATATATATATATATATATATATATATATATATATCTGTTGAATTTTAGATTATTGTTGATCAGATAAAACCTTATTATTATCCAACTGAATTGCTTTGGTTTGGAACCCAGATAAGTATGAACATCCCTTACACGGGGAAAACTTTTTATGCACCCAAGGTGGACAGAGTGAACGATACCCTCGTTCTTGCATGTAGTGTTGATCAATACAGGGTACAACGGGCTGATCACCCCCGTGCCTGTAAGTTATGATGGTTTATAGATGAAGTTCTATTTAACCTAATCGAAAATTGAAAACAATGTTCATAATATATCACTTTAACCCTAGTTATAATCATTACGTAGTTTCAAAAATTTGAAAGAGGGATGTTATGTTATTATTATTGGTTCAGATTACTTCAAAACTATTGACTTGTTGTAGAAGGGTAGTACAAAGAAAATATTTAAATTCTTTCAGCTTATATATATAATTGCTATTACTTACTGGGCACTCAAATTCTCATCCTTGCTTAATTTAAATATTTTTAGCTAAGTGTGAACAACTAGAGAGCTCTGCTAAGAACAAAGGAAAGGGAAAGGTTGCTGAATGAACGCAATGCTATTTTATGTAATAGTTAATTTTATTAAGACAAATATGATATATATTATCTATCATGGATTGTAAAGAATGTTTAAAGGTCTCGTACCTGGGGATTAGACTCTGGTGATATGTAAATTAAGTTGATCTTTATATTATTGTTATTATTTTTAGTATTATTCTGCTCGTAAAAATGGTATCGTGAACGGGTTTCAAGTACTTGGATTTTGGGGCTTTATATTTAACGTATGAAGAGGTATCTGTTAAAATCTTGGATAAGAAGGAACATATTCTACGCTCCAAGGTTATACCTCAAGTCAAAATTTTATGGAGAAACCACGATGTTGAGGAAATGACCTGGGAGTTGGAATCTGAAATGAAATCAAGGTATCCTCACCTTTTCGACATACCAGGTACGTACCCCAATTTCGAGAATAAAATTTCGTAAAAAGGGGAGGTTGTAAGACCCCAATTTTTATGAATATAGATTAGTTTTTCTCAAAATATATTTTTGAATATTATGGTGTGGATTTGATATAATGTTATAGTTGTGGGTAATATTTATAAATTTTACAAAGTAAGCAAGTTATTATAAAACATTAGATTGGTCGGGAAATATTCATTTTAATAGGGAATATTCGTACGACGGCACAATTATTGGTGGACTCCACAACGAAATTATTGTCAGAGTTAAAAAACGACAGAAATATTTTTTTATAAAAATAACGGCGAAAGTTTTACCGTTAAACTGTTGAAATACACAGTGGTAAAAGTAAAGTAATACGCGTGGTTGCATAATAGCAGACGGTATTGATTATTGATGTTTACGTGAGAAGTCATTCAATTATACTCAATTATTGCTACAATAATTGCTGCATAATATCTCTCATATTATTGATTCAATTATTGTCACAGTATAATCTGCAAAGTATTTTATATTATTAAATCAATAATTGAGACGACAAAGTTATTCATATTATTATTTGCATTATTGACGATGTCTAGAAAGTTCTGTCGAGTAAAGGGGTTTGGTCACCTAATTGCGAGCCAATAGGGAGAAATCCTTATCGAAAAACTCCATCTTTCCTGTGAATGATCTGGTTGTTAAATATTGTGAGTTATAATATTAATGATGAATAAGTTCGTGTTGATTATAGATGTTTGTGTATTTAGTTTTCTTTAATTCTTCCGTGGCCCAATTACCCTCAAAGTAGGTATTTATGTGATTGGCTGGTTTTATTGACCAAATGGGCTATTAATCGGATAAATAAGCAATTGATTGCTATTGGTTCACATGCAAATTACTGTTGGTTCACATGTATGGAACAATTGATTCACATGCATGTACTATTAGGAGAGGTGGTGCAAGATTGAGAATACATGAATGACTAAATTAAAAATAGATGTATAGATGAATGTACTATACTTTAATAATTTGAGCCTCTAATCGTGGAATTATCGAAACTATGTTTTTCTATATATAAAAGCTCAATTTATTTCATTCTCACTAATTCACTAAGACTCACAAGAGTAATTATAGAGATAGAAGCTATTGAGAGAAAGAAGAAGAGTATTCTGCTACTTCACTATTCCAGTATCTAGTCTTCTTCTAAGGTAAGATATATTATTTTTGTTCAATATTCGTATGAAAAAAATATTTTCTTCTATACTCTGTAGTATGTAAGTAATATTATTTTGTCTCGTATTCCAGATTATACCCTCATTTTGTTAAAGTATTGCTTCGATACTCCGTGAAATTAGTAGAATATCCTTAAAATTTGTGCTTCATCTAGTATCATTTCACAAGGATATTTTCTGTACATTATTGTTAAATTTTAAGCTTTTCATGTCAGAGTACTATTCATGGGTACTATTAATTTATAAAGACTTTGACTTGATTGGATATATTATTTGAGTATCATTGGTATCTTTGAGGCCTGTTGATATATATCATACTGATTTATTACTGGGTTCGTAGGTATATTAGGAAGTAGATCATACATATGCACTCATGTAGTTGAGTCAGGTTGTTTATTTTTTGTTCTTTTGTGTTTTTGCTTGAGGACAAGTAAATATTTAAGTTTGGGGGTATTTGATGAGTGAGTTTTATACCCATTAATTTAGTACATTTAAGCTTAATCTTTTTGAAGTTTTTAAGTGTTTGTGTCTATTCATGCATGTTTATGTTGTTTTGTAGAAATTGGGACAAAAGTTACTTGGATCGACGTTTCGGGTCACTAGATTCGCATTTTCGGCTTGCCATTTACACATCAGCCACTTCAAAGCCAATTTTAGCATTTCTCCAGCCCTTATTTCAAAACACTCAAAGAATGAAAGTTCTAGATCTACGTCTCCTCTTTCCGGAACATCTTGAATCATCAAAATCAGAGTTTATAAGAAGAAGTTATGGTCATTTTCCCAAAGGATGTCAAAGTAGAAAATTTCCAAAAAAGGACCCCCGCCAGGGCGGACATTATACATACAAAACCCCCGTCGGGGCGGGGGTACTGAGGAAGAAATAGAAACATCCCCTGCCGGGGCGGGCCTGGCCAGTTCAAAACCCCCGCCGGGGCGGGGATACGGGATGAAAAAGTAGTTTTTTTTTCAGAATTTGAGTTCAAGAAGGATTTGTTCGAGCCGATTAATTCAATGACTTCCAGGAGGACTTAAAGACATATAACGAGGCATATAAAAGGAGTAGAACGACAAGGATTAGTGGGAGAGAATTCCATTAGATTTGATTTAGAGTATATTAGGACCAAAACCCTAGTTCTTATTAGTTTTGGAGATTGAAGCAACTTGGAGACCATTGAAGATCAAGAACAGGTGCTTGAGGAGGATGGAGATTTGCTGACAGCAGATTTATTCTTCACTCTATTCTTATTTTTGTCTTTCAATGTTTTTTCTATTGTGGATTCTTGGTTTTACTTCATTAATCATGAACTAAATCTTTTGTTTAAGATTACAATGGAGCTTATTGCATAGTTTATTTTTAGTATGCTTCTTTATTAGTTATTGTGATTATTCTTGAATTGTCTATTATGATTTGTGATGAATTGCTTAATTGCTTAGCTAACAATTACCGTGATAATCTATATGAATTCGAGAGATGAAGTATAGATTTAGATCTGATCATAATAGCATGTGATTATATTTTCTGTATGGTGTTGGAATTTATAATTTATGTCTAGGATAGAGATATATCTATACATCGCATGTAATTAGATAAAGAACTTGAGCTTAAAATCCTTTTTAATTGTAATTCACATAGAGATATAGTGAATTAGTTAATTAGGGTGTTCTTAATTCTATCATCCGTGGATTCAAATTGATTTGAGTATGATGCATTGAGAGATGGTCATATTTACTTATGTGTTCTTGATTAACAATTCAGAATAATGAGCATAATTGATAAGAAGTGTATTAATTTAAATGAAGTAATAAGTGAAGTTGTGATCTTAAATTTTCATAATCTGATTTTGAATTAGTGGTAATTAGAATTAGTGTAATTAACTAATTTAATTCATAATCTTAAATTGATTGTTTAAATAAAATTAGTTTGATTAAGAGTTAGTATTTAGTAATTTGTATTAATAATTCCTCGTGGGAACGATACTCTACTTTCACTTTATTGCATGTTAATCACGTATACTTGCGTGTTGTGCGTAACTAGATTTTACCGACCAAGTACATATGTTAGGGTCTAAAAGTGTTACACTTAGATAAGCTAACAACATAAAAGATAGAAGATCAAAGCCTTTAAAAATACTATCAGACCCTTTCTGGGCAAAATCTGGGTTTTCTAGAAACAGTATTTTGTGACTGGTCAACAAGGTTTAACCATGAATAACTTGAAATCTAGACATGCTATAGTAATGATTCCTCTTCTAGTTTGTTAACCACATAACATACTTCATATACAAAGGTTTAAACATATCTAAACATTAACAGAGTGAGATCAACAAGCTCTAACATTTGACTGTCAGGTCATATTTTTAGGATTTTTACAACTTGCTTAAATCTTCATTTTCATGCTTTTAAATGTTATGGATTCATGTGTTATCAACATAGATCACTAAATAACATAACATAGAACATATTTAAACACAAAAATAGAAAATCTACCTAAGCATACAAGATTTAACTTAGGCTTAGGGTTTATACCTCTTTGAACAAACTTTTTGATTTCCCTCTTTTGATCTGATCTTGGTTGGTATGGGGTGAACTTAGCTTATCTTTAGACTTAGTTTTACTATAAATTTCGCGGGCTTGGTGTAAGAGAGACTTGGCTAAGCATAGAAGGTATGTTTAGTGTTTTCTTTAATCTCTTAACATACTTTAAGATCCAATCTTTTGATTCAACAAACTTAGCTGGTATTAGTGTCAATTTTTGGCTGATTAGAATGATTTCAAGCACATGCCAAATCTTTCCTTAATGACTCACCAAAGATTTGATCTTATCCTTTGTTAAAAGACAATATAAAGGGTATTCTGGTCATTTCGCACCTATTACGGAAAATTTGGTAATTTCACATATAAATGTACGAGTATTTTTATCATTTCACTTATTTCCCTTAAATTTTAACCCTTAGGGTTTACTAATTAGGATTAGGGTTTACAGGTTAGGATTTAGGATTTCTAATTAGAGTTTAGGGTTTCCAAATCTAGAATTATGGTTTCAAAATAAACATTAGGGTTTCTTAACTGAACATTAGGATTTCTAAATTTAACATTAGAGTTTCTAATGTTATACCTTATCTGATCAACACTTAATCATTAATCACATACTGCACATACAGAACCCTATTCAAATTAGGGTTTTGATCAACTATTCCTTTTTCTCTCCTTAATTTACCTTCCTTAGCCAATTTAAAATAAATAAATTGACTAACCTGCTAAATTCATATCACGCATGCTCAAAATATTAATGATAACAATACTGATAATTAAAAAAAATATTCGTAAAATATAATCATTTAAAATTCACGGTCCTTACATTTTCCCCTCCTTATAAGGATTCTGTCCCCATAATCATAATCATCGTACACTCAATTTATGTCTATCCTTAGACCTTTTTTCTCTTTCCCATCCCATTCAGGAATGAAAACTCTTTTCACAGTCTAAGTCTTACTTGACTTCTCACGACTCATAATTACCTTAGTAAAATATAGCTCCATATTCACACATTTAATTAAAAATACATATTAAAAATATAAAATTATAACTCATAAAATATATGATAAAAATTTGAATTATTATATCATCCCCTCCTTATAAGATTTTGTAAAACGAGTCTTGAACTGGTACAGGTCTTGATCCTTTTGTTTGCGGTGTGCTTGCATCAATTATGGTTCCAACACTGTGTCGTTTAGCCTTTTCTTTCGTACTTACTCTTGCTACCATCTTTATATGATCTGATACGATCAGAGTTAACCTTTGGTATATCAAAATTTGAGTACCAACGGAACTCAAATTCCTCCTTCAAAATCCTTTAATTAACGAGTTATTATTTTAATATATGTCTTTTCCTGAAATTCTATCTCATATATCTATATTCAAGGGATACTACTGTTCATAAGGATAAACGTACTTATCTTAACAAACTCACGGTAAAGACAATACGTTATATCTGAATCAAACATATATATTCATATAATTGATCGGAGTCATACTTAAAAATCCATCTCCCGATGCTACTGTATCTTGAACCATCATTTTGAAAGTCCTTGTGGTTGGTTTATTTGGTGGAGTTGGACCAGTTATTTCCATCTTTTCTCTTTTATCCCCTGCATTATCATGTCCCTCATCGGCTCTTCTTTTTGGACAATATCTCACCATATAATATGTTAATCCACAAATAAAACACCCACTATTCTTTCTTAGATTGGAGCAATTACGAGAGATGTGTCCCTCTTGCCCGCACTTAAAACACACCAACTTTCCTTTTAGACATTCACGCGAGTAATTTTTCCCACAATTTCCGCATTAATTTATATGCTTCCTTAGACATGGGATTAGAGGTTGTAAGAAGTCAGGAAATGGGACCATGCCCTTGGTCTTCAAGCTTCAAATTCTATCCGGTGTGCTGTCTTGTGCACTAGTCACTCAAGATTGGAGCTCCTTGATTCTTGTAGGACATTTCTATGTAGAATGTATGTTTGAATGTGGTTGAGATGCCACAATGTGGGATTGAGATGGAAAAATAACGATTCTACCCCTCACCGGAGTTATCTCCGATTTGAGCTATTTTAGTGGTCGTTGCTCAGGGTTATCTCCGAGATTAGACTGCTGCAGGTGTTGATCATCCTCAGGGTTATTTCTGAGGTGTGCCTAACTTCCCAGGGTTATCTCTAGGCTTAGGGAATGAGTCCCTCGGGGTTATCGCCTAGTGTTGAAGTTGATCACATGGGTTTGAAACAAGCATTTCTGGACTTATCTCCGAAACTGCGACTGCATGCCTCGGGGTTGTCTCCGAGGTTGATACTATCTTTCCCTGTGTTATTTTTGAGACTGAGATTGAGTATCTCGGGGTTATCTCTGAGATGAAACGATCTTCTCCGGTGTGATTTTCGGCATTTGAACTGCATTCCTCGGGGTTATCTCCGAGGTTGAAACTAAAACTCTCGGTGTTGTTTTCGGGACTAAGCTGGATGTCTCGGGGTTATCTCTGAGATGGTAATAACTGAATATCCCAGGGTTGTCCCTGGGATTGAACTGAGCTGTCTTCCAGGGGTATCTCTGAAAGAAGATTGTCCAAAAAGAAGAGCCGATGAGGGACATGATAATACATGGAATAAAAGTGGAAAGCTGGAAATAACTGGTCCAACTCCACTAAATAAACCAACCAGAAGGACTTTCAAAATGATGGTTCAAGATAAAGTAGCATCGGGAGATGGATTTCCAGGTATGACTCCGATCAATTATATCAATGTATATGTTTGATTCGGATACAACCTATTGTCTTTACTGTGAGTTTGTTAAGATAAGTACGTGCATCCTTATGAACAGTAGTATCCCTTGAATATAGATATATGAGAGAGAATTTTAGGAAAAGACATATTAAAATAATAACTCGTTAATAAAAGGATTTTGAAGGAGGAATTTGAGTTCTGTTGGTACTCAAATTTTGATATACCAAATGTTAATTCTTATCGTATCGGATCATATAAAGACGCAAGCAGGAGTAAGTGCGAAAGAAAAGGCTAAACGACACAGTGCTGGAACCATAAATGATGCAAGCACACCGCAAGCAAAAGGATCAAGACCAATACCTGTTAAAGACTCGTTTTACAAAATCTTATAAGGAGGGGAAGATATAATAATTCAAATTTTTATCATATATTTTATGAGTTATAATTTTATACTTTTAATATGTATTTTTAATTAAATGTGTGAATATGGAGCTATATTTTACAAAGGAAATTATGAGTCGTGAGAAGTCAAGTAAGACTTAGGCTGCATAAAGAGTTTTCATTCCTTAATGGGATGGGAAAGAGAATAAAGGTCGAATGATAGACATAAATTGAGTGTACGGTGATTGTTATTCTAGGGATAAAATCATTATAAGGAGGAGATAATGTAAGGACCGGGAATTTTAAACGATTATATTTTACAAATAATTTTTTATTATTATCAATTTTGTTATCATTATTATTTTGAGCATGTGTGATATGAATTTAGCAGGTTAGTCAATTTATTTATTTTAAATTGGCTAAGAAGGAAAATTATGGAGACAAAAAGGAATAGTTGATCAAAACCCTAATTTGAATAGGGTTTTGTATGTGCAGTATATGATTAACGATTAAGTGTTGATCATATAAGGTATAACATTAGAAACCCTAATGTTCAGTTAGGAAACCCTAATATATATTTATAAACCCTAATTCTAAATTTGGAAATACTAAACCCTAATTAGAAATCCTAAATCCTATCTTGCAAACCCTAATCCTAGTTAGTAAACTCTAAGGGTTAAAATTTAAGGGAAATAAGTGAAATGACAAAACTACTCGTACATTTATATGTGAAATTACCAAATTGCCCTTAATAGGTGCAAAATGACAAAAATACCCTTTATCTTATCTTTTAACAAAAGATAAGATCAAATCTTTGGTGAGTCATTAAGGGAAGATTTGGCATGTGCTTGAAATCATTCTAATCAGCCAAAAATTGACACCAATACCAGCCAAGTTCGTTGAATGAAAAGATTGGATCTTAAAGAATGTTAAGAGATTAAAGAAAACCCTAAACTTACCTTCTATGCTTAACCAAGTCTCTCTTACACCAAGCCCACAAAATTCATAGTAAAACTAAGTCCAAAGATAAGCCAAGTTCACCCCATACCATCCAAGATCAGATCAAAAGAGGGAAATCAAAAAGTTTGTTCAAAGAGGTGTAAACCCTAACCCTAAGTTAGATCTTGTATGCTTGGGTAGATTTTCTATTTTTGTGTTTAGATATGTTCTATGTTATGTTATTTAGTGATTTATGTTGATAACACATGAATCCATAACATTTAAAAGCATGAACATTAAGATTTAAGCAAGTTGTAAAAATTCTAGAAATATGGCCTGACAGTCAAATGTCAGAGCCTGTAGATCTCACTCTGTTAATGTTTAGATGTGTTTAAACCTTTGTATATGAAGTATGTTATGTGGTTAATAAACTAGAAGTGGAATCATGACCATAGCATGTCTAGATTTCAACTTATTCATGGTTAAACCTAGTTGACCAGTCACAAAAAACTGTTTCTAGAAAACCCAAATTTTGCCCAGAAAGGGTCTGACAAGATTTTTGAAGGCTTTGATCTTCTATCCGTTATGTTGTTAGCTTATCTAAGTGTAACACTTTTATACCCTGACATATGTACTTGTTGGGTAAAATCTAGTTACGCACAACACGTAAGTATACGTGGTTAACAAGTAATAAAATGAAAGTAGAGTATCGTTCCCACGAGGAATTATTAATACAAATTACCAAATACTAACTCTTAATCAAACTAATTTTATTTAAACAATCAATTTATGATTATGAATTAAATTAGTTAATTGCACTAATTCTAATTACCGCTAATTCAAAATCAGATTATGAAGATTTAAGATCATAACTTCGTAATTTCCTCAACATCGTGGTTTTCCCACAAAATTTTGAATTGAGGTATAACCTTGGAGCGTATAATATGTTCCTTCTTATCCAAGATTTTAACAGGTACCTAATCATGCGTTAAATCTTCAGCTATCTCATCCGGTTCTAATTCAATAATGTGGTTCGGGTCTTCCACATATTTACGTAACATAGATATATGAAAAATGTTATGAACACGAGACATACTTGGCGGTGAGGCGAGTCTATAGGCCACAGTTCTTACTCGATCGAAGATTTTGAATGGTCCAATGAATCGAGGATTGAGCTTTCATCTCTTTCTAAATCTCATAACTCCTTTCCATGGAGCCACACATAACAACACATGCTCTCCAAAATTGAATTCCACGTCCTTTCGATGATGATAAACATAACTCTTTTGTCGATCTTGTGAGGTTTTTATACGTTGTAGGATCATTTGAATCTTTTCTGTTATCATGCATACCAATTTCGATCCCAACACTGTTGCTTCACCCATCTCATCGCAGCATACTAGAAAACAACACTTGTGTCCATACAACGCCTCGAATGGAGCCATGTCAATAATTGCTTGATAACTGTTATTGTAGGAGAATTCTACCAATGGCAAGAACTTGTCCCAACATCCTTTGAAGTCAAGGACACAAAGTCTTAATAGATTTTCAAGAATTTGAATAGTCCTCTCCAACTGCCCGTCCGTTTGACAATGATATGCCAAACTAAATCGTAAATTCGTGCCAATAGCTTTTTGCAAACTAACCTAAAATCGTGAAGTAAATTATGGGTCTCGATTAGAAACTGTAACGCCCGAGAAAATCAGATTTTTATTACAGTTAAATTTTTATTTGATTATGTGAATTAAATGAATTTAATTGAATTCTTTGTGAAGTAAACTATGTGAAGGTCGTTCTATGACCTAGAATGTGCTAACGTGGTTAGTACTCTGGCTACGTGGTAGAAATAGTTGTTTAGAATTTCCAAGACGATAATAATTGTTTTTTGAGAAGTTTCTGTAAAAACACTATTCATCCGTTTCTGTCTGAGGAATTATTTTGAAATTCTGAGAAACGCATAATGATAGAATATCGTGATTAGATAGAATATCTGATAATATTTTATTTATGGCAAAAACGAAGTTTTCGCATGCGGACTTAAAACCTAAGGGTTGAGTATATTGATTTCCAAGAAGGAAATAATATGCGTAGAAGGAATGGCATTAGGTTTTATTCAAGTGTTATACAATTGGTGGTGCTAGTTAGTACTTATGTATAATATGTTGAGTAAATACGAGGTACAATACGATTATTGTACTTATGGTATACGAAAGGAATACGTGAATCGTACGAGTAGAATATGATGCATATCATAGGATTAATCTAATGTATCAATAAGTAATTCATTTGTATTGGATTATGAGTAGTCCAATTAGTTGAATGACTAAGCCCAATGAGATGATGGGTTAAGTCCAAGTCAAGGCCCAATATTTAATTAGATAAGCCAAATTCATTAAAACCGAACCGTGGGTCGAACCGGTGGGTCACTCAATGGGTAAAACCCATGGGGCAACCCATGGGAGGTCACAAGAGGGGAGGTGGGCCGGCTACCTTGGTGTGCAAGCCAAGCATAAAGCTTGGTCACCAAGTATCTTACTTGGTGACCACACATGAATAGTAAGGAGGTGGGATTTAATGTCTAAATTGCCCTCCATTCTAAATTCTATAAATAGGAAGCTAGGTTGATTCATTTGAGGTTTTTACCAAGACTTAACTTAGATTATTTGGGAGAGAAAAGAGAGCTATATTTGCAAAAACATACACTTGGAAGCTTTAAACTTATATTCTTCCAAGGGATTTCCAAGAGTTCTTAAGGTTTAATCCTTATCGTTCATCTCCATCTCTTTTTGATTTGTCTTTTGTATTGGAGAATCTTAGAGGGATGGTATACGCCTCGTATGAGGGATTAAAGATGACTTACCATAGATTCAATCTCTATAAGTCATGAGGTTATAAAAATAATAAGGTTTAAAATAGTTTTGAACCATGAAAATATTGATAGTTGAGACTGATCGTTTATAAACGATTGGACTCTATCAATCCGTTAGTAATTGCATCTTGCTTGGTTAGGATGTAAATATGAAATCCATGGAGTATTCCATGTGATTTGGCTTAGAGAACATTAGTAATGAAGTTATGGCGAATTTTACGAAAATAGACGTTAAACGTCGAAAGCGTAGAAATCTCGGAATTATAGTCGAAAGTTGCCGTGAGACTTGAAAACGTTGGTTTTCAATGTCAACACGTGAGATAGGGTGTTTAAGAGTTGTGGGTTTGAGAATCGCCGGATTCCGACTTAGAACGAAGAAAACAAGCATTGAACGCTCATTAACAGTTACGAACGTATATAAAATGAACTCAATAGTGAATTATGAGTTAACAGATTCTAAAGTGTTGAATTCTTATATGAACGCGTAAAGGATGTAATTCCTGACTTGTAGGAATTCGAATGGGTCAATTCGGATGTAAAATGAACAAATTAGGAAGCCGGGAGTTTCGTTAGAAAACCAAAACTGGTTTGTCAACTGATGCACAGACTCGGCGCCGCAGTGCCAAAACCAGTACGAAATGGTGGCGCCGCAGAGCCAGACTCGGCCGAGCACTCTACAAACTCGCGCCCCAACGCCAATGTTATGCAAGGGGTGCCGCGCCGCAGCGCCGGCAGTAAGAAAAAGTTGACCAAGTTATGCTTTAGACTTCAGTTGTTTAGGGATCAATCGGAGTTAAGTTTATATACTCAATGAATGTATAAGGACTAATCCTATACTACCTATATTAAGATATATGGTATAAAACTTAGGAGTCTAATGTAAGTAAACAAGATATGTAAAATGAACGAAGTAATACTTTATTAATGAAGTTGAGTCCGGTTAATAAAACGTCCATAGAGAGATAAACCGGGACGAAGGGTAATAAGTCATGTTGACTCTAATAAAGATATTATGTTAACAAAGACATAGAAGAGAAAGAAGCTTGTAGGAACAATGTGAATAGTTGTTTGATAGCTATATACGGTGTGCTATGTGAATATATCATGTAGATTCTGTAAAGGCTGTGGTCAGTTGAGTAAGTTATTTGAAGACGATGAAAGGCAAGTTTTCGTAACGCTCGTCTAACTTCTAAGTTAGCCAAGTTTTATGTGATTCATTGAACTGAATTGCAAGCTTTGTTTTAAAAGAAAGGGTCAATGCCAGATTTTAACTCGGCTAGACTATTCGTAAGATATAGATTGATGATTTTCCATATCATTCTACATAGAAATGTTAACACTTTCCTATGCCAAGTAAGTGGTACGGATGTGAAGGTAAGGTTTGTCTATGAACAAACAAAAGTATTTTTCATCGATATTTCGATGGGCACGCGAGTTTGCCAAAAATATTAAACGTAAATACGTTTAATGAATGTAGTGTTGATCAACATAGAGTACTATAGGTTGATCACCTAGAAGTGCTCGTAAGTTATACGGATGAACGGCCTTAGTGCTGTGGACTCCTTTTCAAGTATGAAAACTAAAATTTACTGTTCATGGTCTAATCGATCAGTTCAGAATTCCTAATCTATTCTATACATTGGGAATTGATGTTATATACTGTATGGTAGTATTGATTCATAATACTTCATAACTATTGTTCAGTTATGATGGAATTGTTATATAATTCACGAATGTGGTATTCCTGTTATCCTTGATTAAACTTGTTGAGCTGTCATGCTCAGTTCTTGCGTGAATTATATAACTGCAGTTAAAGGTGAACGTACGGAGAATGCCAAGAAAGATAAGGGCAAAGCTAAGATGGATGCTTAGGCATTGTGTAATAGTTTAGTAAGTTTGTATGTATTATACCTTATGAACAATGAACGATGTAACCGGTTTATGAACTTGGGAAGGATTATACTTTGATTTTAATAAGAATATAGTACTTACTCTCATTTTGTTGTATTTCAATGGAATAATGGTATGGATGTTAGTATAGTGGAGCAGCATCTGTCGGGTTAGAAGATACCCGAATTTGGGGGCGTCACAGGTTGGTATCAAAGCCTTAGGTTATAAAACTTAAGGGGGGAAAAAACCTTAGGCTAATAACCTTGTAAGGAAGGTAAAGTCCGAGAAATGAAATTCAAGTCTATTGAATTAAGAAGATATTGAGATAACTCAGTATCGAAAGAATTAAAAGATGAAAATTAATCTTAAAGATATGAAATGTGATTTATGTTTATACTATTATGTATTATGTACTAATCAACGTGTTATGTGTTTGTAGATATCAACCGATAGCTTGATGTTTAGAAACGTGGAAATGATAAGTGAGGATTCAGTTAACCAAGTTGAGGTAGTACCAATGCCAGTGATGGAGGTACCGATAGTTGTACTAGAAGACTCAGACATTGAGGAGTATATCTCTGAGGAGGAATACTCTAAGGAGACTATGGGATTAGCATCATACCTTAAGGAAATGTTAGATATGGAGGAGGAAATGGAGGTGACATCGATTAATACGGTGTTACCTACTCTGGAGCCAGCATCTTTGGATGCAACTAGAGCACTGTATCTAGCGGTGTTGGATAGGAATGTGCACCTACGTACTCAGGTAGAGGCACAGATGGAGGAGATAACGTCCCTATATGAGGCGAAAGAATCTACAGATGCAGACTTTGAGTCGGAGCACGATGAAAAAGTGCTTATGACTGATAAGGCTCATAGCTATAAGGATGAGGTCCTCGAGCTAAAACAGAAACTGGTTGAGAAAGATCAGAAAATAGCTAGGATGTCATACATTCATGAATGCGCTCATGAGGATTTCAAGCTGAAAATTTCTTGTTATTCTATTGAGTCTGGGCAGACTCGACATACCATAAGTTGAGATATAGTGTCGATTCTAGCAAATTAGAAATATGAAAATGCCGTTCGACAGTGTTAGTAGGTCGCTATAACTTTTTGTATATAAGTAGTGACGTAAAACCCTCTTTTGTATAACTAAGGGTAGTCTTTTTGTAAATCCTAACTTTTGTAGAAGGCAATCGCGGAATAGTATGTGATAGCTTTTGGCTAAGGGAACATGATGTAAATAGTTTTGACTATGAAAGCATATTACTATAATGGCGTTTTTATTTAACATGCTTGTGTGGTATGAATGGTTGTTGTTAATTTAACATGATAACCGAGTAATTAAATAGATAATAACGAAACTTTATTTATTTAATCAGAATTATGCCGCCAAGAAGGAGACAACGGAACCAAGAGGCCGAGTCTCATAATGAAAATCAAGAGGGTCCTAACAACCCTATGCAAGAGTTCGTTAATTTATTAACGGCTGCATTTAACCAAGTGGGGGGTGGGATTCCTGTAGCTCCTGGGGTAGTAAGAACAACTACCTTTAAGGACTTTAAAAGTGTGGGTCCTCCAGAGTTCCGAGGAACGACGGATCCACTAGAAGCCCAAACATAGATTATGGAAATTGAAAAGGCGTTTGTGATAACCAACGTAGGTGAGGCGCGAAAGACTTCTTTTGCGACTTACATGATGAAGGGAGAAGCCAACTACTGGTGGGAAGCTCACCAGGGTGGGGCTAGGACAGAGGCTGTTGCGTGGGAACAATTTAAGAAGGTTTTCTTCGAGAACTATTTCCCTACTAGCATGCAGGGTAGGATGGAAATTAAGTTCCTAGAACTTAAGCAGGGGGATATGACTGTTCCCCAATATACCGCCAAATTTAATGAGTTGGCGAGATTTGCTCCACATCAGGTGGATACGGAGGAAAGGAAGGCGCGCATATTTGAGCAGGGCTTAAAACCTTGGCTCTATAGTAGAATATCAGTTTTCCAGAGTGCTTCCTATGGGACCATTCTGGAAAAGGCGATAATAGCTGAAGGTGGTGGTGAGGCCTTGTCTCAGTACCACAAAGTGCGGAAGATTAAGAGTAAGATAGAAGGAAGTAATAAGGCTGAAGTTGCCAGCGGAAGCGGCAACTTGCCAAAGAGGAAAGGTTTTAATCCCCGGAATACCGGGGTAAAACAGGGAGATCCCAAAAGGAGAACGGAAGCATGTAAGACATGCGAAAAATCTCACATGGGAGTCTATTTAAAGGGGAAAGCAGTATGCTATAACTGTGGGTAGGAGGGGCATTTATCACCCAATTGTCCTAACCCTAAGAAGAATCAGGGGTGTTTTGTCTATGGGTCAAATGACCACATGGCAAGAAATTGCCCAAAGAAGGGTTTAGAGGGGAATAAGAGTTCTGGTAGTGGTAAATTAGCCATTACTGGACCAACACCATTAGTGGGTAGACCCTCGGCTCGTACGTTTAATATGATTGTTCAAGATGCAGTTGCATCAACAGATGTGGTAGCAGGTATCATTTCGGTCAATGAGATAAATGCTTATGTGCTATTTGACTCGGGTGCCACTTGTTCTTTTATAGCATGTGAATTTGCTAAACGATTAGGGTTAATCCGTGAGAAGTTACCTACACCTTTAGACGTTAAGGTAGCAAACGAGGAGATAATCCCCATTGAACATATTCATAAGAACTGTTGCGTAGAAATTAGGGGAAATAAGTTATCGGTAGATTTGGTACCGATAAGGCTAAAATAATTTGATGTAATTCTTGGTATGGATTGGTTGGTGAACCATGAGGCAATTATAGATTGCCATAGGAAAAGTGTAAACCTTCGGCTTTCTAAGAAAACCAAGGTAGTGTTTTTCGGTAGTAATTCACCGAGACGCTTTTGTTGTCTGTCTATGACACAAGCTAGGAAGATGTTAAGAAAAAGGTGTGTAGGTTATCTATGCCATGTGGTGGATACCCAAAGAGTGAGGACATCCTTGGATCAGATACCAGTTGTGCAAGAGTTCGTGGATGTATTTTCGGAGGAATTATCGGGTATTCCACCGGATAGGGAGGTAGAATTTGTAATTTATTTGTTACCGAGGGGAATGGCACCAGTTTCAAGGGCACCATATCGAATGGCGCCAGTTGAAATGAAGGAGTTAATGGTTCAATTACAAGAACTGTTAGATAGGAAGTACATTCAACCAAGCGTGTCTCCTTGGGGAGCACCGGTGTTTTTTGTAAAGAAGAAGGATGGGTCGTTAAGACTTTGTATCGACTATCGAGAGTTGAACAAATTAACTATTAAGAATAGGTACCCTTTGCCCAGGATCGATGATCTATTTGATCAGTTGAAAGGGGCAAAGTATTTTTCTAAAATAGATTTGCGCACGGGATATCATCAGTTAAAGGTGAGGAAGGAAGATATGTCTAAGACCGCATTCAGAACTCGTTATGGTCATTACGAGTTTCTGGTAATGTCGTTTGGGTTGACTAATGCGCCAGCCGCACTTATGGATATGATGAACAGAGTGTTCAAACAATATTTGGACAAGTTTGTTGTAGTGTTCATTGATGATATTCTAGTCTATTCAAAGACGCTAGAAGATCATACGAAACATTTAAGAATAGTGTTGAAACACTAAGGAAGGAGAAGTTGTATGCGAAATTCACAAAGTGTGAATTTTGGCTTGAGAGAGTGCAGTTTCTAGGGCATGTTATTGATAAGGATGGCATTTCCGTAGATCCGGCCAAAGTAGAAGCAATAAACGAATGGGAGCAACCGAAGACGCCGACTGAGATTCGGAGTTTTCTGGGGTTAGCAGGATACTATAGAAGGTTCATTCCAGATTTTTCTAAATTAGCTACTCTGTTAACCAATCTGACAAGAAAGTCAGTGAAGTATGTGTGGACTGAAACATGTGAGAATAGTTTTCAGGAATTGAAGAAGAGATTAAGTGAGGCACCGGTATTGTCCTTACCAGACGATACCGGGAATTTTGTAGTGCATAGCGATGCTTCGAATAAAGGATTGGGTTGCGTGCTCATGCAGCAAGGCAAGGTCATTGCGTATGCATCACGCCAATTGAAGGATTATGAGAAGGTTTATCCTGCTCATGACCAGGAATTGGCAGCTGTAGTTTTTGCCCGGAAGATATGGAGACATTATCTTTATGGTGAGAAATGAGAGATATACACGGACCACAAAAGTCTGAAATATATCTTCACACAGAAGGAGTTAAACATGAGACAGAGAAGGTGGTTGGAGTTAATAAAAGATTATGACTGTGATATTTTATATCATCCGAAAAAAGCAAATGTAGTAGCGGATGCGCTAAGTAGAAAGGGTAGAGAGAAATTATCAATGTTAACAACTCAGAATGAGTTGGTAACAGCGATGGCAAAAATGGAACTAGAAGTTAAGTTATCGGGGGAATCGGTAGAATTGTTATTTTCCATGGAAACCCAACCTACCATAGTGGAGCGGGTTAGGAGAGTACAACTGAGCAATGAGGGGTGCAAGTAGATGCTGAATAAGATAGAAAACGAAGAAAAACTGAGTATAACCTCGATAAGGAGGGATTACTTCGTTTTAAGGGAAGAATTTGGGTTCCTAATGATCCCGAATTAAAAGAAGAAATTATGATGGAGGCCCATAGTTCGAGGTACTCGATACATCCCGGTAGTACGAAGATGTATCAAGACCTTCGTCGAAACTTTTGTTGGCCGAATATGAAGAGGGATATAGCAGAATATGTTAGTAAGTGCTTAACTTGTCAAAAAGTTAAGGCTGAACATCAACGACCGAGCGGGTTGTTACAACCGTTAGAAATTCCAGAGTGGAAGTGGGAGCACATCACGATGGATTTTGTGGTGGGACTTCCAACAACAAGAAAAGGATACAATGCTATTTGGGTGATAGTGGATCGATTAACAAAATCGGCTCATTTTCTACAAATAGGAATTAGGTATAACTTAGATCAGTTAGCTAAGCTGTATGTCAAGGAAATTATTTCCAGACATTGAGTGCCTGTGTCGAGTGTGTCAGATCGTGATCCACGATTCACATCGAACTTTTGGAGAAGTTTGCAAGAGCAAATGGGAACGCAGTTAAGATTGAGTACGGCATATCATCCTCAGACGGATGGTCAGAGTGAGCGGACAATTCAAACGCTTGAAGATATGTTAAGATCTTATGTTATGGATTTTAAAGGGAGTTGGGACGAATTTCTACCATTAGTAGAATTTTCGTACAACAATAGTTTTCACGCTAGTATAGGCATGCCGCCTTACGAAGCGTTGTATGGTAGGAAGTGCCGAACTCCATTGTGTTGGGATGAGGTGGGTGAACGTTAGATGTTGGGACCAGAGATGGTTCAGCAGACGGCGGGCATGGTAGAATTAATACGTGCTCGATTAGTTGCGGCTCAAGACCGGCAGAGGAAGTATGCAGATCCTCACAGAGAGAATAGAGAATTCGATGTAGGATCTTTTGTTTTTCTAAAAATATCACCTTGGAAGGGGAAAATACATTTTGGAAAGAAAGGGAAGTTAAGTCCAAGGTTTGTAGGACCTTTTGAGATTTTAAAAAGGATAGGGGAGGTAGCTTACGTAGTAGCCTTACCTCCAGAGATGGAACACATTCACAATGTGTTTCATGTGTCAGTGTTGCGTCCTTATAAACCGGACTATAAACACGTGATAGAGTATGAATCTATTCAGTTAGAGAAGGACTTGTCCTATGAGGAACTTCCAATTTAAATTATTGATAGGAAGGAACAAGTTTTAAGAAACAAGGCCATACCTTCAGTGAAGGTGTTATGGAGAAACCACAATGTTGAAGAAGCAACGTGGGAGCTCGAAAGTAAAATGAAGGAAGATTTTCCTCATTTGTTTATGTAATTATAAGCTAAGATTCTGGGGACAGAATCCTTATAAGGGGGAGAGAATGTAACGCCCGAGAAAATCGAATTTTTATTACAATTAAATTTTTATTTGATTATGTGAATTAAATGAATTTAATTGAATTCTTTGTGAAGTAAACTATGTGAAGGTCGTTCTATGACCTAGAATGTGCTAACGTGGTTAGTATTTTGGCTACATGGTAGAAATAGTTGTTTGGAATTTCCAAGACGATAATAATTGTTTTCTGAGAAGTTTCCGTAAAAATTACTATTCATCCGTTTCTATCCGAGGAATTATTTTAAAATTTCGAGAAATGCGTAATGATAGAATATCGTGATGAGATGGAATATCTGATAATATTTCATTTATGGCAAAAACTGTAACATTCCATATTTTTTTTAAATGTAAGTTATAAATATTTATTGATTTATATAAATATTTATTGGATATGTTATTGTTGAATAAATAATTGTTCAATTTGAGTGATGTGGTTTATTTAATTATTTGTTGAATAAATAATTAAATATTAAATATTAAATATTTATTGGCAATATTAAATATTTATTGAATTATATGGCAATTTGAGTTGATGTGATTTAATTAATTATTTGTTGAGTAAATAAGTAAGGAGCTAAATAAATTAATTATTATGAGATTTTATAATAATGGAGTTTAATTTAATAAGCTAGAGAGCTTATAATGATTTTAAATAAATAATAATATTTAAATGAGAAATTGTAGTTTGAAATGTTAGTTGATTAAATGAAATTATAATTGTAAAAAGAATTATAATTGTTTATGTGTTAAAGTAATTTAATAGATTAGCGTTTAATTGATTTATTAATTTAATAAAGGTGTGACTAATAACCTTGCTATATAGGAGTTACCAAAATAAATTAAAAGAGTTTAATGTGGTTTTACCAAACATGTCTTATGGCATAATAACTCTTTATCTAATTGAGTTTTACCAAACAAGGCATAAAGATTAATGAGTTATTTTATTTAGACTAATCAAACAAGCCTTATGGCTTTTGATTTTCAAAACCTTTAACTGATGTCAGTTATATATCTTATATTTATAATATACAATTATTATAATTATAATTATATACGTTATATTTTAGTACGTATGTTAGAGAGAGAAAAGAGTTCAGAAGAAGGAAAATAGAGAAAGAAAGAACTCAGAGGAAGAAGAAGAAGAAAAGAAGAAAAGTGAGAGAATTCTAGAGAGAATTGAGAGATTATTAACATGTTTTGGAGAAAAGCTTGACAATCAAAGAGTTAGGACCATCATCTTCTTCATAATCCAAGGTAGGCCATCTTCTTCTTTACAAAACTCTAAAAGTTTTTTTCTGGTACTGTTGCCGAGGCTGTCGCCGGATTCTAGAGTCTGGCGCCGCGGCGCGACTCCAGTAGTACTTTAGTGGCGCCTTAGCGCCATGTCCGCGCCCCAGCGCCATGGTTCGCGTCGCAGCGCCATGTCCGCGCCCCAGCACCATGGCCCGCGCCCCAGCACCGTGTCCCGCGCCCCAGCGCCACTGTTCCGCGCCCCGGCGCCGGAAAAGTGGCCTAGTTGGGCAGTTTTGGCCTCCTGTAGTAAAACGGCCATAACGTTTTCATACGAACTCCGATTTAGGTAATTCAAGATGATTCGGAAAGAGGACGAGTAGACCTACAACTTTCGTTCTTTAAGTTTTTTATTTGAGGTCTGTAACAGTAGTCAAAATGGTCATCTTTATGACTGTTGTGTATTTGGAGCCAATCGGAGGGCGTCGGGATGCACGAATGCAAGTGCAACCCTTTGGGTATTAGTATAACTTAATGATAACATGTTGGACATGTTTTAGGATGTTATATCAAGTTGTTAATGTACACGTGGTGTAATGGCATGATCATTTAGGTAGTTGTAATAAAGCTAAAATGTAATGTTCATGAAAGATGTGTTGTGTTTAAACTTAAACTTAGTTAGTAGTTATACTAAGAGTAATAAAGGAACTCATAAAGGTAATGTTAGTGTAACTAATGTGTATTATCAATGCATATGATATGTGTAGGACTTGGGGTGAATGTGAATAGTAATTGTTTAACCTACACGCGAGGCAAGTTCCCTAACCTTTTCTACTTTATTATTCAGCAAGGTTACTTTTCACTGTTATGTTATACTTATGCAAGTTCTCTAACTCCAAACTTCATTGTGCAAGTTTGAATTCGTTAAACACATTATCGCTTTAATTCCATTTCAATTGTACAAATTGCTAACTTTACACTTTCGTAGAGTTAGATTGTTTATTGTTGATTAAGCTCGTGTATCTATTGGTTTATGAGGATGCATGTTATGATTATTCCATGATTATGCTATTAAATTGTTCCTAAAGCATGATGTTAGTTTATAAATATCAATTCAACTATGATTATTCCATGGTATACAGTTATGTTGTTTGTAATCAACTAACCCTTAGTTGATTACCGTTAAATTCTAAATTACCCCATGATGTATCCAAACCAAACTCACTTTGGTACGAACTTGTATTCTAAATACTGAGAAGAACAACTCTTTTATAAGAGGTTACGCTTAGCGTTGAAATGATTGTGCACAATACATTGTACGAAGGGTTGATCCCCCTAAGTACGTGAAGTCCTTATAGTCTTATGACTGTTAAAGTTTAAGTTAAAAAATTACTTATAACTGTGGACATGATTTGTGGTCAATAGACCCTCAGTAATTGATTAAAGTTTTTAGAAAGTAATAGAATTTATTTTTCAGTTCTATTAAACCTAATGTTGGTACATGATGTAAAGTTAACTGATTTATTTATTATTATTTCAAGTGGGCCTTGTTTGCTCACTCTTGCCTGTAAAATTTCTTACAGCTAAGGTTGAAACTGGTGATGTACCTAGCACCAGTAAAGGGAAAGGAAAGATGAAACAATGCTGAAGACCTGTAATAGATTGAATAGTTTATTTTTAGACTTGTTTAAGGATTGTAATGAAGTTTATATTAATTTATTTTCCGCATGAATGAATGTTTGTAAAGATTAGATAACCTGGGAGATTTTTATTTAAGTTTAATCCTGTATGAGCAGGTTTTATTTATTCAATTTTATCAATTGGGTAGTTAGTAATGAATGTTTTGATTACGTGAACACCAAATCTTGAGGAAATGAAGTACCAGGATTTGGGGGTGTCACAGGTTGGTATCAGAGCTTTAGGTTATGAACCTTAGGTGGGGAAAAAAGCCTTAGGAAGTAACCTTTTGAAAAGATAGTGGAGTTAACTCTTATCGAGTTTTAAGAAAGAAATAATAAAACACTTATGTGCTTATGTGTTTATAACTTATGTGCTCGCGAGTGTCAATTAGAATGATTAATAACTAAAACTTTAAAATTTTGTTGTCAGGATGACTAATGTCGGAGAATCTAGTCAGACTAGGGAGGAGGGACCTCTAATGCCTATAGAGGAGGAGCCTCGCGACATTCAGGTAGTTTGGGAACAACTACTGCCACGGGAGTCAGCCCCGTTGGTCACAGTAGTTGAGGATGAGGATGATGATGTGGAGACAGACGAGGAGGATCCCGTGGAGTTACCACAGGAGGATGAGGATGACGAGGATGAGGAGGAAAGGATTCCGCTCAATTCGATTGCTGGACGTGTATACGATGAGGTGCATGACCGTAACGTGGAACTTCAGGATATAGTTGAGGAGTTACAGGAGATAGTAGCTGAACAACAGACTACAATTACACAAAAAGACGGCGAGATCCAGGATCGTGATGAACGACTGAAAAATGCCGAGGAGAAGCTGACACAGACTGAAGGGGAGAAGGAACAACTGATCGAGACGGTCGTGGAACTGAAGAAAAAGCTGAATGAAGAAGCTACCAAGAGGGCGAGAGCTGAAGACGCATACGAGGAAGCTTATCAACGAACTGGAAGAGCAGTAAGGGACGCACAAGCAAAGAGGATGAAGATGGAAGAGATGGATAAAGTATTCAATACCGTGATCAATCGAGCTCAAGATCGGGTCATGGGTTATCCAATTCAGTTCGAGACTCTGCCATCATACGTGTTAGATCGCCGAACCGTGTTCCGTGTTATGGAAGAAGAGCGTCAAAAGGCGACTGATTATCTTAATAGATCATCGTAGGAAATTTGTCTGTTTTGCAAATAATAAGTGTTAAATAATGTGTAAGTCCCGAGTGTTAAGTAACCATGGGATATGAGAATGATGATGTTACCCTGAAACTTTTGTAGTTCAGGAAAGTAATGTAGATAGCAGAGATGCTATTGTGTTATGTTTTCAAAAGTTATGAATAAATAAAAGTTATTATTTTATTCAAAGTGTTATGTGCTATGTGATTATTTCTTTGTTGAGGCAAATTAATTAGAAATACGTAAAGAAGTTGAGTAGTGGTCTAATAGATGATTTCTTTAACAGAAAATGCCTCCCAGGCGTCAACCAACATGACAGAGAACCACCGAAGAAGCTAATGACAGTGTTGATGCGAATCCCGTTCAACAACTAGTGGCACTATTGACAGGAGCGTTGCAGAATCAACCTCAAAACCAAGGCACAACGTTTAAGGAGTTTAAGGCGGTCGGACCACCTGAATTTCGTGGGGTCGAGGCACAAACCTGGATTATGGAAATAGAGAAGGTGTTCGATGTCGCTAGGGTAGGGGATGAGCAGAAGACTGCTTTCGCAACTTTCATGTTGAAAGCAGAAGCTAGTTATTGGTGGCAAGCCAATAAAACTCGGGAAGGGCCAGGAGTGATGACCTGGGATAGGTTCAAGGAACTGTTCTTCGAGACCTATTTCCCGGAGAGTTCAAAGAGTCAGCTGGAAGTACAGTTTCTGGAGCTGAAGCAAGGGACGATGACGGTATCCGAGTATGCCGCAAAATTCAACGAGTTGGCGAGGTTTGCGCCATATCAGGTTAGCACAGACGAACGCAAAGCGAAGAGGTTTGAACAGGGACTGAAGCCCTGGCTGTACAGTAGGGTTTCCCTGTTCCAGTTGAAGACATTTGCAGCAGTAATGGAGAAAGCAATACTCGCTGAAGGTGGAGGAGAGGCGGTGACCAAATTCAACCAGGAACAAAAGAAGAAGAAGAATGAGAATGAAATGAAGAATGGAGGTGGCAGCAGTGGAAATAACAACAACAACAGCAACAACAACAGCTTGAAGAGGAAGTGGAATAGGAACGGGGGAGCTGGAAACCAGCAGGGTAACAAGCAAAACAAAAAGTTTGAAGCATGTGCGACATGCGAGAAATTTCACAAGGGTGCGTGCTTGATGGGGAAACGAGTTTGCTACAATTGTGGCCAGGAGGGTCACATCGCCCCAAATTACACTCAACCAAAGAAGAAGGCGTGCTTCACGTGCGGATCCAAGGATCATTTTGCTCGTGAATGCCCTAAGAAGAAGGAGGGAGGGAGAACCAGAAACAATGGAGGAGGTAACAATGGAGGTACGTGGGCTATTACAGGACCTGCAGCATCAAAGAAACCCACAGCCAGAACCTTCAACATGACTGTGCAAGATGCTGTGCAATCAAAAAATGTGGTGTCAGGTATTATCCCAATCAATGATATTAATGCATATGTATTATTTGATTCGGGTGCTACTTGCTCGTTTATATCTGATGAATTTGCCAAGAGGTTAGAATTGCCTAGAGAAGAACTGAATTTTCCTTTGAACATAGAAATTGCGAATAAGGAAATAATCCCTGTTAGGTTCGTTTACAAGAACTGTAGGGTAAACATTAAGGGGAATATCTTGTTAGTAGATTTGATTCCGATTAGACTCGGGGAATTTGATGTAATTTTGGGAATGGATTGGTTGTTCAATTATGGAGCAGTAATTGAATGCCAAAAGAAGTGTGTAACCTTATGACTCCGTCAAAGGTAGTATTTTATGGTAGCAAGTCGCCAAGAAAAATGAAATGTCTGACGACTATGCAGGCCAAGAAGTTGTTGAGTCAAGGTTGTGTGGGCTATTTAGCTTACATAGTCGATACTCAGAAGAAAGGTGTGAAATTAGAAGAAATACCGGTAGTGAGAGAATTCGAAGATGTGTTTCCAGAAGATTTGCCAAGACTTCCGCCGGACAAAGAAATTGAATTCGTGATCGACTTAGTGCCAGGAACAGCACCGATATCAAAGGCTCCGTACAGAATGGCTCCGGTAGATATGAAGGAACTGATGGTACAGTTGCAAGAACTGCTAGACAAGAAGTATATTCAACCAGGTGTATCACCGTGGGGAGCGCCAGTTTTATTCGTGAAGAAGAAGGACGGGTCAATGCGTCTTTGCATTGATTACAGGGAGTTAAACAAAGTCACTATTAAAAACAAATACCCGTTGCCAAGAATAGATGACTTATTTGACCAGTTGAAGGGTGCTAAATACTTTTCAAAAATTGATTTGAGAAGTGGGTATCACCAGTTGAAAGTGAGGAAGGAGGATATACCACGAACGGCATTCAGAACTCGGTATGGACATTATGAGTTTCTGGTGATGTCTTTTGGTTTAACAAATGCCCCTGCCGCGTTCATGGATTTGATGAACAGGGTATTTAAACCATTTTTAGACAAGTTCGTAGTGGTGTTTATCGACGACATTCTGGTGTATTCCAAAACTCAAGAAGAACACGTGGAACATTTACGTCTGACATTGGAGACACTAAGAAAGGAAAAGTTGTACGCAAAATTCACTAAGTGTGAATTTTGGCTCGACCGTGTACAATATTTGGGTCATGTGATTGACAAAGATGGGATTTCAGTAGATCCATCGAAAGTGGAAGCTGTAATCAATTGGGAACAACCAAAAACACCTTCGGAGGTGAGGAGTTTCTTGGGGCTGGCCAGTTATTATAGAAGATTCATTCAAGATTTTTCTAAGATAGCCACTCTGTTAACAAATTTGACACGAAAAGCTGTGAAATTCGTTTGGACAGAAAAGTGTGAAGAGAGCTTCCAAGATTTGAAGAAAAAGCTAAGTATGGCACCTGTGTTAACCCTACCAGATAATACAGGAAATTTTGTGGTGTATAGTGATGCCTCACACAAAGGGTTGGGTTGTGTTCTTATGCAGAACGGCAAAGTTATTGCCTATGCATCAAGACAATTGAAAGATTATGAGAAAGGGTATCCGACTCATGATTTGGAATTGGTTGCAGTGGTATTTGCTCTCAAGATATGGAGACACTATCTTTATGGAGAGAAATCTGAGATCTACACAGACCACAAAAGTCTGAAGTATATTTTCACTCAGAAAGATTTGAACCTGCGTCAGAGAAGGTGGATGGAACTGATAAAAGATTACGATTGTGAGATCTTTTATCATCCGGGCAAAGCGAATGTGGTTGCGGATGCTTTAAGTAGGAAAGGTCGGGAGAAATTAATGCTGCTAACAACTCAGGAGGAGCTCATTTCAGCAATGACAAAGTTAGAACTGGAAATCAAATTTCCACAGGAATCCGACGAACAATTATTTCAGATAGAAGCTGGTCCAACTTTAATGGACAAAGTGAAGAGTGCCTAACTACAAGACGAAGAGTGTGCGAAAATCAAAGAGAATTTGATTAAAGGCGGTGATGTAAAATACAAGATCGACACAGAAGGGTTACTACGGTTTGAGGGAAGGATCTGGGTTCCAGCAGCACCAGAACTGAAAGAAGAAATTTTGATCGAAGCTCATAGCTCAAAATATTCAATTCATCCAGGGAGCACGAAAATGTATCAAGATTTGCGCCGACATTTTTGGTGGCCAAATATGAAAAGGGATGTCGCGGAATGTGTAGCAAAGTGCTTAACATGTCAGAGAGTAAAAGCCAAACATCAAAGACCCAGCGGATTGCTTCAACCGTTGGAAATACCGGAATGGAAGTGGGAGCATATCACGATGGATTTTGTGGTGGGTCTTCCAACTACTCAGAAAGGATACGATGCGATTTGGGTAATAGTAGACAGACTGACAAAATCTGCACACTTTTTGCCAATAAAGATTAGATTCAATCTTGATCAGCTGGCAAAACTATATATTAAAGAGATCGTTGCAAGACATGGAGTTCCAGTGTCAATTGTGTCAGACAGAGATCCGAGGTTCACATCAAACTTCTGGAAGAGACTACAAGAATGTATGGGAACACAGTTGCGAATGAGTACGGCATATCATCCGGAAACAGATGGCCAAAGCGAACGAACGATCCAGACATTAGAAGATATGTTGAGAGCATGCGTCATGGATTTCAAAGGAAGCTGGGAAGGGCAATTACCGTTGGTGGAATTCGCCTACAATAATAGTTATCACGCGAGCATCGGCATGCCGCCTTACGAAGCGTTATACGGCAGAAAGTGCAGAACTCCACTGTACTGGGATGAAGTTGGAGAACGTCAACTGTTAGGACTAGAATTGGTGCAACAAACTGCTCGCCTACAATAATAGTTATCACGCGAGCATCGGCATGCCGCCTTACGAAGCGTTATACGGCAGAAAGTGCAGAACTCCACTGTACTGGGATGAAGTTGGAGAACGTCAACTGTTAGGACCAGAATTGGTGCAACAAACTGCTGAGGTTATCACACTCATCAAGATAAGATTAGTAGTAGCTCAAGACCGACAGAAGAAGTATGCTGATCAACACAGGCAAGATCGTGCATTTGACGTAGGAAGCTATGTATTCCTAAAAGTTTCTCCTTGGAAGGGGAAAATTCGTTTCGGTAAAAAGGGAAAACTAAGCCCGAGGTTTATTGGACCCTTTGAAGTGCTGCGAAGAGTGGGAGAAGTGGCTTATGAGGTAGCTCTACCTCCAGAGTTGGAAAACATTCATAATATTTTTTATATTTCGGTGTTACGACCATATAAACCCGATTACAAGCACGTAATCGAGTACGAACCATTGCAGTTCGAGAAAGATTTGTCTTATGAAGAGATTCCTATCCAGATAGTCGACAGGAAAGAACAAGTGCTCAGGAATAAAGTGATACCTTCTGTGAAGGTGATTTGGAGGAACCACAACGCTGAAGAAGCAACGTGGGAACTCGAAGAGAAAATGTTGATAGAATACCCTGAGTTATTTGTTTAATCTGTGTCTTCGATTCTGAGGACAGAATCTTTGTAAGTAGGGAAGAATGTAGCGAATGTGTTGTTTGAGTTGTGATTCTGAGGACAGAATCCTTTTAAGAGGGGAATGATGTAACATTCCATATTTTTTTTTAAATGTAAGTTATAAATATTTATTGATTTATATAAATATTTATTGGATATGTTATTATTGAATAAATAATTGTTCAATTTGAGTGATGTGGTTTATTTAATTATTTATTGAATAAATAATTAAATATTAAATATTAAATATTTATTGGCAATATTAAATATTTATTGAATTATATGGCAATTTGAGTTGATGTGATTTAATTAATTATTTGTTGAGTAAATAAGTAAGGAGCTAAATAAATTAATTATTATGAGATTTTATAATAATGGAGTTTAATTTAATAAGCTAGAGAGCTTATAATGATTTTAAATAAATAATAATATTTAAATGAGAAATTGTAGTTTGAAATGTTAGTTGATTAAATGAAATTATAATTGTAAAAAGAATTATAATTGTTTATGTGTTAAAGTAATTTAATAGATTAACGTTTAATTGATTTATTAATTTAATAAAGGTGTGACTAATAACCTTGCTATATAGGAGTTACCAAAATAAATTAAAAGAGTTTAATGTGGTTTTACCAAACATGTCTTATGACATAATAACTCTTTATCTAATTGAGTTTTACCAAACAAGGCATAAAGATTAATGAGTTATTTTATTTAGACTAACCAAACAAGCCTTATGGCTTTTGATTTTCAAAACCTTTAACTGATGTCAGTTATATATCTTATATTTATAATATACAATTATTATAATTATAATTATATACTTATATTTTAGTACGTATGTTAGAGAGAGAAAAGAGTTCAGAAGAAGGAAAATAGAGAAAGAAAGAACTCAGAGGAAGAAGAAGAAGAAAAGAAGAAAAGTGAGAGAATTCTAGAGAGAATTGAGAGATTATTAACAGGTTTTGGAGAAAAGCTTGACAATCAAAGAGTTAGGACCATCATCTTCTCCATAATCCAAGGTAGGCCATCTTCTTCTTTACAAAACTCTAAAAGTTTTTTTTCCCAAAAAGTTTCTGTGAAAAATTTATGAAAAGAAATTTTGGTTGTTTTGGTTATAAGTTTATATAATTAGCAATTGTAGATGTGTTTCATGAGTTATGCATGATTATATAGAGTTTAATTCGTGTATGTATATATTTTATGAAGAAATTGTTTTACAGAGAATTTTATGAATGAGAATGGGTTATTTTTAAAATGGAAATTAAGGTTTAATTAGTTATTGTATTGATAAATTGATTATAAGAATTGCTAGAGTGTAAAATCATAATCATGATGCTTGGAAATTTCTGTTTTGATTGAATAACAAAATCACAGTATTGGTTTTCATGAAAAATATCAAAATATAGAGTTTTGCCAAAAATATTAAAATTGGGTGTTGAATATTTGATGTTTGTGCTAATTGATGAGTAGAAACATGTTAGAAGTCGTTAGTATACGATTATATGATGTCTATATGCAATTTACATGATAATCGACTTATTAGATTCTAACTTTTTGGCCAAATTGGTTTTTCTGGTACTGTTGCCGAGGCTGTCGCCGGATTCTAGAGTCTGGCGCCGCGGCGCGACTCCAGTAGTACTTTAGTGGCGCCTTAGCGCCATGTCCGCGCCCCAGCGCCATGGTTCGCGCCGCAGCACCATGTCCGCGCCCCAGCACCGTGGCCCGCGTCCCAGCACCGTGTCCCGCGCCCCAGCGCCACTGTTCCGCGCCCCGGCGCCGGAAAAGTGGCCTAGTTGGACAATTTTGGCCTCCTGTAGTAAAACGGCCATAACTTTTTCATACGAACTCCGATTTAGGTAATTCAAGATGATTCGGAAAGAGGACGAGTAGACCTACAACTTTCATTCTTTAAGTTTTTTTATTTGAGGTCTGTAACAGTAGTCAAAATGGTCATCTTTATGACTGTTGTGTATTTAGAGCCAATCGGAGGGCGTCGGGATGCACGAATGCAAGTGCAACCCTTTGGGTATTAGTATAACTTAATGATAACATGTTGGACATGTATTAGGATGTTATATCAAGTTGTTAATGTACACGTGGTGTAATGGCATGATCATTTAGGTAGTTGTAATAAAGCTAAAATGTAATGTTCATGAAAGATGTGCTGTGTTTAAACTTAAACTTAGTTAGTAGCTATACTAAGAGTAATAAAGGAACTCATAAAGGTAATGTTAGTGTAACTAATGTGTATTATTAATGCATATGATATGTGTAAGACTTGGGGTGAATGTGAATAGTAATTGTTTAACCTACACGCGAGGCAAGTTCCCTAACCTTTTCTACTTTATTATTCAGCAAGGTTACTTTTCACTGTTATGTTATACTTATGCAAGTTCTCTAACTCCAAACTTCATTGTGCAAGTTTGAATTCGTTAAACACATTATCGCTTTAATTCCATTTCAGTTGTACAAATTGCTAACTTTACACTTTCGTAGAGTTAGATTATTTATTGTTGATTAAGCTCGTGTATCTATTGGTTTATGAGGATGCATGTTATGATTATTCCATGATTATGCTATTAAATTATTCCTAAAGCATGATGTTAGTTTATAAATATCAATTCAACTATGATTATTCCATAGTATACATTTATGTTGTTTGTAATCAACTAACCCTTAGTTGATTACCGTTAAATTCTAAATTACCCCATGATGTATCCAAACCAAACTCACTTTGGTACGGACTTGTATTCTAAATACTGAGAAGAACAACTCTTTTATAAGAGGTTACGCTTAGCGTTGAAATGATTGTGCACAATACATTGTACGAAGGGTTGATCCCCCTAAGTACGTGAAGTCCTTATAGTCTTATAACTGTTAAAGTTTAAGTTGAAAAATTACTTATAACTGTGGACATGATTCGTGGTCAATAGACCCTCAGTAATTGATTAAAGTTTTTAGAAAGTAATAGAATTTATTGTTCAGTTCTATTAAACCTAATGTTGGTACATGATGTAAAGTTAACTGATTTATTTATTATTATTTCAAGTGGGCCTTGTTTGCTCACTCTTACCTGTAAAATTTCTTACAGCTAAGGTTGAAACTGGTGATATACCTATCACCAGTAAAGGGAAAGGAAAGATGAAACAATGCTGAAGACCTGTAATAGATTGAATAGTTTATTTTCAGACTTGTTTAAGGATTGTAATGAAGTTTATATTAATTTATTTTCCGCATGAATGAATGTTTGTAAAGGTTAGATAACCTGGGAGATTTTTATTTAAGTTTAATCCTGTATGGGCAGGTTTTATTTATTCAATTTTATCAATTGGGTAGTTAGTAATGAATATTTTGATTACGTGAACACCAAATCTTGAGGAAATGAAGTACCAGGATTTGGGGGTGTCACAAAAACGAAGTTTTTGCCTGCGGACTTAAAACCTAAGGGTTGAGTATGTTGATTTCTGAGAAGAAAATAATATGCGTAGAAGGAATGACATTAGGTTTTATTCAAGTGTTATACAATTAGTGGTGCTAGTTAGTACCTATGTATAATATGTTGAGTAAATACGAGCTACAATACGATTATTGTACTTATGGTATACGAAAGGAATACGTGAATCGTACGTGTAGAATACGATGCATATCATAGGATTAATCTAATGTATCAATCAGTAATTCATTTGTATTGGATTATGAGTAGCCCAATTAGTTGAATGACTAAGCCCAATGAGATGATGGGTTAAGTCCAAGTCAAGGCCCAATGTTTAATTAGTTAAGCCCAATTCATTAAAACCGAATAGTGGGTCGAACCGATGGGTCACCCAATGGGTAAAACCCATGGGGTAACCCATGGGAGGTCACAAGAGGGGAGGTGGGCCGGCCACCTTGGTGTGCAAGCCAAGCATAAAGCTTGGTCACCAAGTATCTTACTTGGTGACCACACATGAATAGTAAGGAGGTGGGATTTAATGTCTAAATTGCCCTCCATTCTAAATTCTATAAATAGGAAGCTAGGTTGATTCATTTGAGGTTTTTACCAAGACTCAACTTAGATTATTTAGGAGAGAAAAGAGAGCTATACTTGCAAAAACATACACTTGGAAGCTTTAAACTTATATTCTTCTAAGAGATTTCCAAGAGTTCTTAAGGTTTAATCCTTATCTTTCATCTCCATCTCTTTTTGATTTGTCTTTTGTATTGGAGAATCATAGAGGGATGGTATACGCCTCGTATGAGGGATTAAAGATGATTTACCATAGATTCAATCTCTATAAGTCATGAGGTTATACAAATAATTAGGTTTGAAATAGTTTTGAACCATGAAAATATGGATAGTTGAGATTGATCGTTTATAAACGATTGGACTCTATCAATCTGTTAGTAATTGCATCTTGCTTGGTTAGGATGTAGATATGAAATCCATGGAGTATTCCATGTGATTTGGCTTAGAGAACATTAGTAATGAAGTTATGGCGAATTTTACGAAAATAGACGTTAAACGTTGAAAGCGTAGAAATCCAGGAATTATAGTCGAAAGTTGCCGTGAGACTTGAAAACGTTGGTTTTCAATGTCAACACGTGAGATAGGGTGTTTAAGAGTTGTGGGTTTGAGAATCGTCGGATTCCGACTTAGAACGAAGAAAACAAGCATTGAACGCTCATTAACGTTTACGAACGTATATAAAATGAACTAAATAGTGAATTATGAGTTAACGGATTCGAAAGTGTTGAATTCTTATATGAACGCATAAAAGATGTAATTCCTGACTTGTAGGAATTCGAATGGGTCAATTCGGATGTAAAACGAACAAATTAGGAAGTCGGGAGTTTCGTTAGAAAACCAAAACTGGTTTGTCAACTGATGCACAGACTCGGCGCCGCAGCACCAAAACCAGTACGAAATGGTGGTGTCGCAGCGCCAGATTCAGCCGAGCACTCTACAAACTCGCGCCCCAGCGCCAATGTTATGCAAGGGGTGCCGCGCCGCAGCGCCGGCAGTAAGAAAAAGTTGACCAAGTTATGCTTTAGACTTCAGTTGGTTAGGGATCAATCGGAGTTGAGTTTATATACTCAATGAATATATAAAAACTAATCCTATACTACCTATATTAAGATATGTGGTATAAAACTTAGGAGTCTAATGTAAGTAAACAAGATATGTAAAATGAACGAAGTAATACTTTATTAATGAAGTTGAGTCCGGTTAATAAAACGTCCATAGAGAGATAAACCGGGACGAAGGGTAATAAGTCATGTTGACTCTAATAAAGATATTATGTTAACAAAGACATAGAAGAGAAAGAAGCTTGTAGGAACAATGTGAATAGTTGTTTGATAGCTAATTATGGTGTGCTATGTGAATATATCATGTAGATTCTGTAAAGGCTGTGGTCAGTTGAGTAAGTTATTTGAAGACGCTGAAAGGTAAGTTTTCTTAACGCTTGTCTAACTTCTAAGTTAGCCAAGTTTTATGTGATTCATTGAACTGAATTGCAAGCTTTGTTTTAAAAGAAAGGGTCGATGCCAGATTTTAACTCGGCTAGACTATTCGTAAGATATAGATTGATGATTTTCCATATCATTCTATATAGAAATGTTAACACTATCCTATGCCAAGTAAGTGGTACGGATGTGAAGGTAAGGTTTGTTTATGAACAAACAAAAGTATTTTTCATCGATATTTCGATGGGCACGCGAGTTTGCCAAAAATATTAAACGTAAATACGTTTAATGAACGACCTTAGTGCTGTGGGCTCCTTTTCAAGTATGAAAACTGAAATTTACTGTTCATGGTCTAATCGACCGGTTCAGAATTCCTAATCTATTCTATACATTGGGAATTGATATTATATACTGTATGGTAGTATTGATTCATAATACTTCATAACTATTGTTCAGTTATGATGGAATTGTTATATAATTCACGAATGTGGTATTCCTGTTATCCTTGATTAAACTTGCTGAGCTCTCATGCTCACTTCTTGCGTAAATTATATAACTGCAGTTAAAGGTGAACGTACGGAGAATGCCAAGAAAGATAAGGGCAAATCTAAGATGGATGCTTAGGCATTGTGTAATAGTTTAGTAAGTTTGTATGTATTATACCTTATGAACAATGAACGATGTAACCGGTTTATGAACCTGGGAAGGATTATACTTTGATTTTAATAAGAATATACTACTTACTCTCATTTTGTTGTATTTCAATGGAATGATGGTATGGATGTTAGTATAGTGGAGCACCATCTGTCGGGTTGGAAGATACCCGAATTTGGGGGCGTCACAGAAACTATGGTTACTAGCATACCATGCAGTCTTACAATCTTATTTATGTATATACGAGCAAGACTTTCCAGTGAATAAGTTTCTCGTATAGGTAAGAAATGAGCAGACTTGGTCAATCTATCGATAATAACTCAAATCGCATCTATGTCTTGAGAAACCTTGGGAAAACTAGTAACGAAACCCATGGTAATGTGCTCCCACTTCCATTCTAGAATTTGAAGTGGTTGTAATGGTCCTTTTGGCACTTGATGCTCTGCCTTAACACGTTGGCAAGTTAAACACCTTGAGATAAACTATTCTATCTCTCTCATCATATTGCTCCACCAAAATGTATGTCGAAGATCACGATACGTTTTGTTACTCCCAAGATTGATTGCAAACGGTGTGTTGTGCGCCTCCATCATGATTTTATACTTCAAGTCAGAGTCGTTAGGAACACAAAGTCTGGAGTTGACTCGAAGTATTCCTTCTTCATCGATTCTTGCTTCCGAAATAGCATCTTCTGGTACTTTCTTCTTCATACGCATCTGCTCCAGGTTCGTAGCTTGAGTAGCGTTAACTTTATCGATTAAAGTCGGTTCTACTCATATATTTGCCATCATCACGTGGGTCCTTGGAGTCTTTAACTCTATCTCCAGCCTTTGTAAGTCATACAAAATGGGCCTTTGCATTGACAATATCGCACTCGTACCTGTATATGATCTTCTACTCAACGCGTCAGCTACTACATTCGCTTTTCCAGGATGGTATTGAATGGTATGATCGTAATCTTTCAACAGCTCGAGCAAACGTCATTGTCGCATGTTGAGTTCCTTTTGGATGAAGAAATATTTGAGGCTTTTATGATCCGTATAGATCTCCACCTTCTCCCCATACAGGTAATGCCTCTTGATTTTAAGTGCGAAAACAACAGCTGCCAGCTCTAGATCATAAGTAGGATAATTTCTCTCATATTCTTTGAGTTCTCGTGAGGCATAGTGTCGACGTCGGGATTTTTATTTGTCCCTCTTCTATTATTGTCTTTTGGTGTTTTCATGTTATGTGAGATTTGTTTGAAAAAATAAGTTGTGAAAAGGTCTGACATGTATATGTCGACGATTTGGACTGTAAGAGTCGCCGGTTGGTATTGTTAAATGGTTGCACCAACTCAACCGAGAAAAGGTTTACACATTGACCTAGTGATATGACACTATTTGATTGGTCTGTGAAACCGAGATTCGTTAGGGTCCGGGGGCTTGATTATGCGGAGGGAAGGTGTTAGGCACCCCCCGACATCTGTGTTACCACGGTGACCACCACTTTTCAATTTAAACCATTATCTGAATGTGTGTGTGTGTGTGTGTCAATGTGCAATTATCTAAAAGTAGTGCTATGCCTCGTTTGCACCTATATACAAAGGGTTTGAATTTTTTATAAAACTTCAGTTTTAACAAGATATAGCAATGATATTTTATAAAAGTGATTTTTCAAACCCTTGTTCTCAATAGTAATTAAGGCCTTTGATACTTTCATTTTATTATGTGTTCGACTTAATTGCTTTTATTTTCGAGATGCGAAGCATCTTCGAGAAAATTAGATACAAAGCAATGCTGAATTCCTTGTGGGCATGATAACCATCTAAGGAAATTCAAACACCGTGAATAATTTACAAGCCATATACAGCTGAAAATGTCCACACGGGAACCAAATCTAGATTCAAAAGACTGAATCTCTGATCACATGATTTCTAGGCTCACATGATGTAGCAGTTTGTATGAAAGTTGTAAAAAGTTATATATATATATATATAAGCAGTAAATATATATATATATATATATATATATATATATATATATATATATATAAACAATCAACCGCCTCGAAGTAAACTCCAAGCGGGACGAAATGTAAATGGAAGCAATAAATGGCCACGAAGTGAACTCCAAGCTAGACAGGAATGTATATATATATATATATATATATATATATATATATATATATATATATATATATATAAGCGGTAAACGCATCGGATATAAATCATATAGAAAAGCAATAAAAGCCACGGACCAACGGTCCGGGCATACACACCCATGCGACTCTCAACGTGAATGAAAGTGTGTGCAAGAAGTGGAGAAAAGGCTTTAAGTAATATAAGAAGGCTTACAATGGACTGCCAAAGAAGACTTCAATATCTTTAAATGGATGAACACTCAGTTTCCACCGGTAAAAAGTAGCCAAATATAAGCTCACAAGTGTTTGAAATGAGAAATCACTCAATTTATAATGTGTACAGAGCAAATTGGACAGGGTTTTCTCGCCTTTTTTGCTTTTAAAATGGCTATCCCAAGCCCTCTATTTATAGAGGGGGGAGCCGCGGGTGTACCTGCGGCAGCCGTATATGTACATTCGGCTGCCCGGGGTGCCCCGGGCTCTGTGGACCCCACCGTCTCGAAGTACATGTACTCGTGCAACGTGTTGTCCGCTCGAACCTTCATAACTACAATCTAGGCATCCGATCGAGGTGTATAAGACCTTTTACGTCATGTTGTTATAGAGAGCTACACAATGACATGTGATAGGAGGTTATACGAAGTCAGAAAGATGGGTCCATGCCCAGGTATTCAGGTCTTCAAATTCCATCCGTTGTGTTGTCTTGTGTAGTAGTAACTCGGGATTGGAGCTATGGTTCTTGTAGGACACTTCTGTATAGCATGTATGTTGAAATGTTGAGACGACATTATTATGGGATCGAGGTGGCCAAATGACGATTTTATCCCTCACCGGGGTTATCTCTGACTCTAGCCTGATTTAGCAGTCGTTGCTCAGGGTTATCTCTAAGATTAGGCTATTGCAAGTGCTAAATGCCTGTCCTCCCGGGGTTATCTCTGGGTTTGGAACTGAGTGCCTCGGCTCTATCACCGAGGTTGAAGCTAATTGCTGGGGTTTGAAACAAGCATTTCTGGGGTTATCTCCGAAATTGCAACTGCATGCCTCGGGGTTGTCTCCGAGGTTTGAACTGTATCTCCCGGGTTGTCTCCAGGATTGGAATTGAAGATCTCGGGGTTATCTCCGAGATGGAACTGCATTCCTCGGGGTTGTCTCTGAGGTTGAAACTAAAACTCCCGGGGTTGTCTCCGGGTTGGACTGAATGAGTATTCCGGGGTTGTCTCCGGGACTGGATTGAATATCTCGGGGTTATCTCCGAGATTGAAATGACCGAGTATCCCGGGGTTGTCTCCGAGACTATGCTGACTTGACTTCCAGTGTTATCTTTGGAAGACGACTTTGCATTCCTGCAAGGTTAGTAACAGGAATGCAAAATTTTTTGATTGTCTACAGATGCCTATCTTTATCATATTCATGCAGTGTAATGACATGGATAGGATAAAGAACACTAGACACTTGAAATGTGACAAGATATTCATGATGCAATGTACTGCAGCATGATGAAAATGTATGATGTACGTGGTTTATTGGACTATTTTCCAACAGGATGTGATGACTGTTTTCTCCCATGGCTCCTGATGGGGAATTGGAGTTACCACTGATGTCTCTGAAGAACTTCGTGGATGTGTGCTTCAAAGCTCTTAGGAAATATTAGGATGTTGACGTTGGGGTTATCACCAAAGTCTTTACTCCTTGGTATAGACTTTCCACCATAGATGTTCCTCTCATGTGCAAGAGATTCTGGGGGAATGAGAATTTGTCTGATGCAGATTGTGTATAACAGATTCCACCATCGGTCCTCCCCGATGAGGATGTTTTTCATGGTTTATATCGCCAGGTCCTTTAAGTGATATGTTAGAGTTACTACCAACAGTCTGTGTTGTTAGGGTTGCCTGACTCTTGTTGGTGTGTGTATCAACGGATACCACCATTGGACCGTCTTTGACGCTTCGTTGGGTTTAATTGCCAACGGTTGGAATCATCAGATGCCTTCTGACGCTTCGTTGGGTTTATTTGCCAACGGCTGGAAGAACGTCAAGGCTGCTTGACCTTCGTTGAAATGAAATCATCGGATAACTTCTGACGCTTCGTTGGATTTACTTGCCAACGGTTCAAGACCGTCAAGGTTGCTTGACCTTCATTGAAATGTGCTTCAACGGCTGAGGATGTATGAAGTTCCCGTTGGGGATAGGTTTTTTGGAGTTACGACCCCGTACTGACGGCATCAGACATTTGTGAGGTATTACCGATTGTAGTTTACAACAGCTGTGATCATCAGTATAGTGAACCTTGTGTCTGGGTAAATACCAATGAGTGACATGTAGACCCGCAATTTGGTCTTTGACAACCAAGAATTCAAGTTTTTCCGCCCAATTGCGTAGCGTCTTTTTACCTGATTTGACTATTTCAACTTGTGAGACCTCCTTTACAACTCAGAGTGAACCGAGTTGGAGGGGTGGGACCCACATATGGTAGTCGCAGGTACACCTACGATCAACCATGGGTGGCCTTAAGTGGCCTGTTGCTTTCACAAGTCATTTTTATATCGCGCCACATAGAGAATCCGAGAGCTCTTCTTCAGATCTGCTTAGTTCGGGCGACTTTCTACAAATTCTATCACCGTACAAGTGTTTCACACTATCTTGGTAACATATATATGTCTTCTTTTCTAGTTTTCATCCGTTGGAAAATGTGTTATCATATGAAATGCGTCTAAACACATAGTAGTGAATATGAATGCCTATATGACTTGATAAAAAATATTTAACATAGTAAATGTTAGTATTAAACCATGCTGAACATAATGATGTGAAAAAATTTGACTTTTAAAACAGTCAAATTGGTACCTCTTTCTGCTATTTCTTATCCTATTTGAGGATAAATGAGCAAAGGTTGTAAAGCAAAGTAATCATGGTAATTAGGCTACCCTTATGGATTATGACTTTGACATGTTCATGCATTATAGGATGCTTATGACTGTGGGTAGGTGTTCTATTGAATGGCCACCTAGTCATACCTATGTGCATGTGGATAGTCCTTTTTACAAAGGAGACTCTGGCAAAAAATTTCTATGAGCCTAAGCATTGGGTAGACATTCATTTTTAACTCTACTATAGGCATATGTTAAAGTAATGCATGCATGCATGTAGTCATAAAATGCATTTGAAAAGCTCCAGGTAAGAATTTACCACACCCTTTCTGAGGTGATTTGGAGACTTGTGTCCAGATATTATGGATCTGGATCAACCGAGTAGTTCTCGTAGAACCACTTTAGGTGTACGGAGGAGGGCTTCTGAAGTGCCTCGACCCCGTTCAGTCAGACAGCCTCGTCGCTTGATGGAGGCGGTGATTCGTCCTGTTCGGGTTGATGTACTGGACGTTGAGGTTGAGGAAGAGGAGGATGATGTACCAGTTGCGGCTCCAGCTCCTGCTGCTCATGCTCCCCACAGAGATCTTCCAGGCATTAATGTGATGATTTTAGAGCTTCTTGATGATTTGAGTCGCCACCCCTCAGTTTACTTGCTGGCAAACGAGGTAAAAGCTGGGTTGGATCTTCCTTTTTCATATTGATGAGGAGCAAGGATTTTGACATTGATTTACATTTGTGGGGTAGGTTCCCAGCTTTACACAGCCTCGAGGGAATTGGTTCAACATACACTCCCAATATCAGGCTTTACATCCAGATTATCGAGGGATTGTGCATGGTTGGGGCTTTGGGGCGTTCTTTACCATTCTTCCCCGCCGTTATCCCTAGGGTTACCTCAAGGCATTGTCTGAGCGCTGGTTTCACCAGACTCAATCTCTCCATTTGTTGGATTATGAGGTGATGATGACGCCGATGGATTGGCAGTTTATCACCGGTATGGAGTTTGGAGGGGCGCCAATGCTATGTACGATGAACATTACCCCTACTGCCGTTAGATCCTTGTTAGGAGTTCTGGCTGAGGCACTCAAGGGTAGGACCGTCCGTACGGGTCCTTTGAGTGTAGATGCTATGAGTGGATTATTGAGTGAGTCCATACTCGCTGATGTGAGAGTCAAGGATCACATTCTTCGGCGATTATTCCTGGTTATTATTAGGGGTTATTTCATAGTGGACAACTTTTTCACAGTGTCATTCGCTTTGATCAGCGCCACTCGAGAGGTGGACCATATTGGAGAGTATGATTTGGACTCCTACACCTTTGCCTATTTCCTCAGGGGAATGCACATGCGTTCGCAGGGCTTGACAGAGGCTTGGCTATGATTTTACCCATTTCTGCTGGTGAGTATTTCTCTTTTAATTTCCCATGTACAGGTTAAGAGTGTTTACTGACAGCAGATGTTTTCCTTTGTGTTGGCATTTTTGGGCCTATGAGAGGCTTCCATGTTTATGTCCTATTAGTGTGTTTGGTTTAGATACCTATCCCTGAGGACGGCGATGGCATCACTCCATTTTGGTGGAGGTTCCTGTAGCTGAGGGTTTCACCAATTGTTGCTTACAGTTAGAGTGTTTGACAGCTGATGCCATCACTTGGGTTCCCTACTCTGGGGAACATTTGACTATCAACTTTGAGAAGGGATACCCGACTGGTGTCGAGTATGTGATATTCACCCGCCGAATTCGTCTCTTCACAGATGGAGGATAGGGGCTCTATTTAGGAGAGCGTGCTATTAGGAGCACCATATGAGAGATTCGTGTACTGATCTTGCCTCCTGCCAGGCGTTATTAGCCTGTGTCGTAGTCGCCTGTCAGTGATATCCCGTTGATGGGCATTGATGGCTTTACTTTGTCATAGGGTCCGTTTACTCAGAAGGCATTATACCTCTGGTGGTCCCCTCGTACCATTGAAGCCCAGACCCGCGCCACTCAGTTCACGGGGGATATGGTTCCTGGATCCGTGATGATGAAGGATTGGATGGCATGTGTCTGAGATCCGACGCATTTGACACAGATAGACAGTTTGACCTGGTAGTTGGACCGGGCACATTTTTTCATCCGGTATTTGGGCAGAGATCATTCAAAGGCGGATACTTTTAATCCTTCCAGCTCGGGGGCTGGCCCTTCAGATGACCCATATGGCTTTGCCGGTGCAGATCCTCCCTTGTATAGGTCTGACATCCCTCTTGGCGGAGATCTAGTGACTCAGTAGGAGTTACATCAGGTGGACATGATTGATGATGTAGACATAGACACCATTGTCTTCTTTTGATGTATTTTCTCGCTATATCTTTTGATAGGCCTCTGTTAGATACTGGGTGGTTGTGCCCCATTCTCGTTATATCTTTTGATAGGCCTCTGTTAGTTGTAGGGCGTCTGTACCCCATTTCCCTATATTTTTAGTTGTACAGAGATGATGTATTTAGATGATGATGTACTTAGGAATGTATGTACTATTTTCCATTCTCTACATCATATTTCCATCTATTATTTGTCATGCATGTATTATGTCATGCATATGTATGTACAAAGATGTTCAGTATTGACCCCTAGATGGTCTTATGATATAGCCCACATAGATGTCTTCATCGACAATCTGCCGTATTGATCACACCCCACCAGTAATTGTGGCCTTCTGCTTGAGATCTTGGTATGATAGTTTATCCCCTTCAGACAGGGTAATTGTTGATCAGCTATTACAGCATTCCATGACCCTCCTAACATTTCAAGTTCCATTGGGTTTTGTAGATGGCATGCTAGAGCATTGGGTACTGGAGAGGTAGATTTTCCGGTTTGGGACCTATGAGTTGACTCCTACCTTGGTGGAGTATGAACGGTTGACGGCTTTACCATTGGATAGGCCTTGCGCTCAGATGGCTGTCAGAGATATGCGCCTGCAGTTCATGACCTTCACCGGGTTGAGGCGTAGAGTAGCACAGGATGAGATTACATCCGGCCATGTATTGTCCCAGCATTTTTTTGATAGACAGATTTGGCTCAGTGGACATCTATGCACAACACTTCGGGGATTTAATCACATCAGAGGATCAATGGCATATTGCCAGAGTATACGTACTCATGATGTGCGTAGTGGCTTATTTGTAAATGCCACTGTATATGGATGAGCTGGACATCGATGTTGTCATGGCGATGAGGGCTCTCAAGGAGGGTCATACCATTATGCCGATGATTGTGGCAGAGACACTGAGGTCAGCCACATATTGCCATACCTATCCTACATGGGTGTTCATAGGCAGCTCGATCTTGTTGTATGTGTGGTTCATGTCACACCTGAGACCGATTGGAATGTTCCGATGACATGTGTACTATTTTTATCATTAAATAGTTGTGTCTTACTCCTTTCAGCCAACGGAGTGTACAGACGCTGCATTCTGGTCAGAGTTCTTAGCAGGGATCGGAGATCCATTTGACATTTTATCGTGTACAAGGCTCAGCTCACCCTACAGCTTCATTACTCATGCACCGGGCATAGATTATCTCCCTCTGACTGGTTTGAGGAGCATGATCATATATCACCCACTGGCTGTGATGTCACAGTTTGACCAGTATCAGGATGTTCATTCTTTTGAGGGGGCATTAGGTCAGCGTTTGTCATCTCTCCATTTATCAGCAGAGGACAGATCCAGGGTGTATACCTGTTGGGATCAGCGTGAGAGTGCTGAGTTTTTTGTTAGCCCTTCGGGCTGTTCGCCAGAGTATTCTGCATGGATGGAAACAGAGACTGCATCAGCTGCAGTTGTATCCACAGTACCGAGGATTGATTCAGATGGTGGAGAGCCCATGGAGGACACTGATTCTCACACCGAGGCGGAGCTATACATCAGGTTACCAGTAGCTCTTGTAGATTCTCCCAGCATGACTGCCACTGTGATTCAACATTCAACAGAGTATTTCGAGCAGAGTCTTCATCTGATGACCTTTGAGAGATATCAAGCTTGGGCCTTAAAGTTGACAGCTCTTGGTGGGAGAGTCGTTGCTCTATTAGAGAGAGAGATGAGGCATTTGCCCATAGAGATGTCATTGTTGTTGTGCGGGATGAGGCCAGATCATCTAGAACTATAGTTATTGCTGTGTGGGATAGCGTTATATCAACCCGAGATATCGCTGTTATAGATAGTACTATACTGAGGTCCCTTACTACTGGTATCATTGTAGAGATGAACACGTATATTGATGAGCATAGTGCTACTACGCAGTTGGCTGTAGATCTGTTGACTCGTGTAGAGACCCTTGGGCAGGAGATCACAACGCTACCTCATTCTTCTGAGAGGGATGCCATGTTGGACTTGATAGCCCACATACATACTGACTTGTAGATGGGCTTATATTTTCCTTCACAGACTAGCTTAGCCATTTTGTCATATACAGTACACATTGTATATATCAAACATCATTATATATAGTAGGGAAACATATTTTGATCACTTCCCTTTTAGTTGTGCCTTATTGCTTGCTTGATATTTGTCTGTTTCTCTAGGACGGACATTGAGATGTCTCAGGATCTTTCAGAATGGATTGTTGATCTGTGTGTATTCCCTACCATCTTTGGTGTCTTGGGACTGTTGTATGGAGATGTGGAGAGGAGTGTGGCTTTCCTCTCTGAGGTTGACCGCACCACAGATGGTCATCAGTACTCCTTTATATGGGGGAGCCTAGTTAGTTCCATCTCTTATGTATTGGTGTTTCTCTTTGAGGATTCAACTGCAACTTAGATGGTCGCCAATTCTCCCATTTATGTGGGGAGACCAGGTAGTCCCATCCCATTGGTCTGAAGCCGATGAAGTTGATTGAATGATGATCCCAGTACCGTTTGACAAGTTTTTGTGTTTTGGTAGGGGGTAAGACCGAACCATGAATGGCTTCCTACATACTCCTATTGAAGAGGAGATCAGGTATGCGTAGTTCGAACCTAGTGTGAAGGTTCAACGCTATATGTGGTAAATGGGTGTAGAGATGTGTTTATTTTTGTTTGTAGAAAATGGTGTAGAAATATTTTTGTTGTTTTTGTTTTATTGTGACCGGACCATATAAAATGGCTGACTACGTACTCCCGTGTATTAGGGAGATCAGGTCGGCGTAGTTCGCCTCATGTATAGGGCGAATTACAGCCAAAAAGTTTAATCCCATGTATAGGATAAACTGAAGGTGTGAAAAGTTTAATTCTTGGTGGGATAAACTGAAGGTGTGAAGGGTTGAATCCCTGGTGGGATGACCTGAAGGTGTAAAAGATTTTGAAAACCTACGAGGAGTGCAGGATCTGATGATTCAAAAACTAGGTTGCTGGGTGAAAAGTATGATTGTCCCCGATGGGGCAAACAGGTGTGAAGAAAGTTGTATGTAGTGAGGTTTAGAAAACCTAAATTGACTGGGGATCTGGTGACCCACAACTAGGATGTTTGCTTGATTGTAACTTTAGGCATAGTACCATTTCACGGTGTCCAAGTTAATGAGTTATTAAAATTCATCGCCATCTATATCTTGTAATCCGAGAGCTCCTCCTGTCAATATTTCCTTGACAACAAATGGGCCTTCCTAGTTCAGGGAAAATTTTCCTTTAGACTGATCTAGGTTGTCAATGATCTTCTTCAAAATCAAGTCATGTTGTTTAAACTGCCGTAGCCGGACTTTTTTGTTGTAGGATCTGGCGATCCTTTATTGGTATAACTGACCATGGAAGATAGCAGCGGTTCGCCTTTCGTCTATTAGAGACAATTGTTGATACCTATCTTGTAACCATTGGTCTTCATCCAGCTGAGCGTCTATCAACACTTGGAGGGATTCCATTTCCACCTCTATGGGGAGCACTACTTCCATCCCATAGGTTAATGAGTTGGGGGTTGCCCTAGTGGAAGTGTGCAATGATGTTCTGTAGGCTAACAGAGTCAAAGGTAATAAGTCAGGCCATCCTTTGTGATTGGCGGACATCTTTTGCATGATATTCTTGATGTTTTTGTTAGCCACTTCAACACCACCATTCATCTTTGGAAGGTAGATGATGGAGTTGAGATGTTTGATGTGGAATTTAATACATAACTCCTCCATCATTTTGTTGTTGAGGTTCTTAGCATTGTCTGATACAATTACCTCTAGTTGTCCATATCGACAAATGACATTATTTCTGATGAAAGCAATGATAACTTCTTTTGTAACCTTGGGGAACGAGGCTGCTTCTACCCATTTAGTGAAGTAGTTAATCATGGTGAAGATGAACCGATGCCCATTACTGGCTTTAGGCTCGATGGGCCCGATCACGTCCATTCCCCATATTGAGAAGGGACAGGGCGAACTAATATTGTGGAGCTACCTTGGAGGGGTGTGGATAACATTCCCATGAATTTGGCATTGGTAACATCTCTTAACGTGATCATCACAGTCAGCTTTGAGAGAGAGCTAGTAATGCCCTATTCTTAGGATCTTCTTGACAAGTAGGGGGCCGCTCATGTGTGGGCCACATACTCCACCATGAATTGGATCCATGAGCCTCTTAGCTTGGTCTTTGTCCAGACATCTGAGGAGACCTAGTCTTGCATCTCTTTTGTAGAGTGCGTCTCTACTCAGGTAGAATTTCATAGTCATTCGATGGATCCACCTCCTTTCAGTCGGGCTCACCTCAGCGGGTGTAGATCCATCTTGTAGGTACTCCTTGATATGCTGATACCAAGGGTGTTGGATGGGAAGTAGCTCATCCGATACTTCTCCAATATAGTTCCCATAGGCTAGTGCCTTTTGTCGGGCAAATGTGATGGTTAGCATGTTTTCCTTGTCAAGTATGTTGATCAAGGAGGCCAAGGTCGCTCGCGCATCCACAAAGTCATTCCTATTCCGAGGAATGTGGAGGAAAGATATTTCTTCAAACTCTGAAGCCATCTGTAGAACCTGCTGATGGTAAGGCAGTAAATGTAGCTCTTTTGTGTGATAGATTCCAGTGGTTTGTCTGATTACCAATTCGAAATCCAAAAAGATAATTAACCGTCTGATGCACATTGATTGAGCAAGTTTTAGCCCCATGATACAGCCTTCATACTCAGCTGTGTTGTTGGTATTGGCAAACTAAAATTTAACAGCGACGGGATGCTGCTCCCCCATAACGGATGTTATAACTGCTCCGGCTCCAAAGCCTTTTATGTTAACAGCTCCATCAAAATACATCTTCCATGATTTATATGTTTCGTACTTATAGTGTTGCTAAACTGTCATTACCCCTTCATCAGGGAAGTATGTTTCCAAGGGTTTAAAATCCCCTGAAGGTGCGACGGCCAGTTGATCCACAATTCCTTGACCTTTGATAGACTTTTGCGTCACGTAGACGATGTCAAACTGTTGTAGGATCAATTGACATCTGGACAGTTGATAATTTAATATGGGTATACTGAACACGTACTTGAGAGGATCCACACGGGATATGAGATGGGTTGTGTGACCATGGAGGTAATGTTGTAACCTCATGGAAGCCCATGCTAAAGCACAAAAAGTTTTCTCAATCAGAGTGTACTTGTGTTCACTGCTGCTGAACCTTTTGTTGAGTTAGTAGATAGCTCGCTCTTGGCCTCTATCATCTTTCTGTCCCAACATGTAGCCTATGGCATTATCATTGATGGACAGGTACATAAACATGGGAACATTATCCCTAGGTGGTACCAGAACATGAGCTTTGACTAGCTGCTCTTTGATTGTAAGGAAGGCTTTCTGGCACTCATCATTCCATTTCATGGAGGAGTTCTTCCTTAATAACTTGAAGATAGGCTCATAGGTTGTATGAGTTGGGAGATGAATATGCTAATGAAGTTGATTCTTCCAAAAAATCCCCTTATTTCCTTCTCTATCTGAGGAATGGGCATCTCCGTGATGGCCTGGATTTTGGTAGGATCCAGCTCAATCCCTTTGTGGCTGACTAGGAAACCTAGCAACTTGCCTGACTTAATGCCAAAGGCGCACTTGGTTAGATTCAACTTCAAGTTGTACTTACACAACCCTTTGAAGAGCTTTCTGAGATGGTCTAGGTGGTCTTCCTCCCTTCGGGACTTGAAAATGATGTCATCCACATAGATCTCTATCTCTTTGTGCATTAAATCGTAGAAAAGAGCTATCATGGCTCGCTGATAGGTAGCTCCGGCATTGATGAGGCCGAATGACAATCGTCTATAGCGAAAGGTTCCCCAAGGAGAGATGAATGCAGTTTTCTCACGATCCTCTTCAGCAACCATGATTTGATGGTACCCCGTAAAGCAATCAGTAAAGGAGTACATGCCGTATTGAGCAGTATTGTTAATGAGTATGTGGATGAATGGTACGGGAAAGCTATCTTTGAGGCAAGCTTTATTCAGATCCATGTAGTCTACACAAACTCACACTTTCCCTCCCGGTTTGGGCACGGGGACTATGTTGGATAGCCATTCAGGGTATGTTGACACCATGATGATGCCTGCTTGAAATTGTTTCACAAATTCTTCTTAACTTTTAAACTCGACTCAAGTTTTAATCGCCTGAGCTTCTGCCTGACTGGCTTGAACCCCTCTTTGATGGGGAGGCGATGAATAACAATGTTAGTGGACAAACTGACCATGTCTTCATGAGGCCATGCAAACACATCCTGTAATTGGGTCAATAGAGTAACCATGTCATTCCTTTGGTTTGGAGTGAGGTCCGTACCAAACTGGATTTGTTTGGGGTTTTCTGAGGTTTTGAGGTTAAAAGAGGTGGTTTGATCAAGATTTGGCTTAGGTTTGTCTTCGACCCATTCTTTAATCTCCCGAGGTATCTCATAGTCCTCTTGTATTTCCATCAAGTCTGAGTCCAACTTTACATCAAAGTTAAAGTCTTTGTGGAGAAAAGGTACCTCATCAGTAAGTATAGGCACATCTAACTTTAGAGTCCTGAAACAAAATGGTTTCACTTAATATATGAAACTGTTCAATCATACAAAGTGTTAGCATGTAATGTCAAAATAACTACTAACACTGTACAGAAAAAGTAAGCAGTTATTGTTATCTACAGGTCAGAGGGAGTTTCTCCCCTTTTTACCTTCGTCGGCAAATGTAAGGAGTGCTGCTCCAATTGCCAAGGGTGAAGTCCTGGTGGATGGCTATGATGAAGGGGTTGTTGTCATCCTCCTTCTCCTGAATGATGACCATGATATCTGGACAATCATCGTCTGGGGTGACCTGTTTGTACTGTCCTTGTGGACTATGATGTGTATGTTTGATAAGCGCCTTGCAATGTCCTGCTTACGCATCCGGTCCTTTTCCTCAGCCTCCGGATCCGGTATCAATACTTCTTTTCCTTTGACCGGTATCGGCTTAGGAAATAACATAGTCATCACATGGGCAGGAATCCTTACTGAAGTCTGTATAGATTCAGCTCCTATAGGTTGTGGCAATCACCGTATGGCTGAAGATGAAGGAACCTGTTTATGTTTGTGAGGATTCTTGTGAGTGGAGCTAGAAGAATAGCCTAGTCCGTTTGTCTCTATTTGACTGGGAACTTGAATGGGGGGCTTAATGCCTTGATGGTCTTTGCCCAACCCTTGTCCAGGTTGATAACCCAAAGAAATCATTTCTTAACTTGCCGACATTACCTCGACAGAAATTCTAGGTATAAGAGGTGGCGCCCCAATAGGGTGGTAGTGAGTGTTGCTCACCTCCAGGGCATGGAAGCTGACAGGCTCAACTTCTAAATTGAAACTGATGAGTGGGATGTGACCGTGTTCAAGATATTATGGCTCAGCATTAACAGTGACTAGGCTATTGTTAATGTTGTATTTGAGCTGTTGATTAAGGGTGAACGGAACGGCTCCAGCCATATGAATCCACGTTCTTCCCAAGAGTAGGTTGTATTGTGATGACCCCAAAATAGGTATACATCACCCATTCTGAGTCGCCAAATACACGGTACAGAAACAAATACAACTTCATTACTACAATTGTCGTGTAAAATATGACAACACATAAACTGTGAGTTTAAATATAAATATTGTCTAATAGACAAATATTAAAACTCAAAAGGAGTCGTCATTACAATTATTGATACACTATTTTACAAAAATAGTGAGAACTGCTAAAAAAACTTTCTAGAACCATCACTCCATACCCCGGCTAGTACCTGCTATATTCTCACCTCCTGAGAAGAAAATAGAACAAAAAGGAAAAGGGTGAGCTCAACTAGCCCAGTAAAGAACATTATGACTAAGATAATATACAACAAATTATCATTAGTCTTCAACAGGGAAAAATCTGATTGAATATAATAGACAACAAGTTTTAGATCAACAACTGCAGCGGAAACAATAATTCATTAGAAGAGTTAAGTAGAGAATGAAATCTACTATCATCTATGAATTTAAAAGTCCATTATCAATATTTTATACCTATAATATCAATCAATATACATCTTGAATCAAATATTCATCTTTGCACTATGGGCCAAAGATATTCATTTGTATCACCAGTTGGTCATGTTCATCTCAACACTTGTTCATCTTTGCACTACCGGCCAAAGATATTCATCAGGTAATCATTCATCTTTGCACTACAGACCAAAGATATTCATCAAGTATCACCATTAAGCACTGAGGATGATGAAAAACATTTTAGAGAACGAATCCAGTACGATAAAAGGGCAAAATTTAGAGATTCGTACTATAAATAATTCAAGTTTAAAAATACTCCATAATAAAACATAATAGAGAAAAATTCAAGAATGATGATCAAAACATGGATACAATCAAAGATAGTAACCATAATAAACATCTGGGACAAAAAAGAGAAAATTTTATTTTTCGGTGAATAGTGTCGTATACATGAATAGTAACCCCGGCACAAAAAGTTTCAAATTTGATAAAAAGTTCAGACCAATATTTCGGCATAATGATATTGAAAGAAATAATACCATTTATAAAAAAAATAACATCCCTTACCTCAAAATGATAGTACTTCTGATCGGAATATCGGATATGATGCTGAATGAAACTTGTACTGAATAGCAACTCTTAAAGTATCTAAATACTCACAAAATACGCTCCATAATATAGAGAGAAAGAAAACTTATGTTTCAGGTATGATTTTTAATTCTAACTTAGCCCTTTATTTATAGGAAAATGTTAGCACGCCGAAGAAGACTTGACCTGCTACCTGATGGCTTTACCTGCTACTATTGCCACCCACCATATTTGAAATTCAATTTGAGCACATTTCTCACCAATCAAAAGTGGGGCCCACCAATTCTAGAATTTTCTACCAAAATGATAAATTCAGAAACTTTAACAATTTCTGAACCAGTCACCTCTTAAAATTCATAACAAATCATACGTTCATTTTTAACGGTTCAAAATTTATGGACATATACTCAACTTATATATGTATAACATATCCAAAAATCAAAACAATCCAACAGTCGAATTAAAAATTATAACTCACACAATATATCTCCAGAACACTGGTTTGATTTTTTAATACCTCCATTCCGACAAAAATACTGATAAAACACCTCAATATTAATTCCTTCATTTATAACCACATAAATAAATCCATCATTTATATCCACATCAAATAAATATTTCCTTATCATATAAATCAATAATTAATTATTCACAAATAATATTACAAAATCACAATTATGATAACCAGACCGTTCCCAAGAAAGAGGGGGCTTTCCAATAAGGATTTCTCCTTACTGGCGCACAATTAGGTGACCAAACCTCTCCTTGACAGAACTTTCTAGACATTGCCAATAATGCTATCTAATAATATTATTCAAATAATATGAATTATTGATCTGATAATGGGAAATACTGTGCAGTGACAATTATTGAAACAACAATAATATAAACTATCAACGCAACAATTATTAAATCAATAAAATAAAATATTGAATAGTAACTACTGTAACAATTATTGAGTAGTGCCTTCTTACATACGGATCAATAATTTAAAAATACTGTGCAATACCGTGTTCTACTGTGCACCCACGCGTATTACTGTACTTTAACCACCAAGTATTCCAACAGTGTTAACGGTAACAATTATGTCGTTATTTATAAAAACTCATACTTTGTCTTTTTCTTCATCTGACAATTATTCTGTTATGGGGCCCACAAATGACTGCGCCGTTGTACGGATATTCCCGACAAAAAGAATATTCCACGACCAAATGAATATTCCCCGACAACAATAAATATTTTATAACCACTTGCTTATTTTGCAAAATTTGCACATTTCACTCATAACCAAAATATTCTATCAAATTAACTCCTTATTATTTCAAAATAATAATTAGAGAAATTTGATTTTATTTATAATAAGTTGGGGTCTTACAACCTCCCCTCGTTATGAAATTTTGTCCTCGAAATTGACGTACGTACCTGGCATTTCAAAAAGGTGAGGATACCTCGCTTTCATTTTCGATTCCAACTCCCAGGTCATTTCCTCAATAGCATGGTTCCTCCCCAAAACCTTAACTTGTGGTATAACCTTGGTGCGCAGGACATGCTCTTTCCTATCCAAGATCTTAACAGGTACCTCCTCGTACGTTAAATCTTCAGCTATCTCGTCTTATTCTAACTCAATTATGTGGTTCGGGTCTTTCACATATTTACGAAGTATAGATATGTGAAAAATATTATGAACACGAGACATGCTTGGAGGTAATGCGAGTCTATAGGCCACATTTCCTATTCGGTCAAGAATCTCAAATGGACCAACAAATCTTGGATTGAGCTTTCCTCTTTTCCCAAATCTTGTAACTCCCTTCAATGGAGCAATACATAACAATACATAATCCCCAATATTGAATTTCACGTCCTTTCGATGAAGATCCGCATAACTCTTTTGTCGATCCTGTGTCGTTTGTATATATTGTCGGATCATTTAGATTTTCTCTGTAATCATACGTACCAATTCTGGTCCTAACAACATTGATTCACCCACCTCGTCCCAGCACACTAAAGAACGACATTTTCTTCCATACAACGTCTCGAATGGAGCCATGCCTATACTTGCTTGATAACTGTTGTTGTATGAGAATTTCACCAATGGTAGGTACTTATCCCAACTCCTTTTGAAATCTAGGACACAGAGTCTTAATAGATCTTCAAGATTTTGAATAGTTCTTTCTGATTGCCCGTCCATTTGAGGATGGTATGCTGAACTGAATCATAAATCCGTGCCCATAGCTTTCTGCAAGCTAACCCAAAATCGTGAACTGAATCTTGAGTCATGATCCGAAACTATGGATACTGGCATGCCATGCAATCTCAAAATCTCATTCACGTACATACGAGCAAGAAGTTCAAGGGAATAAGTCTCCCGTATAGGTAAGAAATGAGTAGACTTGATTAATCTATCAACAATAACCCAAATCGCATCTATGCCTTGAGAAACTTTGGGAAGACCCGTAACGAAATCCATGGTAAGTGGTTGCAATGGACCCTTTGGCACTTGATGCTCCGCCTTTACTCGTTGACAAGTTAAACACCTCGAGATAAACTCCGCAATCTCTCTCTTTATATTTCTCCACCAAAATGTATGTCGAAGATCATGGTACATTTTGGTACTCCTAGGATGGATTGTAAATGGTGTGTTGTGTGCCTCCATCATGATTCTATACTTCAAGTCAGAATCATTAGGAACACAAAGTCTGGAGTGGACTCGAAGTATTCCTTCTTCATCGATTCTTGCTTCTAGAATAGGACCTTCTTACACTTTCTTCTTCATATGCATCAGCTCCAGGTCCATAGCTTGAGCAGCTTTAACTTTATCGATTAAAGTCGGTTCTACTCATATATTTGATATCATCACGTGGGTACTTGGAGCCTTTACCTCTATCTCCATCCTTTGCAAGTCATACAAAATGGGCCTTTGTGTTGACAATATCGCACTTGTACCCGCATATAATCTTCTACTCAATGCGTCAGCTACTACGTTTACTTTTTCAGGATGGTATTGGATGGTATGATCGTAATCTTTCAACAGCTCGAGCCAACATCGTTGCCGCATGTTGAGTTCCTTTTGGGTGAAGACATATTTGAGACTTTTATGATCCGTATAAATCTCCACTTTCTCCCCGTACAGGTAGTGCCTCCAGATTTTCAACGCAAAAATGACTGCTGTCAACTCTAGATTATGAGTAGGATAATTCCTCTCATATTCTTTAAGTTGTCACGAGGTATAGGCTATGACTTTCCCATGTTGCCTGATAACATATCCTAACCCTTTGCCTAAAGCATCGCTGTAGATAACAAATCCATCCGAACCAGATGGTATTGTCAGAACAGGTGCCAAAATGAGTCTCCTCTTAAGCTCTTGGAAACTCTTCTCGCATTCCTCGCTCCATACAAATTTTGTATCTTTCCGAGTCAGCTGAGTTAATGGAGTAGTGATTCAAGAAAATTCTTCCACAAATCTCTGATAATAACCGGCTAAGCCCAGAAAACTACGTACTTCAGTTTCTCCCAACTTTATATGGCTTCAATCTTCGTCGGGTCAACAGATACTCCATGTTTTGACACCACGTGCCGAAGGAATGCTACTTCCTCAAGCCAGAACTCGCATTTCTTCAGCTTGGCATATATCTTATTATCGTGAAGCCTTTGTAGTACCAGCTTCAAATGGTGCTCATGATCTTCACGGCTTTTGGAATAGATGAGGATGTCATCAATAAAGATAACGACGAACTGATCCAAATATTCTTTGAGTACACGGTTCATCATATTCATGAAAGTAGCAGGAGCATTGGTCAATCCAAAAGACATGACTAAGAATTCATAATGCCCATACCGAGTTCTAAAGGCAGTCTTCAAAATATCCTCATTTTTAATCTTCAGCTGATGATATCCAGAACGAAGATCGATCTTTGAAAAGAATTGTGCTCCTTGCAACTAGTCGAACAGGTCATCAATGCGAAGTAGCGAATACCTATTCTTAATTGTGACATGGTTTAATTCCCTATAGTCGATACAAAGTCGCATACTCCCATCTTTCTTCTTTACGAATAAAACAAGAGCACCCCAAGGAGATGTACTAGGACGAAAGAAACCGATATCTAACAATTCCTGTAATTGGACTTTTAACTCCTGAAGTTCAATAGGAGCCATTCGATATGGGGTTTTCGAAATAGGCTTGGTACCAGGTTCAAGGTCAATAAAGAATTCAACTTCACTTTCTGGGGTAGACCGAAAAGTTCTTCAGGAAATACGTCAGGAAATTCACTAACAATAGAAATATTATTTAAATCTGACGTGTTTTTATTCAAGTCCATGACATTGGCTAAGAAAACTTGACATCCATTTTTTAATAAACGAATAGCTTTATGGCTTGATATGACAGTGATTGATTTTAGTGGTTTGATAGCTTGAATTCGCATAACAGGTTGGTTAGGAATATGAAAACTAACAACCTTACAAAAACAATCAATTTTGGCATGATGAATAGTTAACCAATTAATCCCTAAAATCACATTAAATGCAAGTATTTTCAAAGAAATAAGATCGACAAGTAATGTGATTGTGCCCACTTAGATCAAACAAGATTTATAAATAGTGGATGTGATAAAAGTTTCTCCTAAAGGAGTTTTCACAGATAAGTCAAATTCCAATTTCTCCGGAGTCAAATTTAAACGTTGAGCACAAGCAGGAGAGATAAAAGAATGGGTAGAACTGGTATCTAGTAAGGTATAAACTTCGCAAGAGTTCAAGATTACCTTACCCGTGATCACCTCGTTCAGGTTTCTCGCGTTTTGGCCAGTCACGACAAACGTCCTCCCTTGAACCACCGACTTTGTTTTGTCCATAGTCGCCTTTGGTGCCACCGTCCCAGCTGGACTTAATTTCTCTACAGGACAAAATTGAGCTATATGACCTTCATTTCCACAATTATAACATACCTTGAAAGGCTATGAACAGTTTGGGCTTATATGTCTCTCCTCTCCGCATCTGTAGCATCAAACTGGCAGTCGTTCTCCTCCCCTAAAATTTGTTGTCGGTGCTGGTGCTGCTGCTGACGTCTTCCCGTCATCGTTAAATCTTCTATTCTTGAAATTTTCACTTGACTCACCTCTCCTATTATCATGGCCACGATGACCACCCGAGTGGTCACCGCTTTTGTCCGTATTTTTCCCTCCTCGCTGGTTATCATCGCTCCAATGACTGCTGTCACCGGTATGACCCTGGTTGTGGACCCTGGTTGTGGTCCCTCGGTTGAACATAGTCTTTATCTCACTCTAATAATTGAGCCCTGTTGACAACATCTGAATATAGATAAAATTTATGAGAGATAAGGTATTGACGAATCTCGGGTTTTAGACCGCTTAGAAACATCCACGTCATATGTTCCTCATTTTCTACCAAATGAGGTGCAAACCTGGATAACTCCGTGATCTTCGTCTCGTACTGGACACCGTCATGTTATTTTGTTATAGTATGATAAACTCTACCTCCTTCATATGACGATTACTTTCAGGAAAGTACTTATCATTGAACAGCTTCTGAAACATTTCCTAAGACATGCTGAGTGCGGCAGGCTGGGTACGCTTCATAGATTCTCACCAGTAATCTGCGTCACCACGGAACATAAAGGTGGCGAATGGAACTTTCTATTCTTCCGTGCATCCCAAGACATCAAATATCTTCGTAATTTACTTGACCCATATTTCCGCCTTAATCGGATCCGGCTTTCCCCAAAATTTTGGTGGTCCCAACTCTTTAAACTGCTTGGCTGTGACAAACCGCGCGTTGCTATAATTTCCACTCGTATTTTGTACACGAGTCTCCCTCGTCTGATTCTGCACGAACTGTAAAAAACTTCTAAACATCCCATCATTCGTCATTTGTTCGGTAGTATTTTTTACAGGAGGAATATTGCCTTCTTATTGCACGTTCCCCTGGGTGGTGATCAAAGGTGTCTCCACGGTCTCATTTACTCCATTATTAATGTTCTCAGCTGCCATTCTTAAATATTGTCATAAAATAAGGGTTATTTAAAAAAATTAACATATCACATAATATCCCTATATTTTGACCGACCAACAAATAAGCTTAGATAGGACACACTAGTAAAGAATTTACTCGTCTCTCCCCTCTTAGTTCTATTCCCCGATCTCCGCCAGAGACCATATCCCTAAGCTCTGATACAAATTGTGACGCCCCCAAAATAGGTATACATCAACCATTCTGAGTCGCCAAATACATGGTACAGAAACAAATACAACTTCATTATTACAATTGTCGTGCAAAATATGACAACACATAAACTATGAGTTTAAATACAAATATTGTCTAATAGACAGTATTAAAACTCAAAAGGAGTCCTCATTATAATTATTGATACACTATTTTACAAAAATAGTAAGGACAGCTAAAACAACTTTTTAGAACCATCACTCCATACCCCGGCTAGTTCTTGCTATATTCTCACCTCCTGAGAAGAAAAATGGAACAAAAAGGAAAAGGGTGAGCTCAACTAGCCCAGTAAAGAATATTATAACTAAGATAATATACAACAAATTATCATTAGTCTTCAACAGGAAAAAATCTGATAGAATATAATAGACAACAAGTTTTAGATCAACAATTGCAGTGGAAACAATATTTCATTAGAAGTGTTAAGTAGAGAATAAAATCTACTATCATCTATGAATTTAAAAGTTCATCATTAATATTTTATCCCTGTAACATCAACTAATATACATCTTGAATCAAATATTCATCTTTGCACTACGGGCCAAATATATTCATTTGTATCACCAGTTGGTCATGTTTATCTCAATACTTGTTCATCTTTGCACTACGGGCCAAAGATATTCATCAAGTATCACCATTAAGGACTGAGGATGATGAAAAATATTTTAGAGAACGAATCCAGTACGATAAAAGGACAAAGTTTAGAGATTCGTACTTTAGATAATTCAAGTTTAAAAATACTCCATAATAAAATATAATGGAGAAATTTTTAAGAATGACGATCAAAACATGGATAAAACCAAAGATAGTAACCATAATAGACATCTGGGACAAAAAAGAGAAAATTTTATTTTTGGTGAATAGTGTCGTATTCGTGAATAGTGCCGTATATGTGAATAGTGCCGTATACGTGAATAGTAACTCCGACACAAAAAGTTCCAAATTTGATAAAAAGTTCAGACCAATATTTCGGCATAATGATATTGAAAGAAATAATACCATTTACAAAAAAATTGCATCTCTTACCTCAAAATGATAGTACTTCTGATCGGAATATCGGATATGATGCTGAATGAAAGTTGTACTGAATAGCAACTCTCAAAGTATCTAAATACTCACAAACTACGCTCGATAATATAGAGAGAAAGAAAACTTATGTTTCTGGTGTGATTTTCAATTTCAACTCAGCCCTCTATTTATAGTAAAATGTTAGCACGCCGAAGCAGATTTGACCTGCTACCTGATGGTTTTACCTACTACTATTGCCACCCACCATATTTGAAATTTAATTTGAGCACATTTCTCACCAACCAAAAGTAGGGCCCACCAATTCTAGAATTTTTCACTAAAATGATAAATTCCAAAACTTTAACAATTTATGAACCAGTTACCTCTTAAAATTCATAACAAATCATACGTTCATTTTTAACGGTTTAAAATTTGTGGACATATACTCAACTTATATATGTATAACATATCCAAAAATCACAACGATCCAACGATCGAATTAAAAATTATAACTCACACAATATATCTCCAGAACACTGGTTTGATTTTTTAATACCTCCATTCCGATAAATATACTGATAAAGCACCTCAACATTAATTCTTTCATTTATAACCACATAAATAAATCTGTCATTTATATCCACATCAAATAAATATTTCCTTATCATATAAATCAATAATTAATTATTCACAAGTAATATTACAGAATCACAATTATGACAACCAGACCGTTCCTAGGAAAGAGGGGGCTTTCCAATAAGAATTTCTCCTTACTGGTGCGCAATTAGGTGACCAAATCTCTCCTTGACAGAACTTTCTAGACATTGTCAATAATGTTATCTAATAATATTATTCAAATAATATGAATTATTGATCTGATAATGGGAAATACTGTGCAGTGACAATTATTGAAATAATAATAATATAAACTATCTACGCAGCAATTATTGAATCAATAAAATAAAATATTGAATTGTAACTACTGTAACAATTATTGAGTAGTGCCTTCTTACGTAAGGATCGATAATTCAAAAATACTGTACAGTACCGTGTGTTACTGTGCACCCACGTGTATTACTGTATTTTAACCATCAGGTATTCCAATAGTGTTAATGGTAACAATTACGCCGTTATTTATAAAAAATCATACTTTGTCATTTTCTTCATCCGACAGTTATTCTATTATGGGGCCCACAAATGGCTGCGCCGTTGAACGGATATTCCTGACAACAATGAATATTTTATAACCACTTGCTTATTTTAAAAAATTTGCACATTTCACCCATAACCAAAATATTCTATCAAATTAACTCCTTAATATTTCAAAATAATAATTAGAGAAAATTTGATTTTCTTTATAATAAGTTGGGGTCTTACATGTATCCTGTAGCTATTTTGAGCACATGAAAGGATACGCAGAATGCATGTGGACCAATCTCCACATGTAGTTCAATTTCTCTGACAACATTTCATCGGGATCCATCGAAAGCTTTGATAATTGTATGGCTGCTTTAGATCCTATTGAGATTGATATTCATCTTCTCCAAGGTGGCATAAGGGAAGATATTCAAGGAGGACCCTCCATCTATCAATACTCACGTGACCACGTATCCGAAGGACATAATCACAATGTGCAATAGCTTGCAATGACCCGTCCCTTCAGGAGGTATGTCATCATCGGTGAATGATATCACATTACTATTAAAAATTTGATCAACCAGGTGATGGAATTTTTTGACATCCATTGATTTTGGCAAATGAGCTTCTTCTAAGACTCTTAGTAAGACCTTCATGTGATCCTCTAAGGAGAATACCAAGTCCAGTATGGAAACTTGTTGCGGAGATTCTTTCAAGTTTAAAACCACTTGGGCTTCATTGTGTCCCATAGTATGGAGTAATTTTTCAATCTTCTCCATGGGAACTTTCCCCTTTGATTTGATGGCAGGCTTCATAACCCGTTGTGGAAGGTACAGTGGATTCTCCTTCGACACTACAGTAATTATATTGGATGTGGATCCTTCAGCCTCTCCATAATTCTATAGAACTTTTTGTAGGCTGATAACAGGATATTGTGGTCTAAATGGTAAGATGATTGGCTTTGGCGCAACCACTTTCAAAGGAGTCTCAACACCTCTGAGTTTAATAGGTTAAATTATATGTGATAGGGTAGTTGAATCTGTCTCAGAAGATATAACGGCTACGACTTCCTTCCACTTTGTAGGAAATGTGTCCCCACTCTCCATTAAACAGTGTCATTGTCTGCCAGCTGTAAGACACCGCTATCAATTAGGTTCTGAATAAAATGGCGGAGTGCCCAACATTCATCAGTGATGTGACAATGAGATTGGGAGTGGTATTGGCACACTCCATTAAAATTAAACTGTCTTTAAACGCGGGCTAATTGGAGGTATCATAGCTATGATTCTTCGTTCATTGATCAGCATCTGTAATATCTCTTCCATCGGTTGGCCTAAATAGGTGAATTCCCTTTTATTGGCTAAATCCCGACGGGCTTTGGAATTTGCTTTTTTTGTAATTTTATCCTCCAGTGCTTCACTATCTAGAGTACGTGGTGGAATATTTGTAATAAGAGGAAGGAGGCTAGCATACTCTTGGCTGAATAATTGACGTGTGACTTGGTGCTGATGAACCACCAGTTATGCCAATTGATTAACTTACTCGCGTAAAGCCTTCATTTTTCGTTCCATCATAAACTAGAACTGTGCATAATACCACTTGTTAGCACTATCCTTGTTGGTTTGGGAGGATCCACCAATGGATTGGGAAGTCTGTCCACTACTCCAATTAATCATGTTAACGTCCTCTTCTTTGTGTCGAGGAAGAGGGTTGGTCGGGTTTAGTCACCACGATCTCACCATTGTCAATTAAATCCTGGATCTTATACTTTAAGGCCCAGTAATCATGAGTATCATGGCCTGGAGCTCCAGCATGATAAGCACACTTCCTATTAGCATTGAAACCATTTCCACTAGGGTTAGCTAGTGGAAGAAGATGGGTAATTTTCTTCTGAGTTGTCAGAAGATTGAGAATGTTCTCAAGTAAGTCCCCTAAGGGTGTGAACACTCGAGTGCATCTGATTTCTCCACCTTTTGGCACTGGAGGGTTTGAAGACTTAGCTGGAAAAGGTGAGTAGTTTCTCCTATGAATTGGCAGACTTTGACTGCCTTTTTGACCTTGTAGTATCAAGGAAACATCCTCCTCTTTCTTCTTATGGATCCTCCGGGGGTTGTTTCCATAACTTCCAGACTAGATGTGCTCAACTACAACTTTGAGAGCGACAAGGTCTTGAATCTTTCCTGACTTCAATCCCATCTCGGCCATTTCTCCATGTTTGATCATTTTGGATAATGGTTTGCCAATGCCAGCTAAAACTCTCTCATAGAAGGGAGCTTCTTAAATGTCTATGAAGGTCATCACCATTTTAGACTCTGTCATATATGGAATAACTTGAGTAGCCAGATGCCTCAAACTTTGGGCATACTCTCTAAAAGACTAACTATCTTGTTTCTTCACCTTGGTAATTTGGTACCGGTCAGGAGCCATTTGAGTTTGGAAACTGTACTGATTGAGGAAAGCATGAGCTAGCTCTTCCCAACTATGAATTTTTGAGTTGTTCAATCTGGTATACCATGATCTAGCTTCCCCAGTCAGACTCTTCCAAAACATCTGCATTCTGAGCTTTTCATCCTCGGCATAAGACCCGAGCTCTCTAATGAATACTTTTAAATGTGTGTAAGGATCTCCCAATCCATCAAACTTTTCAAAATTGGGAGTCTTGAACTTCTCTAGATAATGTACCCCAGGGAAGATACAAAGGTCTGCATATGAAACACTCTCGTGTGTTCAAATCCCTTTGATAGACCGAATGGTCTCTTCCATTTGTAGGACTTTTTTCCTGATATCACCGATGTCTGGATCTTTTTTGAGATGGGTGATTTCAGGGGTTTTGCTGGTTTTGTCCAACTGAGATTTAGGTACAAGAACTTCTTTATTCAGTCCCTGAGTTCCTCCCTGTGCAGAGGATTCTATATGTATGGGCAGTCGTGGACCCTGAGAGGATTTGCGCAATTCTTTAAGCAGAACAACCAACTTTGTAATTTGGTTGCTTAGTCCTTCTAACTCCTCACGAGAGACAAGAGTAGGACTAGACTGGCCAGATGAATCCATGTTTGGCTGTAGGCTCGTTGCCTTTTTGGATTTTGAACGGGTAACAGGACCAGTTATTTCCCTACAAAAAACTTATGTAATTTAGTCTTAGGTAATGTGGAAATGTTACATGTAATGTATCCATTTTAGGAGTATTATCCTGCAAAACGAATGTCAGTTTGTTTGTATGACAAGATAACATGTTAAATAAAAGGGAATGCATGTACACATATTCCTTCATATTTTCCATTACATTGAGATTGACATGGAAATATAATTACAAGTAATTGAATTTACAAGTAATTGAAATGTGAAAGTATGAAGAGACTTTCTTCCGCATTTGGTTTATTGGAGGCTGACCTATCTTAGGCTACTATCGCTGTTTTTTAGCAGGAAGGTTCCCAGATCATCGCAATTTATTCGACGGGAAGTTAATCCGGACTTTCAACTAGAGCGAATTAGGGTGGTGCCTTTCCTGAGCCTCATTGGAGTTAGTCTTCCTATGAGTCCAGTAATTAAACACCGACAGGATAGCCTCCTGGTGGAGGAACCACACAACATACATTCACATACAACGTGTCTCACCGTATGGAAATGATGACCTGTGCGAAGCACTAATATCACTAGCAGATATGGTGCGAAGCACTAAGTGCAATAAGTAAATGCATTCGTATACATTCATTCAAATGTATATGCAACATCCACACACAAGCAGATAATGGTTTTGAAAAGTTTGTAATAGCGACTTGAGCCCTCTTACTGGATGTCCCCAGCAGAGTGGCCACCTGTCGATGTCTGGATTTTTATTTGTCCCTCTTCTGTTCATGTCTTTTGGTGTTCTTATGTTAGTTGAGATTTGTTTGAAAAAATAAGTTGTGAAAAGGTCCGACATGTATATGTCGACGGTTTGGACTGTAAGAGTCGCCAGTTGGTATTTTTAAATGGTTGCACCAACTCAACAGAGAAAAGGTTTGCACATTGACCTAGTGATATGACACTATTGGACTAGTCTGTAAAATCGAGATTCGTTAGGGTCCGGGGGCTTGATTATACGGAGGGAAGGTGTTAGGCACCCCTCGACATCCGTGTTACTACGGTGACCGCCACTTTTTAATTTAAACCATTATCTGAATGTGTGTGTGTGTGTGTGTCAATGTGTAATTATCTGGAAGTAATGCTATGCCTCGTTTGCACCTATATATAAAGGGTTTGAATTTTATATAAAAGTTCAGTTTTAACAAGATATAACAATGATGATTTGTAAAAGAGATTTTTCAAATCCTTGTGCTCAATAGTAATTTAGGCATTTGATACTTACATTTTATTATGTGTTCGGCTTAATTGCTTTTATTTTCGCAAAGCGAAACATCTTCAAAAAATAAGATACAAAGCAGTGCCGAATTCCTTGTGGGCATGATAACCATCTAAGGAAATTGAAATACCGTGAATAATTTACAAGCTATGTACAGCTGAAAATGTACGTCACGGGAACCGAATCTAGATTCAGAAGACTGAATCTGTGATCACATGATTCCTAGGCTCACATGATGTAGAAAATTATATAAAAGCTGTAAACAGTTATATATATTTAAACAGTTGTCATCAAACTCTATTTGATTGAGCCTGAATGAATATATGGTGCGTTTACCACTTATATATATATATATATATATATATATATATATATATATATATATATATAAACAATAAAAGTCACAGACCGATGGTCTAGGCATACACACACACGCGACTCTCAACGTGAATAAAAGTGTGTGCAAGAAGTGGAAAAAAGGCTTTAAGTAATTTAAGAAGGCTTACAGTGGACTGCCAAAGAAGACTTTAATAGATTTAAATGGATGAACACTCGGTTCCCACCGGTAAAAAGTAGCCAAATATAAGCTCACAGGTGTTTGAAACGAGAAAGCACTCAATTTAGAGTGTGTATAGAGCAAATTGGACAGGGCTTTTTCGCTTTTTTCTCTTTCAAAATGGCCACCCCAAGCCCTCTATTTATAGAGGGGGGGAGCCGCAGGTGTACTTGCGGCTTCCCGGGGTGCCTCGAGCTCTGTGGGCTCTGCCATCTCGAAGTACGTGCGCTCGTGCAACATGTTGTGCGCTCGAATCTTCATAACTTCAATCCGAGCATCTGATCAAGGTGTATAAGACCTTTTATGGCATGTTGTTGTCGAGAGCTACAACATGACATGGAATAGGAGGTTGTACGAAGTCGAGAAGATGGGTCCATGCCCAGGTCTTCAGGTCTTCAAATTCCATCCGTTGTGCTGTCTTGTGTTGTAGTCACTCGGGATTGGAGCTATGGTTCTTGTAGGACACTTATGTGTAGCATGTATATTAAAATGTTGAGACGTCATGATTGTGGGATCGAGGTGGTAAAATGACGATTTTTCCCCTCATCGGGGTTATCTCCGGCTCTAGGTTGATTTAGCAGTCATTGCTCAGGGTTATCTCTGAGATTAGGCTGCTGCAAGTGCTGAATGCCTGTCCTCCCGGGGTTATCTCTGGGTTTAGAACTGAGTGCCTCGGGGCTATCACCGAGGTTGAAGCTAATTGTTGGGGTTTGAAACAAGCATTTCTGGGGTTATCTCCAAAACTACAACTGCATGCCTCGGGGTTGTCTACCAGGTTTGAACTGTATCTCCCGGGATTATCTCCGGGATTGGAACTGAAGATCTCGGGGTTGTCTCCGTGATGGAACTGCATTCCTCGGGGTTGTCTCCGAGGTTGAAATTGAAACTCCCGGGGTTGTCTCCGGGTTGGACTGAATTGGTATTTCGGGGTTATCTCCGGGACTGGATTGAATATCTCAGGGTTATCTCCGAGATTAAACTGACCGAGTATCCCGGGGTTGTCTCCAGGACTGTGTTGACTTGACTTCCAAGGTTATCTCTGGAAGACGACTTTTCTCTCCTGCAAGGTTAGTCACATGAATGCAAAAATTTTCGAGTGTTTACACATAGGCTATGGCTTTCCCATGTTGCATGAGAACACTTCCTAAACCTTTACCTGAAGCATCGTTGTATATGAAAAATCCCTCAAAACCAGATGGTATTGTCAGAACAGGTGCTAAAATGAGTCTTCTCTTAAGTTCTTGAAAACTCTTCTAACATTCCTCGCTCCAACCAAATTTTGTATCTTTTCGAGTCAACTAAGTTAATGGAGTAGCGATTCGAGAAAATCCTTCTACGAATCTCTGATAATAACCAGCTAAGCCTAGAAAGCTACGTTCTTCGGTCACTGACTTAGGTTGCTCCCGGCTTTGAATTGCTTAAATCTTCGTTGGGTCAACAGATATTCCGTGATTTGATATCATGTGCCCAAGGAATGCTACTTCTTTAAGCCAAAACTCGCATTTCTTCAACTTGGCATATAGCTTATTTTCACGAAGCTTTTGGAGTATCAGCCTCAAGTGTTGCTCATGATCTACGACTTTTGGAGTAAATGAGGATGTCATCAATAAAGACAACCGCAAAATGATCTAAATATTCCTTGAATACTCGGTTCATCATATCCATGAAGGCATCAGGAGTAATAGTCAATCCAAAAGACATGACTAGGAATTCATAATGTCCGTACCGAGTTTTGAAAGCAGTCTTTGGAATGTCATCAGTTTTAATCTTTAACTGATGATATCCTGAACGAAGATCAATCTTTAAAAAGAATTTGGCGTCTTGTAACTGGTCAAACATGTCATCAATTTGAGACAATGGGTACCTATTTTTGATGGTGACATGATTCAACTCCCGATAATCAATACAAAGTTGCATACTTCCATCTTTCTTCTTTATGAATAGAACATGAGCACCCCAAAGAGACGTACTAGGACGAATGAAACCGTTGTCTAACAATTCATGCAGTTGGGTTTTTAACTCCTGAAGTTCAATAGGAGTCATTCGATATGGGGCTTTAGAAATTGGTTTTGTAACGGGCTCAAGGTCGATACAAAATTCGATTTCACGCTCTGGGGGTAGGCCAAGAAGTTCTTCAGGGAATACGTAAGGAAATTTATTAACAATAGAAATATCATTCAAATCTGATGTATTTTTGTTTAAATCTGTGACATGGGCTAAGAAAGCTTGACATCCATTTTTCAATAAACGAATAGTTTTAGGACTTGATATCAATGATTAACTTTAGTGGTTTGGTTGCTTGAATTCGCATAATAGGTTGTTTATGAATATGAAAGCTAGCAACCTTACAAAAATAATCAATTTTTGCATGATTAGTAGTTAACAAATCAATCCCTAAAATCACATCAAATGCAAGTATTATTAAAGAGATAAGATCGACAGGTAACGTACGGTTGTCGATTTGAATCAAACAAGACTTATAAATAGTGGATGTAATGAAGGTTTCTCCCAACAGAGTTTCAACATATAAGTTAAAGTCTAATTTCTCCGGAGTTAAATTTAAACGTTAAGTGCAAGTAGAAGAAATAAAAGAATGGGTAGAACCGATATCAAACAAGGTGTAGACTTCGTAAGAGTTTATGATTAGCTTAGCCGTGATAACCTCGTTCGGGTTCCTCGCTTTTTGGGAGGTCAAGACAAACGCTCTCCCTTGAACTATCGATTTTGTCTTGTCTGGGACGGCCTTTGGTGCCTCCATCCCAGCTAGACTTGACTTTGTTGCACGATAAAATCGGGCTAGGTGACCTTCTCTTCCATAATTATAACACGCTTTGGACTGCTGCGTATAGTTTGGACTGATGTAACCCTCCCCTCCGTATTTTTTACATACGATCATCAGTCGTTCTCCTTCCTTAACAACCGGTGCTAGTGCTGACATCTTTCTATCCTTATTAGATCTCCTCTTCTTGAAATTTCAACTCTTATTATCTTGGCCATGATTACCATCGAAGTTGTTACCATTTCTGGCATGTTGATTCCCTCCACGTTTGTTGTCATCGCTTTGATAACTGCTACCACTGGTATTATCATTTTGTCAGCTGCTCTCTCTTGGTTGGGTTGACTCATTATTACGCTCCAATAACTGAGCCCTATTTACAACATCTGAATACAAACACAGTTTGTGAGAAATGAGGTATTAACATATTTCAGGTTTCAAACCTCTTAGAAACATCTGCGTCATACGCTCCTCATTATCAACCAAATGGGACGTAAACCGGGACAACTCGACAAACTTAGCTTCATACTGCAACATGGTCATATTGTTTTGCTCCATGAACTCCATCTCCTTCATATGATGAATACTTTTCGGAAAGTACTTGTCCTTGAACAGTTCTTAGAACTTCTCCCAAGATATCTTCAGTGTGGCATGCTGAGTACGTTTTATAGATTTCCACCAATGATTCGCCTCTCCTCGCAGCATGAAGGTGGCAAAGGGAACCTTTTGCTCCTCAGAGCATCCCAAGAGATCAAATATCTTGGTGATCTACTTTATTCACGTCTCTGTCTTAAGTGGTTCTGGCTTTCCCACAAACTTCGGTGGTCCCAACTCTTTGAACTGCTTAGCAATGACCATCCGAGAGTTACCAGTGTTTCCACCTGCATTTTGAACAGGAGTCTCTCTTGCCTGATGTTGCATGAATTGTATAAAGCCTTTGAACATCCCATCGTTCATCATCTGGTCGGTGTTGTTGTTTACCGGAGGATTATTGCCTTCCTGATGCACATTATCCTGGGTATTGATCGTTGATGAATCAACGGTATCATGTGCTTCATTGCTTATCTCAACATTTTCAGATGCCATTTTAAAACACTGCTACAAAATAAGGGTTACAATTTGCCCATATCTTGGATAGAATAAAAAATATTTTGTACATAAAGATCAAGTTCAATGGATATGACTAAACAACATTCCAAAATAGATTTTCAAATATTTTGATTTTCAAAATAAAGCAATTTGAAAAAGCTTATTTAAAAGAAAGAGAATTAGAAAATAAATTTGATAAGATTATGTCAATAGAGTCCCAATCAGTTTGATTCAATTTGTTGACATATTCAGTTTCCTAAATAATAACAATTTAGCTAATATCAAATTCTTTTAAAACAAGTTTTCCAGTAATTAAATAATGCCTTGAAATAATTCTTTTTGAGATAGAAAACCTTACATATTTTCCTAAATGAGTCCTAGTGGTCTTGGACCACTGTTTGTCCTCCATTAAATCTCTTCACCATATATGAATAGTTCTTCCTTTAAGTCCAAACATGCTAAAAATCACTCCATGCAAAATATAATATTTTCATGCAATGTATATTATCTCAGTGCAAACCATATTATTTTCATGCACAAAATATTATTCTCATGCAAAATATATTCTTTCCATACAAAGAATATTTATTATTTCCATGCAAAATATTAACTGCATACAAAACATATTATCATCATTAGAACATAAACATATAAACCAACATAAATCAAAAAAATTTACCTAAATTTTGAATTTTAGGATTTCGCAAAATGACTAAGAAAAAAATTAAATGGGGACGCAGGGAGTAATAAATTCATTAAAGTAGTAATTCTTGAACAACTGTGGGGAACATATAAACTTATTTATTGATAAGTAAGAAATGTGATAAACTTTTGCTATGTTTTCAACTATTTTGTGGGAACCTTAGTGTTGGTTTTCTAAATCGAATTGGAGAAAATTATGAATATCTTTCCATTTGAATGCTTCTGGGTGGAGGTGTTGTGAGTCCTGTGGGAAGGTCAGCAGAAAATTTTAATTACTTTCATACTAATTTGATAATTTTTTTCCTTTCTGTAGTAGATATTAAATTGTAGAGATTAGATGTGAAGACTTTGTCCTCTTTTCTTCTTTTTTTTCTAATGAAAAAATTTTCGCAAAAAATACATTGCGGATGTATTGTTTCATTTCATAGGTTTGTACTACTGGATGCCAGAGGGATTGACTGCATAACCTGTGTAAGGAAAAGTGTCATTATGGTATGGATTATCTTATATTTATTGAACACTAGTTGGTAGCCCATGTATTGCACGGGCTAGTTAGAATAATTGATTTTATAATTTGTTAAAATTATTAAAGTTTAGAATATAATTTCGTGTGACTTATAAACTTTAGAAATATTTTTTGCATCACTTATAAACTTAATTCATCGTTAATGCGATATGCATTGTATTTTTAAGTCTCCAATAATAAATATATTTTTTTGATAATAAGTTTTTTTTATGTAAACTTTTAAATACATTTTTGCATAACATATCACTTACATTTTTAAATATATAGATTTTTCTATAATTTTGCTTCCACTTGCTATACAACTTGTATTAAAGGTCATTAAGTTGTTGTTCCATTTTTTTCATCTTTTCTTCCATGGATTTGATTTATATTTTTAACTGAGCAAAAGATTTTTCGATTCTTGAAATGTTGTCATCTCCATAACTTTCACATTGGCCACTATCAGTACTACTAGCATCGCTTATTTCAAAAAAAATTTGTTTGTTCTGCTGTAAGGATCGAGAATTTTAAACGATTATATTTTATGAATACTTTTTTTTTATTATCAGTATTGTTATCATTATTATTTTGAGCACGAGTGATATTAATTTAGCAAGTTAATCAATTTAGTTATTTTTAATTTGTTAAGGAAGGCAGATGAGGAAAAGAGGAATAGTTGATCAAAACCCTAATTTGAATAGGGATTATAATGTCAATACAATTATTATTATAATTATATTTAGGATTATGTGTATGTGCAGTATATGATTACTGATTAAGTGTTGTTCAGATAAGGTATAACATTAGGAACCCTAATCTTAAATTTAGAAACTCTAATGTTCGATTAGGAAACCCTAATTCTAGATTTGAAAACCCTAAACCCTAATTAAAAATCATAAACCCTAATTTGCAAACTTTAATCCTAGTTAATAAACCCTAATGATTAAAATTTAAGGGAAACACGTGAAATGACAAAAATACCCTTACATTTATATGTGAAATTACCAAATTACCCTTAATAGGTGCGAAATGACCAAAATATCCTTTATCTTATCTTTTAACAAAACATAAGACCAAATCTTTGGTGAGTCATCAAGCGAAGATTTTGCATGTGCTTGAAATCATTCCCATCAGCCAAAAATTGACACCTATACCAGCCAATTTCATTGAATCAAAAGATTGGATCTTAAAGAATGTTAAAAGATTAAAGAAAACCCTAAAACCTAACCCTAAGTTAGATCTTATATGCTTAGGTAGATTTTCTGTTTTTGTGTTTAGATATGTTATATGTTATGTTATTTAGAGATCTATGTTGATAAAACATGAATCCATAACATTTAAATGCATGAAAATGAAGATTTAAGCAAGTTGTAAAAACCCTAAAATTATGGCCTGACATTCAAATGTTAAGGCCAGTAGATCTCACTCTGTTAATAGTTAGATGTGTTTAAAGCTTTTTATGTGTAGTATGTTATGTGGTTAACAAACTAGATGTGGAATCATGACCATAGTATGTCTAGATTTAAAGTTATTCATGGTCAAGCCTAGTTGATCACTCACAGAAAACTGTTTCTGGAACACCCAGATTTTGCCCAGAAAAGATCCGACAAGATTTTTGAAGGATTTTATATTCTATTTAGCTTATCTAAGTGTAACACTTTTATACCCTGACATATGTACTACAAAACCCTGACAATAGATCACCTGTTAAACAAACAGATTGACAGTTATTCATGGTCAAAATGTGTTGATCAAGCACAAATGTTATTTTTTTGGAAATTGCAGAAAAATAAAGAACAAGTTTCTGACAGCAATTTGACCAGATTAGATCTCTCATATGTGATGTTGTTAGGCTAAGCCAGTGTAACACTTTTGTAGTCTGACATGCCTACTACAAGAGTGTGACACTGGATCACTTAGATAACGCATAGAATCAAAGTTATTAAAGCTCAAAGTAGGTTGACCAACACTGACTTCATTTCTGGAATTAAGAACAACTTAGATAGATAGTTTGATCATCAAACATTTTCATGATATGATGTATTTAGACCCCAAAATTACTATGTACTTGTAGTACTACATCAATACTACACCAAGCGATGGTTTCTGTCGCTATAAACTTACAGCGACAGTTTTAAATAAAGTTAATTTAAATAAATAGAAATAAATATTAAATAATTATTAATAATTAATAATGAAGTTTTAAAAATTAATTGAAGTTATAAAAAAATAAATTTTAATATTTTGACATAAATTTCATTACTATTTTAAATATTAATGATAATAAATTTATTTAATAATTGTATTGAATAAATTATTTAAAATTGATTTTTATGTTTTAAAAATTATTTAAAAATGATATAAAGGTTTTAAAAATATTTTAACTTATAATATATGACTTTTAATATTTTGACATAAATTTCAGTAATATTTTAATATCAATGATAATTATTTAAAAATATTTTTAAATATTTTAAAAATCATTTAAAGGTGATATTAAGGTTTTAAAAATATTTTGTGTTATTATAAATAACTTTTAATATTTTGACATGGATTTCATTGATATTTTAAAATATTTAAATATTAATGATAATAGAATTATTTAGCAATTAAATCATTTAGAAAGGATATTAATGTTTGAAAAATCATTATAAATTATAATAATTATTTAAAAACTATTATGAGCTTCCGAAAAAAATTATAAATGATAATTAGATTATCTAAAATAATATTGAAGCTTTTAAATAGAGTTTTATTAAAAAATAAACTCGATAATTTTCTGATAACGCAATCGGGATGTCGAATTAATACTAAAATCAAACCAGACTGAAATAGTTTGACTCTAACGACGGTTAGGAATATGTGGTAATGTGTTTAAGCTGTATGATGCATTTAAATAGTAGTATTATACATTGTGATCTATTATTCTAATTGAAAGAATGATCTTATTAATGATATGTCTTCTTATAAAAGATAAAACTAAATTGCGTAGCAGTAATCAGCTATCAAGGCAAGTATCTAAACCTTACACATTACTTTTATTTTGTACAAACAGGTATATATTTACGCGAATTTCTAACTCAAATTGAGTTATTAATTTCAAAGAATGTTCGAGAATAATTATTGTTGATTATTCACATCCATAATGATCATTGTTATTCGTTTATGTAAGTATCTGATTCTTTGCATATATCTCATGCAATGAATCTTTGTGTAATCAAATATCCCATATATAACTTTTAATTTTGTACAAGCCAGTTGTTAAACAGTATTCAATTTATTCATTGAATACAAGTATCTCATTATTGTCTCCATATGATTCAAATATGTTCAAACATTGTTCTGTTATTTGTGTACTAAGTATGGTTATGTAAGTGTCCTCACTTGTATAAATTGTTGTATTTGATCAAAGTTTGATACATATTATTGAATTTTTGTATGTATACATGGTTTAAAAGATGTCTAAGTCATTTGATTCGGCTAGACATAGTTGTAAATGTTACATTGAATATTATTAATTATGATAAAGTTGTCCAAGTGAATTTTTTTGGTCGGACTCCAGACTGAGTATGAACATCCCTAAATTGGAAAGTTTTTATGGGCCAAATGCGGATATGATGAACGTGAATGTCGTTCCAGTATGTAGTATTGATCAATACAGGGCATAAAGAGCTGATCACCCATTGTGCCCGTAAGTCAGCCGATTTGCAAATGAATATCTGTACAAACCTTTTTAAACTTCAAAATAAAGGTTCATGGTCTAGTGACTACTTAACATTTATAGTCAATAAATAGTTTCAAAAATGTGAACGGTTCAACATGTTATTTAGAATTGTTTTGTAGAAGTATACCTCAAAGAAAACATTTATTTCTTTCAACTGATGTTTATTAAATGTTATTACTTGCTGAGTAATTGAATGCTTATGCTTACTTTGAATTAAATGTTTTCAGCTAAGCGAGATCGAATAGAAGGTTTTGGCAAGAATAAGGGAAAGAAGAAGCTGAAGGAATAGTTAAAATGTGTTATTTGTAATAACTAGACTTTTGTATGGTGATAATATAATATTTATCATGTAATGAAGTACTTAAAGGTTATCATACCTGGGGAATAGACAACTCTGATGTAACACTTTAAATTATTTAATATATATTAAGTAGTTGAATGAATAGTATCGTGGAACACCAAGTACGGGTTTCAAGTACCCGGATTTAAGGGCGTCACATCATGGTATTAGAGCTTTAGGTTAGAAACCTTATGTTGGGTGTAAGACCCCATCTTTTTATTAATGAAGATTTAATTTTCTCTAAATACTATTTTGAATAGTAAGGTGTTAATTTGATATAATGCTATAGTTATGGGTGATATGTGCAAATTTTGCAAAGTAAGCAAGTTGTCATAAAATATTCATTTGGTCGGGGAATATTCTTTTTGTTGGGTAATATTCGTACGACGACACAATCATTGGTGGACCACATAACGGAATAACTGGCGGATATAGAAAGCGACAAAAATAACATTTTCATAAAATAACAGCAAGACTTTTACCGCTAAACTGTTGAAATATCCGGTGATAAAAGTACAGTAATACGCATTATTGCATAATAGCACACGGTATTGCACAGTATCTCTGATTATTGATGCTTACGTAAGAAGTCATTCAGTTTCATTCAATAATTGCTACAGTAGTTGCTGCATAGTATCTCATATTATTGATTCAATTATTGTCATAGTATCATCTGCACAATATTTTATATTATTAAATTAATAATTGAGATGACACAATTATTCATATTATTATTTACATTACTGACAATGTCTAGGAAGTTCTGTCGAGGAAAGGGATTTGTTTATTTAATTGCGCGCCAGTAAGGAGAAATCCTTATCGGAAAGCCCCCTCTTTCCTGGGAACGATCTGGTTGTCAATATTATGAGTTATAATATTATATGATGAATAATTATTGAAAGATTAAAAATGTGTTGATTGAAGATAAGTGATTTGTGATAAATATTTATTCAATTTTTGATATAAATAGAGGGGTTTGTCATTAGGCGTTTGTTGTAAGTTTGGCTTATTTTTCCAAGGGGAGATGTGCTAATTTTTTAGACCGTCGGTTGAAGTTTTAATAGTAAATCAATATGGATCGTCGGTTGAAGTTTTAATAGTAAATCAATATGGACCATCAGTTGAAGTTTTAATAGTAAATCAATATGGACCATTCGTTTTAATAGTAAATCAATCTGGACTGTTCGTGAATCAGTTACTATTTAGTTCATTCTCCTATAAATAGAAGCTCATTACTTCATTCTTTTTTACGAATTCACTGAAACTATAGAGAGAGAAACTATAAAGAGAAAATAAGAGAGAAAGAAGAAGAGTATTGTGACGCCCCCAAAATTAGGTATACATCACCCATTTTGAGTCGCCAGATACATGGTACAAAATTCAAATACAACTTCATTTATACAACTGTTGAGCTGTCGTATAGAATACGACCACAGTTAACTATGAGTTCTAATACAAATGTATGTAACTCTCATGGTACCTCTACCATAATCTTACAATGATACTTTACATAAAAGTATAGTCAAAAACTGTTTTAGAAATTAAAATCTTTGGGAAGTGCTCAAGAAAACCTTCGTAACTGGAGGCCATGCGTCTAGGTTATGATAGATATCATATATCCACAGAATTATCCTTGGTTGACCCAAAATTCCCCAAAGAAAATAAGAAGATTAGTATCATCTTCTTTCCAATGGTGAGTCTTCTCTTGACATATAAATATCTCCGTTGTCTCCAAGTGAAAATTATGCTTCAAATAAACTCCAAGATCTTATAGGTAGTGCTCGTAGATATATTCAGCAAGTGGATGTGCACAACCATGTCTTATGAGAACACGAGGTTGTATGTCATTAGACATCTTGTATGATAGTGGCAAAACACCCTTCCAAAGTTGGGTTCGTCTCACCCTATTTGATTCACCAAATATAACTACTAAATGATGTATAGAATATAACACACTTTTCTATACTATTTTGGGAGAACCTCCACAGCTAAAGACCACTGTTCTATTCCCCTATTATCCCCACTCGACCCGGCAACACTCTTATTACCTGAAAGAAATTGTGAAGCAGAAAAGGTGAGCACAACTAGTCCAGTAAAGAATATCATGAATAAAGCTAATTTACACCATCAATAGCCTTCATCATTAATAAATCAGAGATTTAGAACATATGGTAGATGATAAAAGTTTTCAACCATAGTTACAGCAGAATGAGCAATCCATTAGAAGAGTCAAATAGACCATCAGGTCTATTATCTTTTCCATGTTAAAAGTCCACCAATAATGTTTTATCCCTGTAACATCAATCAACATTTCCTGTCCAAAATTATATAAATAACTCATAATCATAATTGTGATTCTAAATTTCTCTTCGTACCCAGGACGAAGATAATTTTTATCACCTATCTTCACCTGAAACATCAAAAATCATGGTTATACCAAATCACAATTCATGCTCATAATCATACTAATAAATTCATCTTTGCACTACGACCAAAGATATTCATTAACAATTCATCTCTGCACTACAAGCTAAAGACATACAACTGTATTTTAGAAGAGTCAAGTAGAGCATGATGTCTACTATCTTCTACAAATTAAAAGTGTATAACCAATATTTTATCGCTGAGACTCAACTTAATAAATAATCCACATTATCGAATTATCCAAGCACTACGGTCAATGATATTCGTTAGTATCACATCCATGAATTATCCATGCACTACGGCCAAAGATATTCATTATTATCACATCCATGAATTAATATTTCATCGCTGAAACTCAGCTCAATAATTAATCCACATCATCGAATCATCCCTGCACTATGACCAAGGATATTCTTTAGTGTTACGACCACAATTATCAATGCACTACGGGCCAAAGATAATCGTGTTTTCATCAACGGTCCTGATCATTCCATAAAATAATTCATCTTTGCACCCTTGGCCGAAGAGAATCCATAGTCATAATCATACCAAAAACTGTCCATCAATGCACTACGGGCCAATGAGGACTTTTTCCACATCATTTGTAACATTACGGTCATGATTATACCGAATAATCCCTGGTCATAATCATACCAAGTCCATCTATGCACTACAGGCCACATATAATTTTCAACATAATATAAACATGAGGATGATGAAAATGACATAATAATTCAATACAACAAGTTCAAGAATTAATTTATACAGGAACCAATAACGTCCAAATTGTCAACATGATACTGCTTTATGGAGTAAAAATTCAAGAATGATCAGAAGAATATTTCCATGAAAAGATACTGAATAAAGCGCAAATATCAAGGATATTCCACTAATTTCATGGAGTATAGAAGCCAAAACTTTAACCAACCGAGTATAATAAAATATATGAAACTACAAATAAATTTTCGCCGCCATTCGGTAATCCATTTAAACAGATCATTTTCACAATTTAATTAGGAATGAATACAAAGGACCATTCACCATGCATGTGATAATCCACATAGACAGGTTATTCCAACAGAATAATAAAGAATGGAATAACAGGAGGATTCACCATGCGTGCGATATACTGCATAGATAGGTTATTCCCAATAGAATAATAAATAATAGAACCAGGTCAGGCGAAATTCGCACCGACATGATGTTCCAACAGAATAATAAAGACGAAACCAGTTCCGGCATAAAACGCACAGACAGGATATTCAAACAGAATAATAAAGATGGAACTAGGTCCGGCATAAAACGCACAGATAGGATATTCTAACAGAATAATAAAGACGGAACCAGGTATGGCATAAAACGCACAGACATGATGTTCCAACAGAATAATAAAAATTAAATAACAGAAGAATTTCACCAAGTATAGGGTAGCCCGCGTATACAGGTTATTCTAACAGAATAATAAAGAATGGAATAACAGAAGTTATCTTCATGACTAAGAAAGAAAGAATACCCCTTACGAGTACAACGAATAATATCTCTTACCGTAAAAGAAGAGTATTCTGACTGGTTGGGCGAGGATATACTCGAAGAAAACTTGCACTGTGCTCAAAGCTTTCTTAAACACTAAAGAAATACGCTCAAGATTATAGAAGAAGAACTCTCTCCATAGTTTCTCTCTCTAGAGTTTTAGTAAATTCGTTAGAAATAATAAAGAAATGAGCTTCTATTTATAGAAGAATGGACTACATAGTAACTAATTCATGAACGGTCCAGATTAATTTACTTTTAATCGGACGGTCCATATTAAAAGTAAAATATTTTAAATAAAATATAATATATTCTATTTATAATCTAATAAAATGAATAACTTTATAAAAGTGTTTTGTTTTATATAAAAAGATTTTACTATGCAAAACACTATACAGGCACTATACAATACTATGCATAATAAAATATAATATATTCTAATTATTGTCTAATAAAATAAATAACTTTATAAAAGTATTCTGTTTTATATAAAAAGATATTACTATGCAAAATACTATGCATAATAGAATATTATATATTATATTTATAGTCTAATAAAACGAATAACTTTATAAAAGTATTCTGTTTTATATAAAAAGCTTCTATGTTTTATTACATTAATAATACTAATAAAATAAAATTGAGTGACTTCTCACGTAAGTATCAATAATCAATACCGTGTGTTACTATGCAACCACGCATATGACTGTACTTTTAACACTAGGTGTTTCAACAGTTAACGGTAAAACTTCTGCCGTTATTTTCATAAAAATATTTTTATCGTTTTCTCAATCCGACAATAATTCTGTTGTGGGGTCCACCAATGATTGTATCGTCGTACGAATATTTTTTGACAAAAAGAATATTCCCCGACTAATCGAATATTCCCTGACACAATGAATATTTTATATCAACTTGCTTACTTTGAAAAAAAAATTCACATATTACCCTTAACTTTAAACTTTTATCAATTTAACTATTTACCAAAATAAAAAAATTGAATACTTTTATTTCATAAAATTTGGGGTCTCACAAGTATTCTGTAACTACACTATTACAGTATACAATCTCCTACTAAGGTAAGGGGTATTATTTCTTTCGTATTATTAAAGGATGTTATATTCTTTATACTTATAAGGGTTGTCATTATATTCCTTATTAATCTGTGGGAATAATCTATCTACACGGATTACAGCATGCCTAGTGAATAACCCTTCGTATTCATCCTTTATTAATCTATGCGTATAACCTGTCTACACGGATTACCACATGCCTGGTGAATAACTCTATGTATTCATCCTTTATTAAAATGCGGGAATAACCTGTCTACGTGGATTACTGCATGCTTAGTGAATAATCCTTTTTATTCATCCTTTATTAATCTGTGGGTATAACCTTTCTACGCGGATTACCGCATGCATGGTGAATAATCCTTCGTATTCATTCTTTATTAAATTATGGAAATGATCTGTCTACGCGGATTACTGCATGACAGGTGAAAATCCATTTGCAGTTTTGTATATTCTTTCATACTCGTATGAGATATCATTTCTTTTATACTCATCAAGGGATATCGTCTTCTTTCATATTTTTCCATTTATAGTACAAATTTATTGTTTGTTTCCATAACCTTATTATTAAATGGTGGAAACCATTGAAATTAGTGGAATATTCTTAATAGTTTGTGCTTCATCTAGTATCATTCCACTATTGGTCTGAATGTTCTTATTGAATGGTGGGATACTATTCATGTCGGGGTACTATTCATTCAGGATACTATTCATTCGGGGTACTTTTCATTCGATTACTATTTATTTGGGGTGCTTTTCATTCGACTACTATTCATTTGGGGTACTATTCACGACAAAATTGATTTTTTTTCTGTTCAAATTATTTTTGATACATGAATATCATTTTTGAATTTTACTCCACAATTAGTTATCATGTTGACAATTTGGACATTCTTGAACTCTTGATAAATTAAATTATAAATCTCTAATATTTATCCTTGATCTCACTTGATTGAATCTTTATATCATTGTCATTATCCTCATGCTTATATTGTGGTGAAAGTCATCTCTAGCCCGTAGCATATAGATGGACTGTTGATTGGTATGATTATGACCAGGAATTATGTATTGGTATAATCATGACCTGTAATGTTATAGACCAAGGTTATGGTGAAAGTCCTCATTGGCCGTAATGCATAGATGGACATGTGTTTGGTATGATCATGACAACTAGTGATACAAACGATTATCTTTGGCATGTAGTGCATGGATATTTCGTTGATTGGAAATAATTATTTATTGGTGTTAGAGGGATAAAATATTCATGATGGATTTTTAAATCATTGAAGATAGTAGACATTATGTTCTACTTGACTCTTCTAATGAGTTTTTATTTCCACTGCAGTTGTTTATCTAAAACTTGTTGACTATTGTATTCTATCTAATTTTTTCCTGTTGAGGACTAAGGATAATTTGCTCTACATTATCTTAGTCATAATATTCTTTACTGGGCTAGTTGAGCTCACCCTTTTCCTTTTGATTCTATTGTTCTTCTCAAGAGGCGAGAATGTAGCTGGGACTAGTTGGGGAGTGGAGTAATGGTCCAAGATGGTTATTATAGTAGTCCTCGCTATGTTGTAAAATAGTGTGACAATAATTGTAATGAGGATTATATTTGAGTTTGTATATTGCCTACGAGACAATATTTGTATTAAAACTCACAACTTATGTGTTGTCGTATTTTGCACGACAGTTTTATTAATAAAGTTTGTATTTGGATTCTGTACCATGTATTTGGCGAATCAGAATGGGTTGTGTGGACCTATTTTGGGGGTGTCACAGTTGGTATCAGAGTTTAGGGATATGATCTCTGGTGGAGATCTGAGGTTAGAACTAGGAGGGGAGAGATGAGTAAATCATTCGCTAGTATGTCCTACCTAAGCTTATTTGTTATTTAATTGGTCGATCGAAATATATGGATAATTTGTGGCATGTCAATTTCTTTAATTAACCCTTGTTTTGTGGTAGTATTTGAGAATAACATCTGAAAATCAAGAGATGAACTCATATGGAGTTTTAATTAATGAATTGAGGAGATTTATTTAAAGAATAAATATTGGAGTATAATATATTGTTATAAAAAAGATGTTTATTGGGGTGTACTAATTAAGTTATTGAACTTGATTGTAGGATATTTAGTGAAGAAGAAATTAGAGATAATCATGTGGTGAGTGAAGAATTAATAGTTGCACCCGAGCTAATCGCAGAGGTAGCAGCTGAGAGTGAGGAAAAAGAGGACCCTGAGGAGGATTTATTAGGAGAATTTTATGATCGAAATATAGAACTGCAAAATCGTATTCGTGAGTTAGAAGAGCATGGTGAAGAATGACAGGAGATCGTGGAACAAATGGATGCAATAATTCAAGATTTTTCTACCCGATATGCGAAGCTTGAACAGAAGCTCTCTTTGACAGAGTATATAATAATAAAATTATAATCTGAGAATGCAAATGTCAAAGATCATCTGAAAGAAGAAACAACTGAACGAGTGAGAATGGAGGATGCATGGGTAAAAGCCGCGTGATACGTTGATATCATAGAAAGAGACGTTCGATCCAAGAAGGCCAAAATAGATGATATGGATTTTAATTTTTGGACAGCAATTGGGAGAACCCAACATCGAGTTTGGTATTACCCTGTACAGAGCGGTCAACCCCAATTCGTTATGGATCAAAGATTAATGATTTAAATCATGGATCAGGAGTATGACGAAGCAGTTGAGGGTGGAATGTGTCCTATAGCGAAGTTAAGTCCAGCTGGATAGTGACACCAAAGGCTGTCTCAGACAAGTCAAGGTTAATGGCTCAAGGGAGAGCATTTGTCGTGACTTCCCAAAAAGCGAGGAACCCGAACAAAGTTATCACGAGTAAGATAATCATAAACTCTTGTGAAGTCGATACCTTATTCGATACCGATTCTACCCACTCTTTTATTTCACCTAATTGTGCTCAACGTTCGAACTTGACTCCTGAGAAATTAGACTTTGACTTATCGGTTGAAATTACGTTGGGAGAAACCTTCATTACATCAACCGTTAATAAATCTTGTTTAATTCAAATCGGCACCCTCACATTACCTATTGATCTCATCTCTTTGAAAATACTTACATTTGATGTGATTTTAGGGATTGATTGGTTAACTACTCATCATGCTAAAATTGATTATTTTTGTAAGGTCGTTAGTTTTTATATTCCTAAGCAATCTGTTATGCGAATTCAAGCAACCAAACCACTAAAGTCAATCACTATCATATAAAGCCATTTGTTTATTAAAAAACGAATGTCAAACTTTCTTAGCCCATGTCACGGATTTAAAAAAAATACGTCAGATTTAAATAATATTTCTGTTGTTAATAAATTTCCTGACGTATTTTCCAAAGAACTTTCTGGCCTGCCACCAGAATGTGAAATTAAATTTTGCATTGACCTTGAACCCAATATAAAAACCATTCCCAAAACCTCATATTGAATGGCTCCTATTAAACTTCAGGAGTTAAAAACCCAACTACAGAAGTTGGTACTTGAACCTCTATTTGGTGACTTTCTTTGTGGAATGCACCAAAGCCAGACTCTCAGTAGGAGATGTCGTCTTTGTGCATTGGCAAACTGATAGGTGCCATTGTGAGGTGCTATCCAAGGTTGGGATACGAGTCACAGTTGGGAGCATCCTAAGTCAGTAACCAAAATAAGTAGCTTTCTAGGCTTAGCTGATTATTATTAGAGATTTGTGGAAGGATTTCTCGAATCACTACTCCATTAACTCAGCTGACTCAAAAAGATACAAAATTTGGTTGGAGCGAGGAATGTGAGAATAGTTTCTAAGAACTCAAGAGGAAACACATTTCATCACCTGTTCTGATAATACCATCAGGTTCGGAGGGATTTGTCATCTACAGCCATGCTTCAAGTAGAGGTTTAGGATGTGTTCTCATACAACATGGGAAAGTCACAGCCTATGCCTCTCGATAACTCAAAGAATATGAGAGGAATTATTCTACTCATGATCTAGAGTTGACAGTAGTCATTTTCGCGCTAAAGATCTGGAGACACTACTTGTATGGGGAGAAAGTGGAGATCTACACAGATCATAAAAGCCTCAAATATTTCTTCACCCAAAAGGAACTTAACAAGTGCCAAAGATGTTGGCTTGAGCTGTTGAAAGATTACGACCATAACATTCAATACCATCTTGGAAAAGCAAACGTGGTAGCTGACGCGTTGAGTAGAAGATCGTATGCAGGTACAAGTGCGATATTGTCAACACAAAGGCTCATTTGGTATGACTTACAAAGGATGGGGCTGGAGTTAAAAACTCTAGGGACCCACTTAAAGATGGAAAATATACGAGTATAACCGACTTTAATCAGTAAAGTTAGTTTGCTCAAGCTACAGACCCAGAGCTGATGAATATGAAGAAGAAGGTGTAATTCCAGAAGCAAAAATTGATGAATAGAGGAAATCTTAACCCATGATTTATTGGTCCATTTGAAATCGTTGATCGAGTAGGAGCAGTGGTCTATAGACTTGCCTTACCGCCAAGTATGTCTTGTGTTCATAACTTTTTTCACATATCTATATTACATAAATATGTGGAAGACCCAAACCATATTATTGAATTAGAACCAGATGAGATAGCGGAAGATTTAACGTATAAGGAGGTACATGTCAAGATCTTGGATAAGAAGGATCAAATTCTACGCTCAAAGGTTATACCTCAAGTCAAAGTTTTATGGAGAAACATGATATTGAGAAAATGATCTGGGAGTTAAAATCTTAAATGAAAACAAGGTATCCTCTCCTTTTTGACATACCATGTACGTACATCAATTTAACGGATGAAATTTCATAAGGAGGGGAGGTTGTAAGACCCTAATTCTTTATGAATAAAGATTTAATTTTCTCTAAATATTATTTAGAATAGTAAAGTATTAATTTGATATAATGCTATAGTTATGGGTGATATGTGCAAATTTATAAATTAAACAAGTTGTCATAAAATATTAGTTTGGTCGGGGAATATTTTTTTTGTCGAAAAATATTCGTACGACGGCGCAATCATTGGTGGACCACATAACAGAATAATTGTCGGATATAGAAAGCGATAGAAATAACCTTTTCATAAAATATTGGCAAGACTTTTACTGTTAAACTATTAAAATATCAGGTGATAAAAGTACAATAATACGCATTATTGCATAGTAGCACACGATATTGCACAGTATCTCTGATTATTGATGCTTACGTAAAAAGTCACTTAGTTTCATTCAATAATTGCCATAGTAGTTGTTGCATAGTATCTCATATTATTGATTCAATTATTGTCACAATATCATCTGCATAATATTTTATATTATTAAATTAATAATTAAGACGACATAATTATTTATATTATTATTTGCATTATTAGAAATGTCTAGAAAGTTCTATCGAGGAAAGGGGTTTGTTTATTTAATTGTGCGCCAGTAAGGAGAAATCCTTATCGAAAAACTCCCTCTTTCTCGGGAACGATCTGATTATCAATATTGTGAGTTATAATATTAAATGATGAATAATTATTAAAAGATTAAAAATGTGTTGATTGAAGATAAGTGATTTGTGGTAAATATTTATTCAATTTTTTATATAAATAGAGGGGTTTGTTATGAGGCGTTTGACTTATTATTCCATGGGGAGATGTGCTAATTTTTCAGACTGTCGGTTGAAGTTTTAATAGTGAATCAATATGGACGTCGATTGAAGTTTTAAAAGTAAATCGATATGGACCGTCGATTGAAGTTTTAATAGTAAATCAATATGGATCGTCAGTTGAAGTTTTAATAGAAAATCAATATGGACCGTCCGTTTTAATAGTAAATCAATTTGGACCGTTCGTGAATCAATTACTATTAAGTCCATTCTTCTATAAATAGAAGCTCATTATTTCATTCTTTCTTACAAATTCACTAAAACTATAGAGAGAGAAACTATAGAGAGATAATAAGAGAGAAAGAAGAAGAGTATTTTACTACTACACTATTGCAGTATCCAATCTCCTACTAAAGTAAGGGGTATTATTTTTTTCGTATTCTTAAAGGATGTTATGTTCTTCATACACACAAGGGTTGTCATTCTATTCTTATTAATTTGTGGGAATAACCTGTCTACGCGGATTACCGCATGCCTGGTGAATAACCCTTCGTATTCATCCTTTATTAATCTGTGGGTATAGCCTGTCTACGCGAATTATCGCATGCCTGGTGAATAACTCTTCGTATTCATCCTTTATTAATCCGCGGGAATAACCTGCCTACGCGGATTACCGCATGTCTGGTGAATAATCCTTCGTATTCATCCTTTATTAATATATGGGTATAACCTGTCTACGTGAATTATCGCATGCATGGTGAATAATCCTTCGTATTCTTTCTTTATTAAATTGTGGAAATTATCTGTCTACGCGGATTACCGCATGACGGTTGAAAATCTATTTGCAGTTTCATATATTCTTTCATACTCGTATGAGATATAATTTCTTTTGTACTCATCAAGGGATATCGTCTTTTTTCATATTTCTCCATTTATGGTATAAATTTATTGTTTGTTTCCATAACCTTATTATTAAATTGTGAAAACCCTTGAAATTAGTGGAATATTCACAATAGTTTGTGCTTTATCTAGTATCATTCCACTATTGGTCTTAATATTCATATTGAATGGCGGAATACTATTCATGTTAGGGTACTATTCATTCAAGATACTATTCATTCGAGGTACTTTTCATTCAATTACTATTCATTCGGGGTGCTTTTCATTCGACTAATATTCATCCGGGGTAATATTCACGGGGTACTATTCACGACAAAATTGATTTCTTTTCTGTCCAAATTATTTTTGACACATGAATATCATTCTTGAATTTTACTCAACAATTAGTTATCATGTTGACAATTTGGACATTCTTTAACTCTGGATGAATTAAATTATAAATCCCTAATATTTATCCTTGATCTCAATTGATTGATTCTTTACATCATTGTCATCATCCTCATGTTTATATTGTGGTGAAAGTCATCTTTGGCCCGTAGTGCATTGATAGACTATTGATTGGTATGATTATGACCAGGATTTGTATATTAGTATAATCATGACCTGTAATATTACAGATAAATGTTGTGGTGAAAGTCCTCTTTGGCCGTAGTGCATAGATGGACATGTGTTTGGTATAATCATGACCACTAGTGATACAAACGTTTATCTTTAGCCCATAGTGCATGTATATATCGTTGATTGGAAATAATTATTGATTGGTGTTACAGGGATAGAATATTCATGATGGATTTTTAAATCATAGAAGATAGTAGACATCATGCTCTACTTGACTCTTCTAATGAGTTGTTATTTCCGCTGCAGTTGTTGATCTAAAACTTGTTGACTATTGTATTCTATCAAATTTTTCCCTGTTGATGACTAATGATAATTTGTTCTACATTATCTTAGTAATAATATTTTTTACTGGGCTAGTTGAGCTCACCCTTTTCCTTTTGGTTCCATTGTTCTTCTCAGGAGGCGAGAATGTAGTTGGGGCTTGTCGGGGAGTGGAGTAATGGTCTGAGATGGTTATTATAGTAGTCCTCGCTATGTTGTAAAATAGTGTGATAATAATTATAATGAGGATTTTATTTGAGTTTGGATATTATCTACGAGACAATATTTGTATTAAAACTCACAGCTTATGTGTTGTCGTATTTTGCACGACAGTTGTATTAATGAAGTTTGTATTTGGATTTTATACCATGTATTTGGCGAATCAGAATGGGTTGTGTGGACCCATTTTGGGGGCGTCACATTGGGGATACCTTAGTCTATAACCTTAGGCTAGATAGAAGCGTTGAAAAACAAATAACTCAAATATAGTTTAAAGGAGATGAATTAAGGAAATTCATCATAAAATTAAATAAAAAGTAACTTAAATAAAACTATTGTTTGCTATGTGTATATAATATGTACTAATCAAAAATAAATTATGTGTAGATGTCAGGTGAAAAAGGATTATGAGACTCTTATATCGCGAAGAAGGAGCAAATCACTCCATTCGAGTCAATATCTAAGCCAATAGCTGAAATAGAGGCTCACATTGAAAGTAACCCTGAATAGGTGATCATATTGGAAAATGTAGTATTGAAACCAGAAATGGTGGTGCTGATAGATAGTGATTCAGACACTAAAGTTGGAGCTGATCAGGCATCAACTGAAGTGCAGAATTTAAAGAATAAGGTTTCTTCTCTGGAAAAGCTATGGAAAATAGAAAAACTATTAAATAGTCAATTGAAAAAAGGCGTTGATGGAAATAATGGAAGAAAAAGATAAGTTGAAGATCCAAATTTATAACATGGGAGCAAAATGCAACATACTATGTGCAGCTCCAAGTAAAAATGGGAAAAGAAAGATGAACGAAAGCGATCTAGGAAAATCTAATTATAACCAAGGGAACTTTAAAAGATTAGGGAAGTGTTCAAACTGTAAAAGGAAACATGAAGGCATATACAGGAAATGGGAAAATGTATGCTACAATTGTGGACATGAGGAACATATCTCTCCTCATTGTCCCAATCCAAAATAAAGTGCATGTTTTATATGTGGGTTGGTAGGTTACAAGGCGAAAGTTTGTCTAGGATTACGAGAAGGCGTAGAAAATAAGTAGGATCAATATTAGACGAATATATATGGTAGATGATGTGTATATGATATGCATATGTGCGTAATGTAATACTCTCAACTTTTATATAAGTTGTAGAAATGATTCTCGACTTTCGTTGTCACAAAGGGATATTATATGTTTATAACAATATGTGCTATATAACGTAAAGTACTATGAATTAGTTGGATGAATATTAATATATGTTTGATTAAGTTAATAAGTTTAGAAAATTAAGACAGTAAGCTGTCTATCTGATAATGTGATAAGGTAGCAAACTGAATTGGTTAATCCAATAAACCAAAAAAATTTCAAAATCAAACATTTTGATTATATGATTGTCTGCGTTAAGATTACGCGTTACATTATATATGTTACCACTTACCCGATGGGGCATAAAATGTAAATAAAGAAAGAATAATTTAAGGTTTTGTTTAACCAGATAATGCCGCCAAGAAGACGAAATCGAAACCAAATGGTAGAAGAGTCGGTTAATGATGGAGGGGGTAATGTAGACTCAATAAAGAATCTTGCTAATATGTTAGCACAAGCCATGCAGAATAGAGCACCAGCCGTAAGAATTCAGCCAGATAATAGGTTGACAAATTTCAAAGACTTCAAGGTAGTAGGACCGCCATAATTTAGAGGGACAATTGAACCAATAGAAGCCCAAACTTGGGTGAAGGAGATGTAGAATGCTTTTGTTATTGCTAGGGTAATGGAAGAGCAAAAGATAACTTTTACTACCTATTTGATTAAGGGGGAGGCGAATTTCTAGTGGGAGGCAAATCAAAGTAGGGTAGGAACAGAAGTGGTAACATGGACTAGGTTTAAGGAACTGTTCTTCGAGAATTATTTCTCGACCAGTATGCAAGCTAGGATGGAGGTGAAATATTTAGAATTGAAGCAAGAAAATATGTTTGTGTCAAAATACACAGCTAAGTTCAATGAGTTAGTTAGATTCGCTCCACACCAAGTGGACACAGAAGCAAGGAAAGCGAGAAGGTTTGAGCAGGGCCTGAAACCCTAGCTCTACAATAAGGATGCGGTATTGTAGATTGATTCTTTCGAATCAATTTTGAAAAAAGCTATTATAGCTGAGGGTGGAAGTGAGACCATGAACCTTTACAATAAGAAAAGAAGAATAAGGTTAAAATTAAGGGAGCTGTCAAAGTTGAGGGAAGTAGTGGAAGTGGAAAAAGGAAATGGAATAATTCTGGGAATACGGATAATTAGCAGGAACTCTCGACAATAGCATGCCGTAAAAGGTCTTATACACCTTGATCGGATGCACGGATTGAAGTTTTAAAAGTTAGAGCGGATAACACGTTGAACGCGTGCACGTACTTTGAGACAGTGGGACCCGCAGAACCCGGGGCACCCCGGGCAGTCGCAGGTGCACCTGCGGCTGTAGCAGGTACACCTGCGGCTCCCCCTCTATAAATAGAGGACTTGGGGCAGCCATTTTGGAGAGAGAAAAGGTGAGGAAGCCCTGTCCAATTTGCTCTGTACACACCCTAAACTGATTTCTTTCTCATTTTAAACAATTGTGAGCTTCTATATTGTTATATTTTTATCGGCGAGAGCCGAGTGTTCATCCATTTAAAGCTATTGAAGTCTTCTTTGGCAGTCCACTGTAAGCCTTCTTACACTTTTTAAAGCCTTTCTCCACTACTGTGCACACACAGTTCTTCACGTTGAGAGTCGTGTAGGGTGTGTATGCCCGAACTTCGGTCCGTGACTTTTTCTCGATGATGCTTCGCATCTCGAAAATAAAAGTAATCAAGTCGAATACCTAATAAAATAGAAGTATCAAAGGCCTCAATTACTATTGAGTACAAGGGTTTGAAAAACCTCTTTTTTAACAAAACATCACTACTATATCTTGTTAAAACTAAATTTTATATAAAAATTCAAACCCTTTGTATATAGGTGAAACGAGGCATATCACTACTTCTAGATAATTACACATTGATCCACACACACACACACACATATTCATATAACAATTTAATTGAAAAATGGCGGTCACCGTGGCAACACAAATGTCAGGGGATGCCTAACACCTTCCCTCTGCATAACCAAGCCCCCGGACCCTAACGAATCTCGGTTTCACAGACCCGTTAAGTAGTGTCACATCACTAGGTCAATGTGCAAACCTTTTCTAGGTTGTGTTGGTACAACCATTTAAAAAACTAACTGGCGACTCTTACAGTCCAATCGTCGACATATACATGTCGGACCTTTTAACAACTTATTTTTTCAAACAAATCTCACCTAACATGAGAACACCAAAAGACAAGAACAAAAAAGGGACAATTAGAATCCCGACGTCGACAGGTGGCGACTCTGTTGGGGACTCCAGTAAGAAGACTTAAACCGCTACTACAAGTTTTTCAAAATTGTTATATGTTTGTGTGTGGATGTTGTGACGCCCCCAAATTTAGGTACTTAAAACCCGAACTTGGTACTTCACGATACCATTTCTATGAGCGGAATAATACTAATAATAATAACAATAATATAAATACCAATTTAATTTACATATCATAGTCTAAATCACAGGTACGCGACCTTTAAACATTCATTACATCATAGTTAATAAATATCATTGTCTTAATAACGTTAAACTATTACATAAGATAGCGTAGAACTTATTCGGCAACCTTTCCTTTTCCCTTGTTTTTAGTAAAGCTTTTCGGTTGATCACACTTAGCTGAAAACATTTAAATTTAAAGCAAGAATGAGCATTTGATTGCCCAGTAAGTAATAGCAACAATAAATATTAGCTAAAAGGATTAATTATTTTCTTTAAACGACCCTTCTACAACGAATCAACAGTTGTGAAGCAAGCTGAACCAATAATAACAGCATATTAATTATATATCAAATTCTTAAAACTACGTATTGACTATATATGGAGCTCAGTCGACAGACTATGAACATTATTTTTTATTTTTGAAAAGGTTAAACAGAAATTCATCTGTAGACCGTCATAACTTATAGGTACGGGGGGTGATCAGCCTGTTATGCCCTTTATTGATCAATACTACATGCAAGAACGATATTATCGTTTATCTTATCAACCTTAGGTGCACAAAAGGTTTCCCATATTCGGTATGTTCATACTTAGTCGGAAATCCGAACCAAAGTAATTTGATTGGATAACAAGAAAGTTCTATCTTGTTCAATAATATTTTTGAGTTTGTGTCTAGCCGGATCAAATAGCTTAGACGGCTTTTAAGTCAACGTATACATACTAGAAACCAATAAGTATGCATCAACATGTGATTAAATACATTGATTATCCAAGTAAGGACTCTTATATAACCATATTTAGAAATTAACGAACAGAATAATTATCTGAATTATAATAACAGAATTTAAAGAATTTGTACAATAGATTATAATTTAATAACTTACTTATACAGAATCGTTGCATAAGTATATACAAGGTTAAGATATTTGAACAATAAAAAAGAATAGTTCAGATATTAGCTTACACATGTCCATTGTATAAAGTAAATGCAAAGTTAGGATACTTGCCTGAGCTGCTGCTTACAATAACGTAACTTAGTTTTATCTTTTATATCACAACCTATCATTAATAAGATCATTTGTTCGATTAGAATAACATACTATAACACATAGTACAACTATTTGCAGTCAGCACATAACATAATCACATTGTCACATAAGTGTTTCAGTCATTGGATCACAAACAAACACGTATCTAGTCCAATTATCTAAGTCCGGATCAATTTCTGAAACATGTCGGTATACCAACGACTTTATCGGGTAATTATCAAGTCTAAAACTCTATTCTGTAGTTTAATAAATGTAAATATCAGTCATATTATTTTTCATAGCCTTATAATAATTTTTAAATAATTAATATAATTTATTATGATTTTTCAAACACTAGAATCATTTTAAAATGATTTAAATATTAAATAATTTTATTATCATTAATATTTAATTAATATTAAATTATTAATGAAACCATTGCCAAAATATTAAAGTTATTTCTAATAACTCAAAATATTTTTAAAACATTTTTATTAACCTTAAATAACTTTTAAAATAATTAAAATCATTTTTAAATAATTATCATTAAAATTTATGTATTAGTGTATTCTTTATCAAAATATTAAAAGTCATTAATTATAACTTAAAATATTTTTAATTCATTTATTTTCTTTTTAAATGATTTTTGAATCAATAAAATTATTTTTAAATTATTTATTTAATATTATTATTAAATAACTCTAATATCATTTAATATTAAATTATTAATGAAATTTACCTTTAAATATTAAAAGTTATATTTTATAACTTAAAATATTTTTAAACTATTTATTTTCATTTAAAATAATTTTTATAATATTAAAATCATTTTTAATTAATTTATTTAATATAATTATTAAATAAATCTAATATCATTAATATTAAATAATTAATGAAATTTGTCTTAAAATATTAAAAGTTATATTTTATAACTTAAAATATTATTAAATACCTTTTTATCATTTAAAATGATTTTTAATATAATAAATTCATTTTTAATTAATTTATTTAATGCATTTATTAAATAAATTAAATATCAATATTATATAAATAAATACTAATATTTATGGAAAATATGCCAAATTATTAAAAGTTAGTTTTTATAACTTATAATTATTTTTAAAATTATTTTTGTAATTTTCAGAAATTAATTCCTATTTTTAAATGATTTTTAGAAAATAAATTAAATAAAATTATTAAATCTGTCGTTATAGTCTTTAGCAATAGAAACCGTCGCCTAAAGTGTTCTTAAGGCTCAAGAACATTCATCGTCAGTTGCTAAGGTGTCAAGTTTGACCAATCGTGATTCATAGATCAAAATGGTTTTGGACATGTTGTTAGTCAGATCTTGTAGTGCTAGTGCAAGACTACATGATCCAATAACAAACATGGACAAACAGCATAAAACCAGGGAGATCTAAGACTTCAAAGTAGCTGTCAGAGTTGTTCTTCATTTCTGGGTTACCCAGAAATGAAGAACAGATCGTGAGGACTTTGGGCTTCCACAACTTGTGATTCTGGTAATGTTTAAGTGATCTAAGAGTTGCAGTGTGTAGCCAGCATGTAAGTGAAGAGATCCATTACATAAAATCACTATAATAACAACAGATCAAGCAGATCTATGTCGGTCAAACCAAGTAAGACGACATGTTCAAGCGTTTTCTGGGTTACCTAGAAAATAGCTTTTATGCTCGTCCGGCTTGGTTTGACCGTCCACTATGATCCACCTGTTTGATGTTTAAGTGTTCTAATAGCATGATTCTACAGTTAAACTAACATACTACAACATGGTTGCAATAAAAACAACAAATCAACAACAACATGCAAGATCAGAGGCCACAAAGTCATTGTTAGACGCTTATGGGCAAATCTGGGTTACCTAGAAAATCGAAAGTCATGGTCGGTCAATGATGTTTGACCACCCATAACTTTCATTCTGAGTACGATCTGGGCTAGATTCAAGTTCCAGAATACAGACCACATTACATACTACAAGTTCAATCATCTAACACACCAAAAACATAAATATGCAGAGATCTAGAAGGTCTGACATTCGGTTGTCAGACCACTTATGAAAGATTTCCAGATTTTAAAAAACACTAGATCTGAGCCTATAGATGTTATGGATCTAACTTCTATCAACCTAGATCACTTATATAGACTACAAACAACATGTTTTAACACTCAAACTTAACATTTAACAAAGGATCAATGATCAGATTTGGTTTAGGTTTTATACCTCACTATGAACAAATCTTGATTCTATATTTATGAACTGATAGAGGAGATAGTGGGGCTTGATTTTAGTACTGAAATTCTACTAAATTTCGTGGAGTTTAGAGAGAGAAGTCTTGGTGGTGTGTTTGTGCACAAATGGGCTAAATAATGAAATTTCTCTCTATTTGATCTTATATATTATTTGAATACAATGCATGTAGCTGATATAGTTAGCTGATTGCTGGAGTTATAAGCACATATGGTTGTTAGATTAGGTCACCCACTCCCACACTTGGCAAAAATCCACATGTTAGCTTCAATAATGCACAAAAGGGTACTTTGGTCAATAGACATGAAATTTTAATGGCAAAGTTGTAACTTGGCAAACCCTTAGGGTTTGACCCTTAGGGTTTAACCCTAAGGTTTCTCACAAAAATTTGTAGGATTTCTAATTAAGCCAAAAATAAATAAATAAATAAAATTTTAGTTGCTAAAAATTACAAATTAGGTTTACTTAATTAGATTTGGTTTCTTAATTACATTATACATGAACGTTAGGGTTTAAAGCTGTAAGACCCCAACTTATTAATGAATAAAATCAAATTTTCTCTAAATATTATTGTGAATAATAAGGTGTTAATTTGATATAATACTTTGGTTATGGGTGAAATGTGCAAATTTTGCAAAATAAGCAAGTGGTTATAAAATATTCATTTTGTCGGGGAATATTCATTTGGTCGTGAAATATTCTTGATGTCGGGGAATATTCGTACGACGGCGCAGCCTTGTGTGGGCCCCATAACGGAAAGCGATTGGATGAAGAAAACGACAAGTATAAGTTGTTTATAAATAACGGCGTAGTTATTACCGTTAATACTGTTGGAATACCCGGTGCTTAAAATAAAGTAGCACACGGTATTGCACCAATTATTGATTCTTACGTAAGAAGGTACTACTCAATAATTGTTACAGTAGTTATTGTTCAATATTTTATTTTATTGATTCAATAATTGCTGCGTTGATATTTTATATTATTGTTGTTTCAATAATTGTTGCTGCATAGTATTTTCCATTATCAGATCAATAATTCATATTATTTGAATAATATTATTAGATAACATTATTGGCAATGTCTAGAAAGTTCTGTCTAAGGAGAGGTTTGGTGTGACGACCCCAAAATAGGTCTATTCCATCCAACCCATTCTGAGTCGCCAAATACATGGTACAGAAAACAACTACAACTTTATTACAACAATTGTTGTATAAAATACAACAACACATATGCTGTGAGTTTGGATACAAATATATACTAAATGTGACTCATGTCCCAACCGTGGACAGCACCTCACAATGACACCTTACATAAAGGTATAGTCAAAAACTGTTTTAGAAATTAGAATATTTGGGAAGTGCTCAAGGAAACCTTCGTACATGGGAGGCCATACTTCTAGGTTATAATAGATATCATATGTCCACAGAATTATCCTTGGTTGACCCAATAGACACCAAAGAAAAACAAGAAGATTACTATCATGCTCTTTCCAATGGTGAGTCTTCTCTTTACATATAACTATCTCTATTGTCTCCAGTTGAGAATTATACTTCAAACAAACACCAAGATTATATAGGTAGTGCTCGTAAATATACTCAGCAAGAGGATGAGCACATCCCTGTCTTATGATGATACAAGGTTGTATGTCATTAGATATCTAGTACGATAGTGACAAAACACCCTTCCAACGTTGGGTTCGCCTCACCCTCAACAGTTATAGACCACCATTCTATTCCCCTGCTATCCCCCACTCGACCCAGCTACACTTTTATTACCTGAAAGGAATTGTGAAGCAAAAGGGTGAGCACAACTAGCTCAGTAAAGAATATCATGACTAAAGATAAATAAATTATCAATAGCCTTCAATAGTAATAAATCAGAGATTTAGAACATATGGTAGATGATAAAAAATTTCAACCATAGTTGCAGCGGAACGAGCAATCCATTAGAAGAGTCAAATAGACTACAAAGTCTATTATCTTCTCCATGTTAAAAATCCACCAACAATGTTTTATCCCTGTAACATCAATTAACAATTCTGGTCCACAATCATATGAATAACTCATAATCATAATTGTAGTTCTAAATTCCTCTTCTCATCCAGGACGAAGATAATTTTCATCACCTATCTTTACTTGAAACATCAAAGATCATGGTTACACCAAATCACATTTCCTGTTCATAATCATACTAATAACTTCATCTTTGCACTACGGCCAAAGATATTCATTTGTATCATCAGTTGGTCATGTTCATCTCAACACCTGTTCATCTTTGCACTACTGGCCAAAGATATTTAACAACATGTCATCTTTGCACTACGGGCCAAAGATATTCATCAACAATTAATCTTTGCACTATAGGCCAAAGATATTTATCAATAATTTATCTTTGCTCTACAGGTCAAAGATATTCAACAACAGGTCATCTTTGCACTACATGCCAAAGATATTCATCAACAATTCATCTTTGCACTACAGGCCAAAGATATTTCTCAACAGTTCATATTTGCACTACAGGCCAAATATATTAATCAACAGTTCATATTTGCACTACAGGACAAATATATTCATATCTCAAAGAAATATATAATCATTTCAGAATTTATATAAACAATAATTATAACCATGTTGATCAATTCACCTTTGCACTTAAGCTAAAGATATTCACTTATAAATTTAATGGTCATGATCATACCAGTCACCAATTCAACTTTGCACTACTGGCCAAAGAGAACCCATAGTCACGATCATACCAAAAATCTACCCATCTTTATACTCAAGTCAAAGAGAAATCAATATCATCATTAGGGTTATAAAAATGTTATATATGATAATAAAAATAATATGATCAACATATAGTTTTAATCTCAAGAGTAATATTCATAAATCAACTATAATTTGGTCAGAAAAAGAAACTAATTTTGTCGTGAATAGTAACTCGTGAATATTAACTCATGAATAGTAACTCGTGAATAGTAACTCATGAATAGTAACCCCGACACAAAAAGGTAGAAATTTCACAATAAAATACATACTAATATTTTGGTATAATGATATTGAAGAAAATATCATTTTAAGAATAATATAACACCCCCTTACTATCCCTTACTATCCCTTACTATCCCTTACAATCTCCTACCTCAAAAGAGCAGTACTTCTGATCGGTATAAGGCCGAAAGAAACTTGCACTTATGAATAAAAACTCACAGAGTATCTAAATACTCACAAAATATGCTTCATAATATAGAGAGAGAATGAGAGAAAGCTTATGTTTCTGGTGTGATTTTCAATTCTAACTTAGCCCTCTATTTATAGGAAAATGTTAGCACGCCGAAGCAGACTTAACCTGCAACCTGATGGCTTTACCTGCTACTATTCCCACCCACCACATTTGAATAAAAATATCAGCACATTTCTTCACCAACCAAGAGTGGGGCCCACCAATTCTAGAATTTTCCACCAAAATGATTAACTCTGAAAATTCAACAATTTCTGAACCAGTCATCTCGTAAAATTCATAACAAATCATATGTTCATTTTTAACGGTTCAAAATTTGTGGACATATACTCAACTTATATATGTATACCATATCCAAATATTACCACGATCCAACGGTCGAATTAAAAATTATAACCCTCGCAAAATATCTCAAAAATCCTAATTTGATTTTCAATACCTCCGTTCCGACAAAAATACAGATAAAATACATCAACATTAACTTCTTCATTTTTAACCACAAAAATATATCCCTCATTTATATCCACATAAAATAAATATTTTCTTATCATATGAATCAATAATTAATTATTCACAAATAATATTACAAAATTACATTTATGACAACCAGGCCGTTCCCAGGAAAGAGGGAGCTTTCCGATAAGGATTTCTCCTTACTGACGCGCAATTAGGTGACCAAACCTCTCATTGACAAAACTTTCTTGATATTGCCAATAATTCTATTTAATAATATTATTCAAATAATATGAATTATTGATCTGATAATGGAAAATACTGTGCATTGACAATTATTGAAACAACAATAATATAAAATATCAACGCAGCAATTATTGAATCAATAAAAAAAATATTGAACAATAACTACTATAACAATTATATAGTAATGTCTTCCTACGTAAGAATTAATAATTCAAAAATACTGTGTAATACCGTGTGCTACTGTGCAACAACGCGTATTACTGTATTTTAACCACCATGTATTCCAACAGTGTTAACGGTAACAACTACGCCGTTATTTATAAATACACAATTTTTGTTATTATCTTCATCCGACAGTTATTCTGTTATGGGGCCCACATATGGCTGCGCCGTCGTACGAATATTCCCCGATAGAAAGAATATTCCACGACTAAATGAATATTCCCCGATAACAATGAATATTTTATAACCACTTGCGTAGTTTGAAAAAAATTCATATATCACCATTAACTTTAACTATTATCAATTTAACCATTTACTGAATAGTAACTATAACAAAAATTGAATACTTTTATTTCATAAAATTCGGAGTCTTACATTTGGTCATCTAATTGCGCGCCAGTAAGGAGAAATCCTTATTGGAAAGCCCCCTCTTTCCTGGGAACGGCCTGGTTGTCATAAATGTGATTCTGTAATATTATTTGTGAATAATTAATTTTTGATTCATATGATAAGGAAATATTTATTTTATGTGGATATAAATATTGGATATATTTATTGTGGTTAAAAATGAAGGAGTTAATGTTAAGGTGTTTTATCAGTATTTTTATCGGAATAGAGGTATTAAAAATCAAATCAGGGTCTTTGAGAAATATTGCGGGGGTTATAATTTTTAATCCGACCGTTGGATCGTGGTAATTTTTGGATATGTTATTCATATATAAGTTGAGTATATGTCCACAAATTTTGAACCGTTAAAAATAAACGTATGATTTGTTATGAATTTTACGAGATGACTGGTTCAGAAATTGTAGAAGTTGCAGAATTTATCATTTTGGTGGAAAATTCTAGAATTGGTGGGCCCCACTCTTGGTTGGTAAATAAATGTGCTGAGATTTTTATTCAAATGTGGTAGGCTTGAATAGTAGCAGGTAAAGCCATCAGGTTGCAGGTTAAGTCTGCTTCGGCATGCTAACATTTTTCTATAAATAGAGGGCTAAGTTAGAATTGAAAATCACACCAGAAACAAGTTTTCTCTCTTTCTCTCTCTAGATTATTGAGTGTATTTTGTGAGTATTTAGATACTTTGAGAGTTTCTATTAATCAAAGCAAGTTTCTTTCAGCCTTATACCGATATTTCGACCAGAAGTACGGATATTTTGAGGTAAGGGATATTATTTTCTTCTTAAATGATATTATTTTTTTCAATATCATTATGCTAAAATATTGATATGAATTTTTTATCAAATTTAGAACTTTTTGTGTCGGGGTTACTATTCACGTATACGGCACTATTCACGTATACGGCATTATTCACGAATACGGCACTATTCACCAAAAAATAAATTTTTTTAGTCCAAGATGTCTATTATGGTTACTATCTTTGATTGTATCCATGTTTTGATCTTTATTTTTGATTTCTACTTCACAATTGATTGTTATGAAGTATTATTTATCTTGGATAAACTGTTATACGAATCCCTACTATTTATCCTTCTGTCTCACTAGATTCGTTTTCTTTAAAATATTTTTCATCATCCTCAGTCCTAAATGATGATATTACTGAATATCTTTGGCCTGTAGTGCAAAGATGAACAGGTGTTGAGATGAACATGATCGACTGGTGTTACAAATGAATATCTTTGACCCGTAGTGTAAAGATGAATATTTGATTCAAGATGTAGATTGATTGATGTTACAGGGATAAAATATTGATGATGGACTTTTAAATCTTAGAAGATAGTAGAATTTTTTCTGTACTTGAGTCTTCTAATGGTTTGCTGTTTCCGCTGCAGTTGTTGATCTAAAACTTGTTGTCGATTATATTCTATCAGATTTTTTCCTGTTGAATACTAATGATAATTTGTTGTATATTATCTTAGTCATAATATTCTTTACTGGGCTAGTTGAGCTCACCCTTTTCCTTTTTGTTCCATTTTTCTTCTCAGCAGGTGAGAACATAGCAGGATCTAGTCGGGGTATGTAGTGATGGTTCTAGAAAGATATTTTAGCTGTCCTCACTATTTCTGTAAAATAGTATTTGAATAATTGTAATGAGGACTTACTTGAGTGTGGATATTGTCTAGAAGATAATATTTGTATTTAAACTCACAGTATGTGTTGTCGTATTTTGCACGACAATTGTATTGTTGAAGTTATAGTTATTTTTTGTACCATGTATTTGGCGACTCAGAATGGGTGTTGTATACATATTTTGGGGGCATCAAAAAAGCCCACTAATTAGCATTAAGCTTTATAATTTAGCAATCAGGGTTCCTAATTTAGTAATTAGGATTTTCAATTAACAAATTAGGGTTTTTAATTTCACGATTAGGGTTTCTTAATCGTGTTTAAATTCCTAATTACATAGATCATGAAAATTAGATTTAAGCTTCACAAATTATAATAAAGATTACTAATTTAGTAATTAGGGCTTACAATAGGAATTAGGGTTTCAATTTACTAATTAGGGTTACAAATTTTAGAATTAGGATTTAACAAATTCATATTAGGGTTTTAACATGATACACCATAATTGACAAACCATTATCCATATGTACATACCGTACATATTTATAGCACTAAAATAAAAATAATATTATATTATTATTGTAAGACCTCGAATTTTATGAAATAAAAGTATTTAATTTTTTCTTATAATTACTATTCAGTAAATGGTTAAATTGATAAATGTTAAAGTTAAGGGTGATATATGATTTTTTTTTCAAAATACGCAAGTGGTTATAAAATATTCATTGTTTTCGGGGAATATTCGTTTGGTCGTGGAATATTCTTTCTGTCGGGGAATATTTGTACGACGGCGTAGCCATTTGTGGACCCCATAACAGAATAACTGTCGGATGAAGAAAACGACAAATTTGAGTTTTTACAAATAACGGCGTAGTTGTTACCGTTAACACTGTTAGAATACCCGGTGGTTAAAATACAGTAATACGCGTTATTACACAGTAGCACACGGTATTGCACAGTATTTTTGAAATTATTGATTCTTACGTAAGAAGGCACTACTCAATAATTGTTACAGTAATTACTGTTCAATATTTTATTTTATTGATTCAATCATTGCTATATTGAAATTTTATATTATTGTTGTTCAATAATTGTTACTGCACAGTATTTCCCATTATCAGATCAATAATTCATATTATTTGAATAATATTATTAGATAACATTATTGACAATGTCTAGAAAGTTCTGTCTAAGGAGAGGTTTGGTCATCTAATTGCGCGCCAGTAAGGAGAAATTCTTATTGGAAAGCCCCCTCTTTCCTAGGAACGGCCTGGTTGCCATAAATATGATTCTGTAATATTATCTGTGAATAATTAATTATTGATTCATATGATTAGGAAATATTTATTTAATGTGGATATAAATGAGGGATATATTTTTGTGGATAAAAATGAATGAGCTAATGTTGAGGTGTTTTATCTGTAGTTTTGTCGGAACGGATGTATTAAAAATCAAATTAGGGTTTTTGAGATATTTTGCGAGGGTTATAATTTTTAATCCGACCGTTGGATCGTGGTAATATTTGGATATGTTATACATATATAAGTTGAGTATATGTCCACAAATTTTGAACCGTTAAAAATGAACGTATGATTTGTTATGAATTTTACGAGATGACTGGTTCAGAAATTGTTGAATTTTTAGAGTTAATCATTTTGGTGGAAAATTCTAAAATTGGTGGGCCCCACTCTTGGTTGGTAAAGAAATGTGCTGAGATTTTTATTCAAATGTGGTGGGTGGGAATAGTAGCAGGTAAAGCCATCAGGTTGCAGGTTAAGTCTGCTTCGGCGTGCTAACATTTTCTTATAAATAGAGGGCTAAGTTAGAATTGAAAATCACACCAGAATTCATAAGTTTTCTCTCTTTTTCTCTCTAGATTATCGAGTGTATTTTGTGAGTATTTAGATACTTGGTGAGTTGCTATTCATCAGTGCAAGTTTTCTTCAGCGTCATATCCGATATCTAGTCAGAAGTACTGCTCTTTTGAGGTAAGGGATAGTAAGGGATTTTAAGGGTTATTATGTTTTTCAGCTCCTACTTCTTCCGACCTTCAGAAAATTCTAGAAAAATTTGAAATGATATTTTGATGAATTTTATTGATTGTGTCCAAAAATGGTGATTTTTGGATGTATAGATTAAGAGTTATGAATTTTATGAGAAAAGACTATTTTAAAAGTAACCGCTTATAACTCCTTGTGGTTAACTCCAAAATTGGTAAAATTTTTATTGAGAGTACATGTATATGATAGAAGTATACTCTATAAATTTCGAAATTTTTGGATAAAAGTACAATTTTTGATAAATAACTAAATATTCGGCTATTTTGGCCATATGAAAAATAGTAAATGAGTTTTAAAAATTTTGAAAAAGATATATGTTCAATATGGGACTATATTCTACTAAATCTCAGAAAAGAAATATTTTTGGAACTGATTTGGTATTTTTCATGAAAATAGACTAGTTATGAGTAAATGAATTAAATATGTTATGTGAAGTAAAAAAATTGAAAAATAGGATTTTATGGCTTGAGAATCCTATATGAGGTATATACAGATTTTTGATGAGGGCTTTGGTTATTGGTAATGAAATCTTATGAGTTTGGCATTTTAGGATGATTAAATGCATTATTTAGTAAAATGTAAATAATTAAAATAAATTATTTATAAGCTTAAGAAATATTATTCTTTCAATATCATTATACCGAAATAAATATTGGTATGGATTTTATTGTGAAATTTCTACCTTTTTCATGTCGAGTTACTATTCACGAGTTACTATTCACGAGTTACTATTCACGATAAAATTTGTTTCTTTTTCTGACCAAATTATAGTTGATTTATAAATATTACTCTTGAGATTAAATCTATATGTTGATTATACTGATTTTATTATCATATATAACATTTTTATAACCCTAATGAAGATATTTCTCTTTGACTTGAGTGTAAAGATGGGTAGATTTTTGGTATGATCATGACTATGGATTCCCTTTGGCCAGTAGTGCAAAGTTGAATTGTTGACTGGTATGATCATGACCATTGAATTTATAATTGAATATCTTTAGCTTAAGTTCAAAGGTGAATTGATCAACATGGTTATAATTATTGTTTATATAAATTCTGAAATGATTATATATTTCTTTGAGATATTAATATATTTGGCCTATAGTGCAAATATGAACTGTTGATGAATATATTTGGCCTGTAGTGCAAATATGAACTGTTGTTGAATATCTTTGGCATGTAGTGCAAAGATGAACTGGTGATGAATATCTTTGGCCCATAGTGCAAAGATGACCTGTGGTTGAATATCTTTGGCCAGTAGTGCAAAGATGAATTGTTGATGAATATCTTTGGCCCGTAGTGCAAAGATGACATGTTGTTGAATATCTTTGACCGTAGTGCAAAGATGAAGTTATTAGTATGATTATGAACAGGAAATGTGATTTTGTGTAACCATAATCTTTGATGTTTCAAGTAAAGATAGGTGATGAAAATTATCTTCGTCCTGGATGAGAAGAGGAATTTAGAACTACAATTATGATTATGAGTTATTCATATGATTGTGGACCAGAATTGTTAATTGATGTTACAGGGATAAAACATTGTTGGTGGATTTTTAACATGGAGAAGATAATAGACTTTGTAGTCTATTTGACTCTTCTAATGGATTGCTCGTTCCGCTGCAACTATGGTTGAAATTTTTATCATCTACCATATGTTCTAAATCTCTGATTTAATTCTGTTGAACGCTATTCATAACTTATTTATCTTTAGTCATGATATTCTTTACTGGGCTAGTTGTGCTCACCCTTCTGTTTCACAATTCCTTTCAAGTAATAAGAGTGTAGCTGGGTCGAGCGGGGGTAACAGGGGAATAGAACAGTGGTCATCATTTAGTAGTTATATTTGGTGAATCATCTAGGGTGAAGCGAACCCAACGTTGGAAGGGTATTTTGCCACTATCATACAAGATGTCTAATGACATACAACCTCGTGTCATCATAAGACAGAATTATGCTCATCCACTTGCTGAGTATATTTACGAGCACTGCCTATATAATCTTGGTGTTTGTTTGAAGTATAATTCTCAATTAGAGATAGTGGAGATAATGATAAGTCAAGAGAAGACTCACCATTGGGAAGAATATGATAGTAATCTTCTCATTTTTCTTTGGGGTATATTGGGTCAACCAAGGATAATTCTGTGGCCATATTATATCTATCACAACCTAGAAGCATGGCCTCCCATGTACAAAGGTTTCCTTGAGCACTTCCCAAAGATTTTAATTTCTAAAACAGTTTTTGACTATTCCAATATGTAAGGTGTCATTGTGAGGTGTTGTCCACGGTTGGGATATGAGTCACATTTGGTATATATTTGTATCCAAACTCACAGCATACGTGTTGTTGTATTTTGCACGATAATTGTTGTAATAAAGTTTTAGTTGTTTTCTGTACCATGTTTTTGGCGACTCAGAATAGGTTGGATGGAATGGACCTATTTTGGGATTGTCACATTTGGTATCAGAGCTTAGGGATTTTGTCTCTGGCAGAAATCGGGGAATATAACTAGGAGGGGAGAGATGAGTAAATCCTTCGCTAGTGTGTCCTATCTAAGCTTATTTGTTGGTCAGTCATAATATCGGGATATTATGTGATATGTTAATTTGTTTAATTAACCCTTGTTTTATGGCAGTATTTGAGAATGGCTGCTAAGAATGCTAACAATGAAGTGAATGAGACTGTGGGGATACCTCTAATCACTAACCATCATAATGTGATGTCAGACGAAGAAGGAATTAGAGATATTCTTGTGGTAAGTGAAGAATTGATAGTTGCACCCGAGATAGTCGCAGAGGTAACAGCTGAGAGTGAGGAAGAAGAGGAAGAAGAGGAAGAAGAGGTACCTGAGGAGAATTTATTAGAGGTATTATATGATCAAAATGTAGAATTACAAAATCGTGTTCATGAGTTAGAAGAGCGGGCTGAAGAACGGCAGGTAGTTGTGGAACAAAAGGATGCAACAATTCAAGCTTGTGTTACCCGATATGTGATGCTTGAACAGAAGCATTCTTTGGCAGGGTATAAGATGATAAAGATGGAATCTGAGCTGAAAGAAGAAAAAACTGAACGAGTGAGAATAAGTGATGCATGGGAAAAAGCTGCACGACACGTGGATATTGTGGAAAGAGATATCCGATCTAAGAAGGCTAAAATAGATGATATGAATTTCTCTTTTTGGAAAGCAATTGGGAGAACCCAACATCGAGTTTTGAATTACCCAGTACAGAGCGGTCAACCTGAATTCGTTATGGATTGAAGATTGATGATTCAGATCATGAATCAGGAGTACGACGAGGCAGTTGAGGGAGGAATATGCCCTACAGAAAAGTATATTCCAACGTTAGTGATGACGCCAAATGCTGCCCCAGACAAGTCAAAGCCGGGTAGTTCAAGGGAAAACGGTTGTCATGACTTCCCAACAAGTGAGGAACCCAAATGAAGTTATCACGGGAGATGAGCAATGGAGAAATCATGATGACCCGGGAGATAGAATCTGAAATGAAAACAAGGTATTCTCAACATTTCGAAATACCAGGTACGTAAATTTCGGGGACGAAATTTCATAAGGAGGGGAGATTGTAAGACCCCGAATTTTATGAAATAAAAGTATTCAATTTTTCTTATAATTACTATTCAGTAAATGGTTAAATTGATAAATGTTAAAGTTAAGGGTGATATATAAATTTTTTTTCAAAATACATAAGTGGTTATAAAATATTCATTGTTGTCGGGGAATATTCGTTTGGTCGTGGAATATTCTTTCTGTCGGGGAATATTCGTACGACGGCGCAACCATTTGTGGGCCCCATAACAGAATAACTGTCGGATGAAGAAAATGACAAATTTAAATTTTTACAAATAACGGCGTAGTTGTTACCGTTAACACTGTTAGAATACCCGGTGGTTAAAATACAGTAATACGCGTTATTACACAATAGCACACGGTATTGCACAGTATTTTTGAAATTATTGATTCTTACGTAAGAAGGCAATACTCAATAATTGTTACAGTAATTACTGTTCAATATTTTATTTTATTGATTCAATAATTGTTGCGTTAAAATTTTATATTATTGTTGTTCAATAATTGTCACTGCACAGTATTTCCCATTATCAGATCAATAATTCATATTATTTGAATAATATTATTAGATAACATTATTGACAATGTCTAGAAAGTTCTGTCTAAGGAGAGGTTTGGTCACCTAATTACGCGCCAGTAAGGAGAAATTCTTATTAGAAAGTCCCCTCTTTCCTGGGAACGGCCTGGTTGTCATAAATGTGATTCTATAATATTATCTGTGAATAATTAATTATTGATTTATATGATAAGGAAATATTTATTTTATGTGGATATAAATGAGGGATATATTTTTGTGGTTAAAAATGAAGGAGTTAATGTTGAGGTGTTTTATCTGTATTTTTGTCGGAACGGAGGTATTAAAAATCAAATTAGGATTTTTGAGATATTTTGCGAGGGTTATAATTTTTAATCCGCCCGTTGGATCGTGGTAATATTTGGATATGTTATACATATATAAGTTGAGTATATGTCCACAAATTTTGAAGCGTTAAAAATGAACGTATGATTTGTTATGAATTTGACGAGATGATTGGTTCAGAAATTGTTGAATTTTCGAAGTTAATCATTTTGGTGGAAAATTCTATAATTGGTGGGCCCGACTCTTGATTGGTGAAGAACAAATATGCTGAGATTTTTATTCAAATGTGGTGGGTGAGAATAGTAGCAGGTAAAGCCATCAAGTTGCAAGTTAAGTCTGCTTCGGCGTGCTAACATTTTCCTATAAATAAAGGGCTAAGTTAGAATTGAAAATCACATCAGAATTCATAAGTTTTCTATCATTTTCTCTCTATATTATCGAGTGTATTTTGTGAGTATTTAGATACTTGGTGAGTTGCTATTCATCAGTACAAGTTTTCTTCAGCGTCATATCCAATATCCAGTCAGAAGTGCTACTCTTTTGAGGTAAGGGATAGTAAGGGATTTTAAGGGTTATATTGCTTTTCAGTTCGTACTTCTTCCGACCTTCAGAAAATTCTGAAAAAATTTGAAATGATATTTTGATGAGTTTTATTGATTGTGTCCAAAAATGGTAATGTTTGGATGTATAGATTAAGAGTTATGAATTTTATGAGAAAAGACTATTTTAAAAGTAACCGCTTATAACTCCTTGTGGTTAACTCCAAAATTGGTGAAATTTTTATTGAGAGTACATGTATATGATAGAAGTATGCTCTATAAATTTCGGAATTTTTGGATAAAAGTACAATTTTTGATAAATATCTAAATATTCGGCTGTTTTGGCCATATGAAAAATAGTAAATGAGTTTTAAAAATTATGAGAAAAATATATGTTCAATATGGGACTATATTCTGCTAAATTCCAGAAAAGAAATATTTTTAGAACTGATTTGGTATTTTTCATGAAAATAGACTAGTTATGAGTAAATGAATTAAATATGTTATGTGAAGTAAGAAAATTGAAAAATAGGATTTTATGGCTTGAGAATCCTATATGAGATATATGCAGATTTTTGATGAGGGTTTTGATTATTGGTAATGAAATCTTATGAGTTTGGCATTTTAGGATGATTAAATGCATTATTTAGTAAAGTGTAAATAATTAAAATAAATTGTTTATAAGCTTAAGAAATATTATTCTTTCAATATCATTATACCGAAATTAATATTGGTATGGATTTTATTATGAAATTTCTACCTTTTTCATGTCGAGTTACTATTCACGAGTTATTATTCACGATAAAATTGGTTTCTTTTTCTGACCAAATTATAGTTGATTTATGAATATTACTCTTGAGATTAAATTTATATGTTGATTATACTGATTTTATTATCATATATAACATTTTTATAACCCTAATACTGATATTTCTCTTTGACTTGAGTGTAAAGATGGGTAGATTTTTGGTATGATTATGACTATGGGTTCCCTTTGACAAGTAGTGCAAAGTTGAATTGTTGACTGGTATGATCATGACCATTGAATCTATAATTGAATATCTTTAGCTTAAGTGCAAAGGTGAATTGATCAACATGGTTATAATTATTGTTTATATAAATTCGGAAATGATTATATATTTCTTTGAGATATTAATATATTTGGCCTATAGTGCAAATATGAACTGTTGATGAATATATTTGGCATGTAATGCAAATATGAACTGTTGTTGAATATCTTTGGCCTGTAGTGCAAAGATGAACTGGTGATGAATATCTTTGGCCCATAGTGCAAAGATGACCTGTGGTTGAATATCTTTGGCCAGTAGTGCAAAGATGAATTGTTGATGAATATCTTTGGCCCGTAGTGCAAAGATTACATGTTGTTGAATATCTTTGACCGTAGTGCAAAGATGAAGTTATTAGTATGATTATGAACAGGAAATGTGATTTGGTGTAACCATGATCTTTGATGTTTCAGGTAAAGATAGGTGATGAAAATTATCTTCGTCTTGGATGAGAAGAGGAATTTAGAACTACAATTATGATTATGAGTTATTCATATGATTGTGGACCAGAATTGTTAATTGATGTTACAGGGATAAAATATTATTGGTGTATTTTTAACATGGAGAAGATAATAGACTTTGTAGTCTATTTGACTCTTCTAATGGATTGCTCGTTCCGCTGTAACTATGGTTGAAATTTTTATCATCTACCATATGTTCTAAATCTCTGATTTAATTCTGTTGAAGGCTATTGATAACTTATTTATCTTTAGTCATGATATTCTTTACTAGGCTAGTTGTGCTCACCCTTCTGTTTCACAATTCCTTTCAGGTAATAAGAGTGTAGCTGAATCGAGCGGGGGTAACAGGGGAATAGAACGGTGGTCATCATTTAGTAGTTATATTTGGTGAATCATCTAGGGTGAAGCGAACCCAACGTTGGAAGGGTGTTTTGCCATTATCATACATGATGTCTGATGACATACAACCTCGTGTCATCATAAGACAGGATTGTGCTCATCCACTTGCTGAGTATATTTACGAGCACTACCTATATAATCTTGGTATTTGTTTGAAGTATAATTCTCAATTAGAGACAGTGGAGATAATGATAAGTCAAGAAAAGACTCACCATTGGGAATAATATGATAGAAATCTTCTTATTTTTCTTTGGGATATATTGGGTCAACCAAGGATAATTCTGTGGCCATATGATATCTATCACAAACTAGAAGCATGGCCTCCCATGTACAAAGGTTTCCTTGAGCACTTCCCAAAGATTCTAATTTTTAAGACAATTTTTGACTATACCTTTATGTAAGGTGTCTTTGTGAGGTGCTGTTCACGGTTGGGACATGAGTCACATTTGGTATATATTTGTATCCAAACTCACAGCATACGTGTTGTTGTATTTTGCACGATAATTATTGTAATAAAGTTGTAGTTATTTTCTGTACCATGTATTTGGCGACTCAGAATAGGTTGGATGGAATGGACCTATTTTGGGGTTGTCACAATTATTCTCATTCATTGATAAAAATATAAAATTAGGGTTTGGATTCCATATCTGATTTATCTTGCATATATAACATTATTAATTAAGTTAAAATAATTAACTTAACTAATCTAAATAAATTCACATAATAAAATAGTCATTATAATAATACTAATAATCATTTCATATATTATTTAAATAATATATAATCGTATTTTCATAGAAAATAAACAATAAAAACATTTCAACTATAAAATTAATTATTATAATAATATACTTTATAATAATCAATAACTCTAAAATAAAATTATTTGAAATTATTCATGTAATAAATAAATTTTATTTATCACAAATATACATACACATTACCTGGAACATATTCCCACCTTTAAAATAAATAAAAAATTATATGTAAAATTTTTTATTTATTTATATAGAAATTATCGGGTTATTACAGATGTTGTATTTACATTTGATGGATGTGTACGAATGCATTTACCAACACCAACAACACAGCTGAGTATGAAGGCTATATCACGGGGCTAAAAACTTTCCCAATCAATGGGCATCAGACGGTTAACTGTCTTTGGAGATTACGAGTTAGTAATCAGACAAACCACAAGAATCTATCACACCAAAGGTCTACATTTGCTGCCTTACTATCGGCAGGTTCTACAGATGGCTTCAGAGTTTGAAGAAATATCCTTCCTCCACATTCCTCAGAATAAGAATGATTTTGCGGATGCGCTAGCAACCTTGGCCTCCTTGATCAACATGCATGACAAGGAAGACATGCCAACCCTCACATTTGCCCAACAAAAGGCTTTAGCCTATGTGAATTACATTGGAGAAGTATCGAATGAGCTACCTCTCATCCAACACCCTTGGTATCTGTGAAAACTCAAAAATTTATAAAATCTTGAATGATTAGAATAAAGGTTAAAGAATAAAACCTAGATGGGAATTTGAGGATTTATTTAAAATTTTCAAGTAAAACCTATATGGTTTACTATTCTAATGAGAATAGAGAAAATATAGGTTACAAAAAAATTTAAAAACCCTAGAAATGAATTAATATGCACTTGAAGGAATATCAAGAATAAGGTATTACGATACCTGTAAATTCGATGTGAACCAAATAGTCTAAGAAATGTTATATAAGTACATTTGAAAATTTTATTAAGGAGATAAGATTTCACATGAAGAGATGTTATGAGGTTAAATGAAGATGAGTATATGTATAGAAATATATATACGTAGTAAGGTGCTATAAATATTTTACCAAGAGAAATAATGAATTAAGTTAATGATATAAGGATTAAGATAAAACTATGTTTGTAATTAACATAGCTTGAATATGGGCCTTGATTGTCAAATAAGAAGATAAATAAGTTTAAAATCGTTAGTTAATACGATTAGCAATAAGAATGGAGTAATTTAAAACTCAAAATTTGAGTTAAAGATAGAATTTTGAAGCATGGACTGATCGGTTGCGTTCGGAACGTCAAGTTTAGTCAAAATGAACAGTAAACACAAAATGTGTAAAGGTTGACTTTTGGTCAAAGTCAACAGTTGACTTTTTATGGAGAAAAGTCAAAATTAGTGTGAGAAGTGAATTATGTGTATGATTAAATAAATATACATTATATGATGTGAATACATTTATTTTGTATATAAAAGTGAATTAAGAATTTAGTTATGTAACCTAATATATATATTAGGTGTGATAATTAAATAACCTAAGAGGTTATAAATTGGGAGAATATTAGTATATAAATATATATACTAACACGAATATATTTATTTTATGTATCTCAAATAATTAATTTTATAACCAAGTTTAATTGGGTTATGAAATTAAAAATGCATTGGTATGAAATTTATTTACAAAAGTATAGTGGAACTCTAATTAGATGATTATGGTAAAATAGAGTTAAAAGTATTGGACTTTAATGATATCAGAGCCCAATAATTTAAATAGAGTCCAAGAGAATTAAATTTAATGGACTAAGGAAGTTTTATTATTTAAACAAGTCTAATTAATTAATTAAGCATGTGACTTGTAGATAAAGTAATTAAGGGTAATTAAATTATTTAATCTAGCCAATATACTATGTATGAGACAAGTATTATATTGACCCAATTTAATTAGGGTTGAAAGCCTAAGTTGGTTGTTGTTAGTAAGTAAAATAAGTAAATTTGTTAGCTCAATAGAATTAATTAAGGGCCCAAACTAAGCTCACTTGTGGGAGGATGATAATAATAAAAATAATATTAAGTTAAGAGATATATTTTTTTCTTATATCAAGTTATTAATTTTATAACTTAATTAAAATAAGTTTAATTGGGTTATAGAATTTAATGTGCTAAAGTGATGATTTAAATTCTATATATTTGGAATGGATACCCTAATTAAATATTTAGGGTGAGTTAAGATGAAAAAAATTGGACTATGTAAATATTACATAGCCAAAATGATTAATTGAAAGCCCAAAAGATTAAGATAGTGGCCCAATTGTTAAAACCAATTAAAGAAGGGCATATTGGACAATTGTTATATTAGAAATAATAATAATAATAATAATAATAATAATAATAATAATAATAATAATAATAATAATAATAGCAATATGTGGCAATTAGATGGCCAAGAGATCGGCAATTAGAGAATAAAAAAAAGAGAGAAGATTGCTATTAGAGTTAAGAAGAGAGAGGAAAGAAGAAAAGAAGAGAAAGAAGAAAGAGAAAGAGAGAAGCCGAGAGGAAGAAAGAGAGAAGAATGGGAAAAAGAGGAAAGAGGGAGAGAAAGAGAAGGGTGGACGAAGCCATAGAAGAAGAAGAAGAAGAAGAAGAAGAAGAAGAAGAAGAAGAAATGTATAAATATATTTTTCCTAAGCTTTCTTCCTTTATTTTTTTCTTATTTGATGAAAAGAGGGTTTTTGTTTTGGATATTCAAACCCTTATGATCTATATGTTTTTCATGGATTCAAGTATGGATTTACCCATATTGGGTGTTGATTTTGTTGGAATCAAAAAGGAAAAGAAAAGTAATTTTTCTAGTTTTGAAACCCAAATTTCTATTTACTTTGAAAATTCACCGTTTTAAATCTATAAATCCTTTTTATGATTCGTCAAAGAGGGGTGCTAGATATATGTGTTTGCTAGTTAACCCAAGTGGTAGCACTCAAAAATGTTGAGTTTTCATGGAGTGGTGGCTGTGGAAGCCAAAACAGTCCTGATTTTTGGAAAGAAAATAGGACTGTTTTGGACCAGTCAGTAACGGGGACATTTTCGTCCAATTTTGTACTTTAAAAATCCTAGAAACATTTGGAGTGGTAATATCAGAAGTTATGCAGGTTGTGTAAAAATTTGAGAATTTTTGGCCATAAGATTAGAGAGTTATGGATTTTACGGTGAAGGACTATTTTTATGAAGTCACCCGAATAACTCTCTGTATATAAGTCCAAAAATTACAAAATTTTTACTGGAAGTACATGTGTATAACATGATCATACTGTAAAAATGTTAAAATTTTTGGAGTTAATCTCGATTTATAAAAAATCGAAGAAGATTTGGCTATTATGGACTATTTAAATATAGTAAATCTGTTTTAAAAATTCTGAGAAAAATATATGTTCAATATGGAACTATATTCTGTCAAATCCCAAAAAAGAAATATTTTTGAAGCTGATTTGGTATTTTCCATCTAAATGATGATAAATAGATAAATAGATTTAATTAAATATATGATGTCCAAAAATATGAAAAAATACGATTTATGACTTGAGGCCCTTGAGCATGGTTTATGCAGATTTTTGATGAAGTTTTGGGTCGGGTGTGAAGTATTGTGATATTTATGGCATTTTAGAATGATTAAATGCATTATTTGGTAAAGTGTAAACAATTAAAATAAATTGTTTATAAGCTTAGTAAATGATTAAAATATTGTTATAATATTAATAATATTAGGTTATGAGATTATTGAGTGATTAATAACATTTGAATTAAAGTGTTATGAAATCATTAATTTAAAATATTATTTAATAATTAATAATATTAGTAAATAAATTTAATATTGTTAAATGGAGTTTAAAAGAGGAGTTAAGTTAATTTGACATTCAATAGGTCATATTGAATGTATAGTGTGATGATTTGGAAATTTGATATATTGAAAACGAAAACAGCTTGCTGAATTGGAAAAAAAATAGCTTGCTGAATTAGAGAAAACAGCTCGCTGAATTATAAAACAGTTTGCTGGATTTTAAGTTAGTTTAAATCCAGGTTGCTGAATTGAAGAATAGTTTCAATACAGGTTACTGGATTGATATGTTTAAATAATCCAGATTATAATATTAGTATTTGTTTTACTGGATTATAGAAAGGAACTTATGAAATGAAAAAAGCGAGTGTTAATCATAATGGATATGATATAGTGATTAAAGAATTATCAAAGGACAATAATAATACTGATATGTTAAGAGGTTATCTAATATTTGATTAAGTGTTAGATAATCTATGGATAAAGTAATTGTATTATGATACAAAGTAGAATATGCTAATTGAAAGACCAATCTTATTAGTGATAGGTCTTACCAAAAGAAGTTAACTTAAACTGCGTAGCAGTAGTCAACGAATCAGGCAAGTTTCCTTAATTCAAATTCGAGTTATATTTCAAAGTATGTTAGTGAATGATTATTGATGATTATTCATGTCTAAACTGATTATTGATTCGCACTTAGTGCATGTTGCATATGTTCATCAAGTATGAAAGGATGATCACCTTCATTACCATAAGGTTCAGTTATAAAGTATTTATGGTCATTGTTGACCTTCAAACATTATTGATTCAGTCATGAAATTATTGAAACTTGATTCACGTTATTTCACAATTATTATATTGTTGAAAACTTGAAAGCTTATTCCTTCTTTTCAATCATGATATATCTTCATTGTATTTAAAACTTGTTGGGCAAATTTGATGCTCACCCTTGCTATATCATGATAAAAAAAATTCAGATTAAGATGAAAACTCGAGTAAAGACAACTGAAAAGTCAAAGTTCAAGATTAATTTATGATGCAGTTAGATCTATTAAATTTTCTGACGAAAATAGGATTGTAAACCTTTAAGATATTGAAGGTATGTATTAAGTTAAGGTTGTAGACCTTGGGAATGAGGTGTAAAAGTTTAATGTATAAACAATTTATGTTTATATCTTCCGCAATAGTTATAGAATTAGTATACTAGATCCTTGGTGCTTAGGACCGGGATCTGGGGATGCTACAGTTGGTATCAGAGCTGTAGGTTATAAACCTTAGGTAGGGGTACTTTAGGCTATAATCGCGGAGATGATGATAAGGAATAAACTCAGATCGAGTTTAAGTGATAAGAGATAAATTTAGAAAATTCATCATTAAAGTTAAGAGAAAGATAATTAAGATTCAAAGAAGAATCTTAAAGAGTTATAAGGATAAGAATCTAGAGTTACCTGACTCCAAAAATAAAGATGAAAAGTGAAAATAAATATACTATGTCTATAAGATAAGAAATGTTAATAAAATCATAATATAATATGATTGAAGAGAAGAATAAGAAAATCGTAAAATAAAACGATCATAAGTATAAGGAGAAATGATTACGAAATAAGATCACGACATGATCAAATTAAATCGTTGAATAATATATGATATGTTAAGTGATTGGAATGATATAGCTTGATGCTATAAAGAGAAGGTACTATGAAATGGTACGATGTAAACTCAGAAAAGAGTGGTAAATGTTAAGATACGGATTAAAGAACATTCGTATTAAGAAAAGAGAAAGTAAGAATGGTGTGGGATTTTAATTGAGGACTCATGTCAGCAGCTGAGTTGTATGATTCTTTATATGGGCAGGGAATATGTACTTAGTTTTAGAATCACTTAGCTTCCTGGTCGATATAGTGGTTAGGTAGACCAATTCTTTGTATGGGCAGGGAATTGTTCGCTTAGCTTCCTATGTTGATTAGTGGCCGAGTTTGGTTTGACAACCACTTAGTTTCTGGTATTGATAATCATTGGAACCTAATGTCGCGCTATTTGCTATATGCATGTTGATAAGGTGATTCTTTTCTCATGTATATAACAAATAGATAGAGAATATAAGGTTAGTTACGAGTTCTTAAAACTCGTACTTATGGTAAGTTCATGACTCATAATCATATGGTATGTTTTGAACTCCTCAGCGAATGGACGCCTATGGTCTGACTAGGATAAGTTCTGAAACTCATATGATTGTGGAAAGTTCCTAAACACATAATGTGTGGTAAGTTTGATGAACTGGGTATGAGAAAGTTGTGAATGGAGGATGATAGAAATATATAGACTTATTAAGTAATGGATCAATAGAGAAATTAAAGTTGATGGTGGAAGTATAGGTATTCCAAATCTTCTAGCTATGCTAGACTTCGAAGTTTTTGACATCAAGCTAAATTTGCACTGATGTGCCTTACGAAAAAAATGAATTTTTGTTATCCTCAACACAGGGTTACAACTGTGTAGAAGTGGGCTTCGTACTACTAACACATCATTACTTATTGTGGCATGATGACACCAAAGATGATTTTCAAAGATTTTTGAACGGTTTAAAGAAGAGTCTATGCTAATTGATTCGGCTAGACAAAAATGATTTGAGATGTCAAAATGTATTTTATATATCATCAGTGTATTATGGAACCTGATGCAGAATGATAAAAATGATGGAGTTATCAATGCATAATTACCTAGTGTGGTATGTGATCTAAAGATCGTCAGCCCACTATGGTACGATGTAGTATGACAAAGTCACAAAATGATGGAATCCTCAAACGGACTGTAAATACAGTGCGATATCATGACGTCATAAAATGATTTTAAGAATTTTAAAGATAAATTATTGCCAAGTGAATTTGGCTTGCAATGTTTTGATTGAAATTTGAATTATTGATATGCGTCTAAGCTATTTGATTCAACTAGACAAATGTTTATGAAATTCAAAGTATTCTTTGAAAGCTTATGCCGAACCAAATTTTTTTGGTGCGGAATCTTATGATAAGTTTGAGGTGAACAACCCTGAAAATGGGGATATACTAATTGGATAAAATATTCCAATCTAAGAACGCATATAGTCGTTCCGATTACTAAGGTACAACAGACTGATAATCTAAAGTACCCACATCGGTAGTTTACCTTCTTTGTGATTGTAAACATACCAAATATAAAATATTTCAGAGGTAGAGTACCTTTCTTTCTTAATTGAAAAAAGTAGCAGGTAGAAATACCCTAAACCTCAAATTCATGGTTTTTTGATCCCTTAGACAGATATGAAAAATTTTAAACTCTTTAGAGTTATGTTGTGGTAGTATGTGATGATGGATATGAAATATTGTGAACTCGTTGCGTACGAGTAGAATCTGAGATGATTGAATAAAGGTTATTATGAAAACCTAGTTTTGGTAAATGTTTAGAAGATGTAAACTCCTAGTGAGTAGTTATGGTGAAATGTGATAATAGATGAGAAATCCTCAAAGGAGGAAATTGTAAAGGTTAAGTTAAAAACCTAATTTTGATAAAGAGAATAAGCAGATATTAGTATGCTTTAATTTCGGGGACAAAATTCTTAGAAGAAGGGGTTAATGTGACAACCCGAAAATTTATAAAATCTTGAAGGATTAGAATAAATGCTAAAGAATAAAACCTAGATGCGAATTTGAGGATTTATTTAAAATTTTCAAGTAAAACCTATATGGTTTACTATTCGAATGAGAATAGAGAAAATATGGGTTACAAAAAAAATTTAAAACCCTAGAAATGAATTAATATACACTTGAAGGAATATCAATAATAAGGTATTACGATACCTGTAAATTCGATGTGAACTAAATAGTCTAAGAAATGTTATATAAGTACTTGTGAAAATTTTATTAAGGAGATAAGATTTCACATGAAGAGATGCTATGAGGTTAAACGAAGATGAGTATATGTATAGAAATATATATACGTAGTAAGGTGCTATAAATATTTTAGCAAGAGGAATAATAAATTAAGTTAATGATATAAGGATCAAGATAAAACTATGTTAGTAATTAACATAGCTTGAATGTGGGCCTTGATTGACAAATAAGAATATAAATAAGTTTAAAGTCGTTAGTTAATACGATTAGCAATAAGAAGGGAGTAATTTGAAACTCAAAATTTGAGTTAGAGATAGAATTTTGAAGCATGAACTGCTCGGTTGCGTCCGGAATGTCAAGTTTAGTCAAAATAGACAGTAAATACAAAATATGTAAAGGTTGACTTTTGGTCAAAGTCAACAGTTGATTTTTTATGGAGAAAAGTCAAAATTAGTGTGAGAAGTGAATTATGTGTATGATTAAATAAATATACATTATATGATGTGAATACATTTATTTTGTATATAAAAGTGAATTAAGAATTTAGTTATGTAACCTAATATATATATTAGGTGTGATAATTAAATAACCTAAGAGGTTATAAATTGGGAGAATATTAGTATATAAATATATATACTAACACGAATATATTTATTTTATGTATCTCAAATAATTAATTTTATAACCAAGTTTAATTGGGTTATGAAATTAAAAATGCATTGGTATGAAATTTATTTACAAAAGTATAGTGGAACCCTAATTAGATGATTAGGGTAAAATAGAATTAAAAGTATTGGACTTTAATGATATCATAGCCCAATAATTTAAATAGAGTCCAAGAGAATTAAATTTAATGGACTAAGGAAGTTTTATTATTTAAACAAGATGAGACTTGTAGATAAAGTGATTAAGGATAATTAAATTATTTAATCTAGCCAATATACTATGTATGTGACACGTATTATATTGACCCAATTTAATTAGGGTTGAAAGCCCAAGTTGGTTGTTGTTAGTAAGTAAAACAAGTAAATTTGTTAGCTCAATGGAATTAATTAAAGGCCCAAACTAAGCCCACTTGTGGGAGGAGGATAATATTAAAAATAATATTAAGTTAAGAGATATATTTTTTTATTATATCAAGTTATTAATTTTATAACTTAATTAAAATAAGTTTAATTGGGTTATAGAATTTAATGTGCTAAAGTGAGAATTTAAATTCTATTTATTTGGAATGGATACCCTAATTAAATATTTAGGGTAACTTAAGATGGAAAAGATTGGACTATGTAAATATTACATAGCCCCAATGATTAATTGAAAGCCCAAAAGATTAAGATAGTGGCCCAATTGTTAAAACCAATTAAAGAAGGACATATTGGACAATTGTTATATTAGAAATAATAATAATAATAATAATAATAATAATAATAATAATAGCAATATGTGGCAATTAGATGGCCAAGAGATCGGCAATTAGAGAATAAAAAAAAGAGAAGATCGGCATCAGAGATAAGAAGAGAGAGGAAAGAAGAAAAGAAGAGAAAGAAGAAAGAGAAGGAGAGAAGCCGAGAGGAAGAAAGAGAGAAGAACGAGAAAAAGAGGAAATAGGGAGAGAAAGAGAAGGGTCGCCGAAGCCATAGAAGAAGAAGAAGAACGGTATAAATATATTTATCCTAAGCTTTCTTCCTTTATTTTTTTCTTATTTGATGAAAAGAGGGTTTTTGTTTTGGATATTCAAACCCTTATGATCTATATGTTTTTCATGGATTCAAGTATGGATTTACCCATATTGGGTGTTAATTTTGTTGAAATCAAAAAGGAAAAGAAAAATAATTTTTCTAGTTTTGAAACCCAAATTTCTATTTACTTTGAAAATCCACCGTTTAAAATCTATAACTCCTTTTTACGATCTGTTAAAGAGGGGTGCTAGATATATGTGTTTGCTAGTTAACCCAAGTGGTAGCACTCAAAAATGTTGAGTTTTCATGGAGTGGTGGCTGTGGAAGCCAAAATAGTCCCGATTTTTGGAAAGAAAATAGAACTATTTTGGACCAGTCAGTAACGGGAGCATTTTCATCCACATTTTGAGCTTTAAAAATTCTGAAAAAATTTGTAGTGGTAATATCAGAAGTTATGCAGGTTGTGTAAAAATTTGAGAATTGTTGGCCATACGGTTTGAGAGTTATGGATTTTACGGTGAAAGACTATTTTTATGAAGTCACCCGAATAACTCTCTGTATATAAGTCCAAAAATTACAAAAGTTTTACTGGAAGTACATGTGTATAACAGGATCATACTGTAAAAATTTCAAAATTTTTGGAGTTAATCTCGATTTATGAAAAATCGGAGAAGATTTGGCTATTATGGACTATTTAAATATAGTAAATCTATTTTAAAAATTTCGGGAAACATATATGTTCAATATGGAACTATATTCTGTTAAATCCCAGAAAAGAAATATTTTTGGAGCTGATTTGGTATTTTTCATCTAAATGATGATAAATGGATAAATGGATTTAATTAAATATATGATGTCCAAGAATATGAAAAAAATACAATTTATAACTTGAGACCCTTGAGCATGGTTTATGCAGATTTTTGATGAAGTTTTGGGTCGGGTGTGAAGTATTGTGATGTTTATGGTATTTTAGAATGATTAAATACATTATTTGGTAAAGTGTAAACAATTAAAATAAATTATTTATAAGCTTAGTAAATGATTAAAATATTGTTATAATATTAATAATATTAGGTTATGAGATTATTGAGTGGTTAATAACATTTGAATTAAAGTGTTATGAAATCATTGATTTAAAATATTATTTAATGATTAATAATATTAGTAAATGAATTTAATGTTATTAAATGGAGTTTAAAAGAGGAGTTAAGTTAATTTGACATTTAATAGGTCATATTGAATGTATAGTATGATGATTTGGAAATTTGATATATTGAAAACGAAAACAGCTTGCTGAATTGAAAAAAAAAGCTTGCTGAATTAGAGAAAACAGCTTGCTGAATTAGATAAATCAGCTTGCTGAATTATAAAACAGTTTGCTGGATTGTAAGTTAGTTTAAATCCAGGTTGCTGAATTAAAGAATAGTTTCAATACAGGTTACTGGATTGATATGTTTAAATAATCCAGATTATAATATTAGTATTTGTTTTACTGGATTATAGAAAGGAACTTATGAAATGAAAAAAGCGAGTGTTAATCATAATGGATATGATATAGTGATTAAAGAATTATCAAATGACAATAATAATACTGATGTGTTAAGAGGTTATCTAATATTTGACTAAGTGTTAGATAATCTATGGATAAAGTAATTGTATTATGATACAAAGTAGAATATGCTAATTGAAAGACCAAACTTATTAATGATATGTCTTACCAAAAGAAGTTAACTTAAACTGCGTAGCAGTAGTCAACGAATTAAGCAAGTTTCCTTAACTCAAATTCGAGTTATATTTCAAAGTATGTTAGTGAATGATTATTGATGATTATTCATGTCTAAACTGATTATTGATTCACAATTAGTGCATGTAGCATATGTTCATCAGGTATGGAAGATTGATCACCTTCATTACCATAAGGTTCAGTTAAAGTATTTATGGTCATTGTTGACCTTCAAACATTATTGATTCAGTCATGAAATTATTGAAACTTGACTCACGTTATTTCACAATTATTATATTGTTGAAAACTTGAAAGCTTTTTCATTCTTTTCAATCATGATATATCTTCATTGTATTTAAAACTTGCTGGGCAAATTTGATGCTCACCCTTGCTATATCATGATAAAAATTTTCAGATTAAAATGAAAGCTCGAGTAAAGACAGAAGAAAAGTCAAAGTTTAAGATTAATTTATGAAGCAATTAGATCTATTAAATTTTCTGACGAAAATAGTATTGTAAACCTTTAAGATATTGAAGGTATGTATTAAGTTAAGGTTGTAGACATTGGGAATGAGGTGTAAAAGTTTAATGTATAAACAATTTATGTTTATATCTTTCGCAATAGTTATAGAATTAGTATACCAGAACCTTGGTGATTAGGACCGGGATCTGGGGATGTACAATATCAACATATTAAGGAGTACTTACAAGATGTATCTACACCCGTTGAGGCGAGCCCGACTGAAAGAAGGTGAATCCATCGACTGGCTATAAAATTCTACTTGAGCGGAGATGCACTCTATAAAAGAGATGCAGGATTAGGTCTCTTCAGATGTCTGGATAGGGACCAAGCTCAGAGGCTTATAGATGAGATCCATGGTGGAGTATGTGGCCTACACATGAGTGGCCCTCTACTTGTAAAGAAGATTCTTAGAACAGGGCATTACTGGCTCTCTCTCAAGGCTGACTGTGAGGATCACGTCAAGAGGTGTTATCAATGCCGAATTCATGGGAATGCTATCCACGCTCCTCCGAGGGAGCCCCACAATATGAGTTCGCCTTGGCCCTTCTCAATGTGGGGAATGGACGTGATCGGGCCCATCGAGCCCAAAGCCAGTAATGGGCATCAGTTTATCTTCACCATGATCGACTACTTCACCAAGTGGGTAGAAGTAGCCTCTTTCTCCAGGGTTATCAAAGAAGTTGTCATTGCTTTCATCAGAAACAATGTCATTTGTCGATATGGACAACCAGAGATAATTGTATCAGATAATGCTAAGAACCTCAACAAAAAAATGATGGAGGAGTTGTGTAGTAAATTCCACATCAAACATCTCAACTCCGTCATCTACCGTCTAAAGATGAATGGTGTTGTTGAAGCGACTAACAAAAACATCAAGAAAATCATGCAAAAGATGTCCGCCAATCACAAAGGATGGCCTGACTTATTGCCTCTGACTCTGTTAGCCTACAGAACATCAATGTGCACTTCCACTGGGCAACACCCTACGCATTAACCTATGGGATAGAAGTAGTGCTCCCTATAGAAGTGGAAATGGAATCCCTCAGAGTGTTGATAGACGCTTGGCTGGATGAAGACCAATGGGTATAAGATAGGTATCACCAATTGTCTCTAATAGACAAAAGGCGTGCCGCTGTTATCTTCCACGGTCAGATATATCAACAAAGGATCGCCAGGTTCTATAATAGAAAAGTCTGGCTACGGTAGTTTAAATAACACGACTTGGTTTTGAAGAAGATCATTGACAACCAAGATCAATCTACGGGAAAATTCGCCCCGAACTGGGAAGGCCCGTTTATTGTCAAGGAGGTATTGACAGGAGGTGCTCTCAGATTACAGGAAATGGATGGCGATGAATTTCCACAGCTTATCAATGCAGACACCATGAAACAGTACTATGTCTGAGGTTACTATCAAGAAAACATCATGGTTTTAGATCTTTAGATCCCCCCATTCATTTCAAGTTTTTTAACCCTACACTACATACAAGTTCTTTTCACACTCATCCCATCAGGGACAAACACACTTTTCTAACCAGCAACCTGGTTTCGGATCGCCAGATCCTTTCTCTCCAGTTGGTTTTGAACCCTTACTCAACTCTGGTTATCCCACCATGGATTGAACCTTTCACTCCCGTAGTTTTATCCTACCATGGATAAAACTTTTCAAACCTTCAGTTTGTCATGTACATGGGATTAAACATTTTCCCCCCGCAGTTTGTCCAGAACACGGGATCAAACTTTTCATTGGCTACAAATCGTCCTGAACATGGGGCGAACTATGCCGACCTGATCTCCTTGATACACGGGAGTACGTAGGCAGCCATATTTTATATGGTCCGGTAGCAATAAAATAAAAAACAACAAAAACATTTCTACACCCTTCTCTAAAAATAATAAACAGCAAAAACATTTCTACACCCTTTTTATTATAAAAAATAAAAACAACAAAAACAACTCTACACCCTTTTGTCACATACAGCGTTGAACCTCTTACACCAGGTTCGAACTACGCAGACCTAATCTCCTCTTCAATGGGAGTACGTAGGCAGCCACTCATGGTTCAGTCTAACCCCCTACCAAAACACAAACACTTGTCAAAGGTACTGGGATCATCCTTTAATACACCACATTTCATCGGCTTCAGACCAAAGGGATGGAACTACCTGACCTCCCCATGTAAAAGGGAGAATCGACGACCATCTAAGCTGTGGTTGATCCTCAAAGAGAAACACCAATCCATAAGAGATGAAACTAACTGGGCTCCCCCATACAAGGGAGTACTGGCGACCAATTGTGGTGCGGTCAACCTCAAAGAGGAAAGCCACACTCCTCTCCACATCTACGTACAGATCCAGTCCCAAGACACCAAAGATGGTAGGGAATACATACAGATCAAAGATTCATTCTGAAAGATCCAGAGACATCTCAGTGTCCATCTATAAAGGAGGAATTCAGAATACATCGAGATCACAAGCCCTAAAGAAACAGGAAGATATCAAGCAAACAGCAAGGCGTAACTAAAAGGGGAGTGAATAAAAATATATTTCCCTACTACATAATGTTGTTTGATATATACAATATGAACTGTACAGGACAAAATAGCTAAGCTAGTATATGCAGGAAAATACAAGCCCATCTACAAATCAGTGTATATGCGAGCTATCAAGCCCAACATGGAATCTCTCTTAGAAGAAGGAGGTAACTTTGTAGTCTCCTGTACAAGGGTATCCAAGCGAGCTAATAAATATACAGCCATCTGCATGGTGACACTGTGCTCGTCAATATATGCACTCATCTCTGCAATAATGCCAGTAGTAAGGGACCTCACTGTGGTACTATCTGTAACGGCTACATCCCGGGCAGATATAGTACCATTCAGCTTAACTATCACGACATCTCTGGCTGATCTAGCCTCATCCCGCTCCTCAATAGCGGCATCTCTATGTGTTAATGCCTCGTTTCTCTCTATTAGAGCGGCATCTCTCCCATCAAGAGCTGTCAACATCAGGGCTCTAGCCTGATCCCTCTCAAAGGTCATCAGATGAAGACTCTGCTCAAAGTACTGTGTTAAATGCTGGATCACGACAATGCTAGTACAGGGAGAATCTACAATAGCTGCTGGCAACCCAGTGAATGTCTCCTACTCAGTGTGGGAATCAATGTCCTCCATGGGTTCTCCACCATCTGAATCAGTACTCGACACTGTGGATACTGCCACAGCCGACGAAGTCTCTATCTCCATCTACGCAGAATACTCTAACGAACAGCCCGGATGGCTAACAAAAAAAATTAGCTATCTCATGCTGATCCCAATAAGCATACACCCGGGATTGGTCCTCTGATGATAAGTGGCGAGAAGCTAAACGCTAACCTAACGCCCTATTAAAAGGATGGAAATCTTGGAACTGGTCAAACTGTTACATCATAGCCAGTGGGTGGTAGGTATTCATGCCCCTCAAACCAGCCAGAAGGAGATAATCCATGCTCAGAGCATGAGTAATGAAGCTATAGGGTGAGCTGAGCCTTGTACACGATAGGATGCCAAACAGATCTCTGATCCCTGCCAAAAATACCAACCAAGACAAAGCGTCTGTACACTCCGATGGCTGAAAGGAATAAGACATAGGTATATCATGGGTAAAGCATTACCCGTGTCGACAAAAAGTACCAATCGGTCTCAAGTGTGACATAAACCACACGTATAACATGACCGAGCTTCTTGTAAATACCCCTATAGGGTAGGTGCTGCAAAACGTGGCCGACCTCAACGTCTCAGCCACGGTCATCGTAATAATGGTATGATCCTCCCTGAGAGCTCTCACTGCCATGATGACACCTATGTCCAACACATCTATATACCGTGGCATGTATACATACGCCACTATCCACATCACGAGTACATCCACTCTGGCCACATGCCACTGATCCTCTGGTGTGGTAAAATCCCCTGAGTATCGAGCATAGCTGTCCACTAAGACAAACATGTCTATCAGGAAACGCTAGGGCAATACATGGCTGGATGTAATCTCATCCTCTACTACTCTACGCCGTAACCCAGTGAGGTTCATGAACTGCCAGTGTATATCTCTGACAGCCATATGAGCACAAGGTCTGTCTAAGGGCAAAGCCATCAGCAGCTCGTACTCCTCTAATGTAGGAGTCAACTCCTAGGTACCGAACTGGAAAACATGTCTCTTCGGTATCTAATGCTCCAACATACCCTCTACAAAGCCTGGGGAACCTAAAACTTCAAGAGGGTTATGGAATGCTATAATAGTTGATCTACAGTCACCCTATCTGGGGGTGACATACTATCATACCAGGGATGCCATCAATACTGGTGGGGTGTGATCTATGCGACTGACTATCGAAGAAGACATCTGTGTGGGCCGTATCATAAGACCATCCAAAGGTCAATGCTGAATATCTCTGGACATACATATATATGCATAACATGATAAATGCATGACAGATAATAGATGGAAATATGATGTAAGGAATAGAAAATAGTACATACATTCCTAAGTATATCATCTCTGTACAGCTAAAAATATAGGGAAATGGGGCACAACCGCCCAACAACTTCCCTGGGTGGGGCCCACCCCTCTGGCTTGGTCCAGTTAGAGTTGTAAAGGAGTTCTCACAAGATGAAAAAGGCCAAATCAGGGATAAAAACGCTACGCAATTGAGCAAAATAACCTGAAATCCTTGTTTTCCCGTGCCAAACTGTGGCTTTTCATATCATTCATTGGTATTCGCCCAAACACAGGTTCATTATATCGATGATCTCAGTGGTTGCTAATCACACTCGGTAATACCTCACAAAGGTCCGATGCCGTCAGTTTGGGGTCGCAACTCTAAAGTACAGATCCCTGGCGGGGGTGTCACGCATTTTTATCTGTTGATGTACAGATCCCCGGCAGGGGTGTCATGCATTTTCATTTGTTGGTATACAGATCCCAGGCGAGGGTGTCACGCATTATCATCTGTTGATGTACAGATCCCTGGCATGGGTGTCATGCATTTTCATCCGTTGATGTACATGTTAATGAAGGTCAAACAACCTTGACGTTACTTCAGCCGATTGAAGGTAAACCCATCGAAGCATCGGAAGCCGTCTGATGATTTCATCCATTAATGCCCATGTCAACGAAGGTTAAACAACCTTGACGTTACTTCATCGGACCCATCGAAGCATCAGAAGCAATCCGATGATTTCATCCATTGATGCACACGTCAACAAAGGTCAAGCAGCCTTGACATTATCCCCAACAGGGATTTCATCCGTTGATGTATCTTTCAGTAAGGGTCAGGTAATCCTGACAACACCAACTATTGGCAGTAACTCCGACAGAGCATTCTCATCAGGAAGGACCAATGATGGAATATGTTATACACATCCTCAACAGACAAAACACATCCCCACAAAATCTCTTGTACATGAGAGATACATCTTCAGTGAAAGTTTGTACCAAGGATTAAGGGCTTTGGTGGTAATCCCAATGTCAACATCTTGAAATTTCATGGCAGCTTTGGATCACACGTCCAAATAGTTTATCGGGGCAGTCATGAATAACCCTGCTCCCGGTAGAAATCAAGGGGAGCCAGCAATCATCCCACCATGTTGGAGAACAATCTGACAAACCACATACATTTGCACTATGCTGTTGTACATTACATCATGATTATCTTGTTACATTTCAAGTGTCTAGTATTCTTTATCCTATCCATGCCATTGCACTGCATTAATATGATAAAGAGGGGCATCTGTAGACACTCGAAATTTTCTGCATACCTGGTACTAACATTGTAGGAGGGCATAATCGTCTTTCAGAGATAACCCTAGAAGATAGCTCAGTTCAATCTTGGAGACAACCCTGGGATATTCAGTTATTACCATCTAGGAGATAACCCCGAGACATCCAGCTCAGTCCCGAAAATAACACCGGGAGTTTCAGTTTCAACCTTGGAGATAACCCCGAGGAATACAATTCAAATGCCGGAAATCACACCGGAGAAGATTGTTTCATCTCAGAGATAACCCCAAGATACTCAGTCTCAGTCCTAGAAATAACACCGAGAACGATAGTATTAACCTCGGAGACAACCCCAAGGCATGCAGTTGCAGTTTCGGAGATAGCCCCAGAAATGCTTGTTCAAACCCATGCGATCAGCTTCAACACTCGGCGATAACTCTGAGGCACTCATTCCCCAAGCCCAGAGATAACCCTGGGAAGTCAGGCACACCTCAGAAAAAACTTTGAGGATGGTCAACAACTGCAGTAGTCCAATCTTAGAGATAACCCTAAGCAACAATCGCTAAAACAGCTCAAATCAAAGATAACCCCGGTGAGGGGCAGAACCGTCATTTTTCCATCTCGATCCCACATTGCGCTGTCTCAACAACATTCAAACATACATTCTACATAGAAATGTCCTACAAGAACCAAGGAGCTCCAATCCCGAGTGACCATCTTCCTGACTTTTTACAACCTCTAATCCCATATCATTGTGTAGCTCTCGACAACAGCATGCCATAAAAGGCCTTATACACCTCAATCGGATGCCCGAATTGAAGTTCTGAAAGTTCGAGCGGACAACACATTGCACGTGTGCACGTAATTCGAGACGACAGGACCCACAGAACCCGAAGCACCCCGGGCAGCCGCAGGTGCATCTGCGGCTGCCGCAGGTACACCTTCGGCTCCCCCATCTATAAATAGAGGGCTGGGGGCAGCCATTTTGGAGAGAGAAATAGCGAGAAAGCCATGTCCAATTTGCTCTGTACACACCCTAAACTGAGTACTTTCTTATTTTAAACACTTGTGAGCTTCTATATTGTTATATTTTTACAGGCGGGAGCCGAGTGTTCATCCATTTAAATCTATTGAAGTCTTTTTTGGCAGTCCACTGTAAGCCTTCTTACACTTTATAAACCCTTTCTCCACTACTGTGCACACACAGTTCTTCACGTTGAGAGTCATGTGGCATGTGTATGCCCGGACTTTGGTCCGTGGCTTTTATTTCTTTATATATATATATATATATATATATATATATATATATATATATATATGGACTAACATTATCGAGTTATGCCTCGATTGAGCCTGGACTCACGTCCGGAGCATTTATTTGCTTTTATATATATATACTTATATATAAACTGTTGTCGAACTTTGTTCGATGTGCCTGGATTTACATCCGAAGCGTTTACTGCTTATATATATATATATATATATATATATATATATATATATATTTCAGTCTGGCCTGGAGTTTACTTCGTGGCTTTTTACCGCTTTATTTACATTTCAGTCTGGCCTAGAGTTTACTTCGTGGCCTTTTACAGCTTTATTTACGTTTTGTCCCGCCTGGAGTTTACTTCATGGTTGTGGATCGTTTTATTGCTTTGTTTATATTTTTCAATCCCCTATGGAGGTGCTTCGTGGTGGTTGATTGGTTTTACTGCTTTATTTATATTTATAATCCCCCATGGAGGTGCTTCGTGGTGGTTGATTGGTTTTTTATTGCTTTATTTACATTTGCAATCCCCCATAGAGGTGCTTCGTGGTGGTTGATTGTTTACACATGGATATATATATATATATATATATATATATATATATATATATATATATATATATATATATATACACACACACACTGCTTTTATATATATATATATAACTGTTTACAGCTTTCATATAAATTGCTACATCATGTGAGCCTAGGAATCATGTGATCACAGATTGAGTCCATTGAATCTAGATTCGGTTCCCGTGATGCACATTTTCAGCTGTACACGGCTTGTAAATTATTCACGGTGTTTGAATTTCCATAGATGGCTCTCATGCCCACAAGGAGTTCGACACTGCTATGTATATTATTTTCTCGAAAATGCTTCGCATCTTGAAAATAAAAACAATCAAGCCGAATACCTAATAAAATGGAAGTATCAAAGGCCTCAATTACTATTGAGCACAAGGATTTGAAAAACCACTTTTTTTACAAAACATCACTGCTATATCTTGTTAAAACTGAATTTTATACAGAAATTCAAACCCTTTGTATATAGGTGCAATAAGGCAGAACACTATTTCCAGATAATTCTATATTGATCCACACACACACACATTCATATAGTAGTTTAATTAAAAAATGGTTATCACCGTGGCAACACGGATGTCGGGGGGTGCCTAACACCTTCTCTTCGCATAACCACGTCCCCGGACCCTAACGAATCTCGATTTCACAGACCCGTTAAGCAGTGTCACATCACTGGGTCAATGTACAAACCTTTTCTCAGTTGTGTTGGTACAACCATTTAAAAAATTAACTAGCGACTATTACAGTCCAATCGTCGACATATACATGTCGGACCTTTTCACAACTTGTTTTTTCAAACAAATATCACCTGACATGAGAACACCAAAAGACAAGAATAGAAAAGGGACAATTAAAATCCTGACGTCGACAGTGAGCATAATTGATAAGAAGTTTATTAATTTAAATGAAGCAATAAGTGAAGTTGTGATCTTAAATCTTTATAATCTGATTTTGAATTAGTGGTAAATAGAATTAGTGTAATTAACTAATTTAATTCATAATCTTAAATTGATTGTTTAAATAAAATTAGTTTGATTAAGAGTTAGTATTTGGTCATTTATATTAATAATTCCTCGTGGGAACGATACTCTACTTTCACTTTATTACTTGTTGACCATGTATACTTATGTGTTGTGCGTAACTAGATTTTACCCAACAAATACATATGTCAGGGTATAAAAGTTTTTGATGAGTATGAAATATGTTATATTTTTATTCCTTAATACTTAATCTTTTGCATTTATTTTGTGCCTAAATAAACTCATTATTTTTATATTTTTATTTTAGGTACAATTGATGGGCTCTGTAATTTTGGAAATAATTTGAAGATAAATTGAGCATTATTGGACAAGGGAGCTAAATTTCAAATGGGTCACGAATTATTTAATGGAGGAAAATCTAATACTTGGTATATATCATATGGGCCACGGTTTGTTGTTGTTTTCATGCAACAAATTTGCAATCCTTACATTTATTCACGTGGGCAATATATTCATGGATTCTAATTCTAATTGGAAGAGGATTCACTAAGTCACAAAGAATTCAGCAGCTTCACATGGAAATTGAAGAATCCGAACGCGAATTGGAGAGATGGCACACGACAAATTGTGGAATTTAATTCCAACTTCAATTCGTAATTTTGGATTCTAGAAGATTAATTTTTACAATTCTATTGTAATTAAGATTTCTTTTAGACTAAGATTTATTTCCTAATTGAATTCTATTTCTTTATAGAAATTAGTGTAATCTGTAATTCCTTTTAGGATTTGGATTTCTACTTCCTATAGGATTTAGGACTTTGTCTAGAACTATAAATCGAGGATGAGAGTCAGGATTTTATTCATTCAATTATCAACTACCATCTATTAGAGTGCAGACTCAAGAGCATGTCAGGCTAGTTCTTGTTACAAGTAATTGATTAATTGAGTATTATTATTATTTATTCATTCCTGTGTGAAATTTCTTCTGATAATCTGTTTTCATTGATTGCATGTTAATTGATCTAATTAATTTAATGTGGCCAATTGAATTAGTTTAATCATTATCATATGCTAGATTAAGATTGGTATTACGTGTAATTGATATATGTCTTCATCATAAGTAGCAACTTGGTAATAATAATTGTGGACAAGCTTTTGGCTATTGCTAAGATTATCAGAAAATATGTTAAACAAATCGAGCTTATGTGTTTGTTGCTTGGATTAGCCTAATTTTCTATTTCTTAATGCTTCTATCATATTAAATCTAGAGAGCTTGTTCTAGGTTGTATGCTAGTTAGAATCTGGTGGAGAGCTTATTTCATACAGTGATAATCTAAAGAGAATTTCGGATAGCAGAGCTTATTGTTATCTAGGGCTAATAGTTTCATTGAAGGAAAAATAATAATAACTTGATTAATTGATTGTTGTACTCGGTGAAACTGAACTGCAGAACTGAAGTTTTTATATATTTGGTTAATTTCATCATTAATTCTTGTTCTCCTAGTTTAAAAATAATTTTTAAAAACCCCCATCTTTATTTTCTGTTGAAATAGTAGAATAATTCGAAAATAACTTTACTCTCTGTGGGATTGATCCTTACTTGCTACTGTGCTAATTATTATAAATTGTGAAGTGAAAGTGAGATTAATTTAGGAGTGTAAACGACAGCTCCCAGTGTTACACTTAGATAAGCTAACAACATAACAGATAGAAGATTAAAGCCTTCAAAAATCTTGTCAGACCCTTTCTGGGAAAAATCTGGGTTTTTCAGAAACAGTTTTTTGTGACTGGTCAACTAGGTTTAACCATGAATAACTTAAAATCTAGACATGCTATGGTCAAGACTCCACTTCTAGTTTGTTAACCACATAACATACTTCACATACAAAGGTTTAAACACATCTAAACATTAACAGAGTGAGATCTACAGGCTCTGACATTTGACTGTCGGGCCATATTTTTAGGATTTTTACAACTTACTTAAATCTTCATTTTCATACTTTTAAATATTATGGATTCATGTGTTATCAACATAAATCACTAAATAACATAACATAGAACATATCTAAATACAAAAATAAAAAATCTACCTAAGCGTACAAGATCTAACTTAGGGTTAGGGTTTATACCTCTTTGAACAAACATTTTGATTTCCCTCTTTTGATCTGATCTTGGATGGTATGGGGTGAACTTGGCTTATCTTTGGACTTAGTTTTACTATGAATTTCGTGGGCTTGGTGTAAGAGAGATTTGGCTAAGCATAGAAGGTAAGTTTAGGGTTTTCTTTAATCTCTTAACATTCTTTAAGATCCAATCTTTTGATTCAACGAACTTGGCTGGTATTGGTGTCAATTTTTGGCTGATTAGAATTATTTCAAGCACATACCAAATCTTCCCGTAATGACTCACCAAAGATTTGATCTTATCTTTTGTTAAAAGATAAAATAAAGGGTATTTTGGTCATTTCGCACCTATTAAGGGCAATTTGGTAATTTCACATATAAATGTACGAGTAGTTTTGTCATTTCACTTATTTCCCTTAAATTTTAACCCTTAGAGTTTACTAACTATGATTAGGGTTTGCAAGTTAGGATTTAGGATTTCTAATTAGGGTTTAGGGTTTCCAAATCTAGAATTAGGGTTTCTAAATAAACATTAGGGTTTCCTAACTGAAAATTAGGATTTCTAAATTTAACTTTAGGGTTTCTAATGTTATACCTTATATGATCAACATTTAATCATTAATCACATACTGCACATACAGAACCCTATTTAAATTAGGGTTTTGATCAACTATTCCTTTTTGTCTCCTTAATTTACCTTCCTTAGCCAATTTAAAATAAATAAATTGACTGACCTGCTAAATTCATATCACGCATGCTCAAAATAATAATGATAACAATATTGATAATAATAAAAAATTATTCGTAAAATATAATCGTTTAAAATTCTCGGTCCTTACATTCTCCCCTCCTTATAAGGATTCTATCCCCAGAATCACAATCACCGTACACTCAATTTATGTCTATCATTAGACCTTTATTCTCTTTCCCATCCCAATCAGGAATGAAAACTCTTTACGCAGGCTAAGTCTTACTTGACTTCTCACGACTCATAATTTCCTTAGTAAAATATAGCTCCATATTCACACATTTAATTAAAAATACATATTAAAAATATAAAATTATAACTCATAAAATATATGCTAAAAATTTGAATTATTATATCATCCCCTCCTTATAAGATTTTGTAAAACGAGTCTAGAACTGGTACAGGTCTTGATCCTTTTGCTTGCGGTGTGCTTGCATCAATTATGGTTCCAGCACTGTGTCGTTTAGCCTTTTCATTCGCAGTTACTCTTGCTTGCGTCTTTATATGATCCGATACGATCAGAATTAACATTTGGTATATCAAAATCTGAGTACCAACGGAAATCAAATTCCTCCTTCAAAATCCATTTATTAACGAGTTATTATTTTAATATGACTTTTCCTGACATTCTCTCTCATATATCTATATTCAAGGGATACTACTATTCATAAGGATAAACGTACTTATCTTTACAAACTCACGGTAAAGACAATAGGTTGTATCCGAATCAAACATATACATTGATATAATTGATCGGAGTCATACCTGGAAATCCATCTCCCAATGCTACTGTATCTTGAACCATCATTTTGAAAGTCCTTGTGGTTGGTTTATTTAGTGGAGTTGGACCAGTTATTTCCAGCTTTCTGCTTTTATTCCCTGCATTATCATGTCCCTCATCGGCTCTTCTTTTTGGACAATCTCTCACCATATAATTTGTTAATCCACAAATAAAATACCCACTATTCTTTCTTGGATTGGAGCAATTACGAGAGATGTGTCCCTCTGCCCGCACTTAAAACACACCAACAATCCTTTCAGACATTCACCCGAGTAATTTTTCCCACAATTTCCGCATTGATTTATCTGCTACCTTATACCTTCATGCCTATTATCTGTATTCCCAGAATTATTCCATTTCCTTTTTCCACTTCCACTACTTCCCTAAACTTTGACAACTCCCTTGATTTTAACCTTATTCTTCTTTTCTTTATTGTAAAGGCTTATAGCCTCACTTCCTCCCTCAGCTATAATAGCTTTTTCCAAAATTGATCCGAAAGAATCAATATGTAATACCGCAGCCTTATTGTAGAGCCAAGGTTTCAGGCCCTGCTCAAACCTTCTCGCTTTCCTTGCTTCTGTGTCTACTTGGTGTGGAGTGAATCTAGCTAACTTATTGAACTTAGCTGCGTATTTCGACACAGGCATATTTTCCTCCTTCAATTCTAAAATTTTCACCTCTATCTTAGATTGCATACTGGTCGAGAAATAATTCTCAAAGAACAGTTCCTTAAACCTAGTTCATATTACCACTTCTGCTCCTACCCTACTTTGATTTGCCTCCCACTAGAAATTTGCCTCCCCCCTAATCAAATAGGTAGTAAAAGTTATCTTTTGCTCTTCCGTTACGCTAGCAATAACAAAAGCCTTCTCCATCTCCTTCACCCAAGTTTGGGCTTCTATCGGTTTAATTTTCCCTCTAAATTATGGCGGTCCTACTACCTTGAAGTCTTTAAAATTTGTCAACCTATTATCTGGCTGATTTCTTACGGGTGGTGCTCTATTCTGCATGGCTTGTGCTAACATATTAGCAAGATTCTTTATTGAGTCTACATTACCTCCTCCATCATTAAACGACTCTTCTACCTTTTGGTTTCAGTTTCATCTTCTTGACAACATTATCTGGTTAAATAAATCCTTCAATTATTCTTTCTTGGTTTACATTCTATACCCCATCGTATAAGTGTTAACATTTATAATATAAGGCGTAATCTTAATGTAGACAATCATATAATCAAAATGTTTGATTTTGAAAAAATTTTGGTTTATTGGATTAACCAATTCAGTTTGCTACCTTATCACATTATCAGATAGACATCTTACTATCTTAATTCTCAAAACTTATTAACTTAATCAAACATATATTCATATTCATTCAACTAATTCATAGTACTTTACATTATATAGCACATATTGCTATAAACATATAAAATCCCTTTGTGACAACAAAAGTCGGGAATCATTTCTACAACGTATATAAAAGTTGAGAGTATTACATTACGCATATATGCATATTATATACACATCATCTACCATACATATTCGTCTAATATTGATCCTACTTATTTCCTACGCCTTCTCCTAATCCTGGACAAATTTTCGCCTTGTGACCCACCAACCCACATATAAAACATGCACCTTATTTCGGATTGGGACAATGAGGAGATATATGTCCCTCATGTCCACAATTGTAGCATATATTTTCCCCTTTCCTACATATGCCTTCATGTTTCCTTTTACAGTTTGAACACTTCCCTAATCTTTTAAAGTTACCTTAGTTATAATTAGAATTTCCTAGATCGCTTTCGTTCATCTTTCTTTTCCCATTTTTACTTAGAGCTGCACATAGTATGTTGCATTTGGCTCCCATGTTATCAATTTGGAACTTCAACTTATCTTTTTCTTCCATTATTTCCATCAACGCCTTTTTTAATTGACTATTTAATAGTTTTTCTATTTTCCATAGCTTTTCTAGAGAAGAAACCTTATTCTTCAAATTCTGCACTTCAGTTGATGCCTGATCAGCTCTAACTTCAGTGTCTGAATCACTATCTATCAGCACCACCACTTCTGGTTTCAGTACTACATTTTCCAATATGATCACCTCTTCAGGGTTACTTTCAATGTGAGCTCTATTTCAGCTATTGGCTTAGATATTGACTCGGATGGAGTGATTTGCTCCTTCTTCACGATATAAGAGTCTCATAATCCTTTTTCGCCTGACATCTATACATAATTTATTTCCGATTAGTAAATATTATATACACATAGCAAACAATAGTTTCATTTAAGTTACTTTTTATTTCGTTTTATGATGAATTTCCTTAATTCATCTCCTTTAAACTCTATTTGAGTTATTTGTTTTTCAACGCTTCTATCTAGCCTAAGGTTATAGACTAAGGTATCCCCAATGTGATGCCCCCAAAATAGGTCCACACAACTCATTCTGAGTCGCCAAATATATGGTATAGAATCCAAATACAAACTTCATTAATACAACTGTCGTGTAAAATACGACAACATATAAGTTGTGAGTTTTTATACAAATATTGTCTCATAGACAATATCCAAACTCAAATAAAATCTTCATTACAATTATTGTCACACTATTTTACAACATAGCGAGGACTACTATAATAACCATCTTGGACCATTACTCTACTCCCCGACTAGTCTCAGCTACATTCTCACCTCTTGAGAAGAACAATGGAACCAAAAGGAAAAGGGTGAGCTCAGCTATCCCAGTAAAGAATATTATGACTTAGATAATGTAGAAAAAATTATCATTAGTCCTCAACAGGAAAAAATTTGATAGAATACAATAGTCAACAAGTTTTAGATCAACAACTGCAGCGAAAATAGCAACCCATTAGAAGAGTCAAATAGAGCACGATGTCTACTATCTTCTATGATTTAAAAATCCATCATGAATATTTTATCCCTCTAACACCAATCAATAATTATTTCCAATCAACAAAATATACATGCACTACGGCCCAAAGATAATCGTTTGTATCAACAGTGGTCATAATCATACCAAACACATGTCCATCTATGCACTACGGCCAAAGAGGACTTTCACCACAACCTTTGTCTGTAACATTACAGGTCATGATTGACTTTAGTGGTTTGGTTGCTTGAATTTGCATAACAACTTGCTTAGGAATATAAAAACTAACGACTTTACAAAAATAATCAATTTTAGCATGATGAGTAGTTAACCAATCAATCCCTAAAATCACATCAAATGCAAGTATTTTCAAAGAGATGAGATCAAAAGGTAATGTGAGGGTGCCGATTTGAATCAAACAAAATTTATAAACAGTTGATGTAATGAAGGTTTCTCCTAACGTAATTTCAACCGATAAGTCAAAGTCTAATTTCTCAGGAGTCAAGTTCGAACGTTGAGCACAATTAGGTGAAATAAAAGAGTGGGTAGAACCGGTATCGAATAAGGTATAGACTTCACAAGAGTTTATGATTATCTTACCCGTGATAACTTCGTTCAGGTTCCTCGCTTTTTGAGAAGTCACGACAAATACTCTCCCTTGAACCATCGACTTTGACTTGTCCGAGACAGCCTTTGGTGTCACCATTCTAGCTGGACTTAACTTCGCTATAGGATACATTCCACCCTCAACTGCTTCTTCGTACTCCTGATCTATGATTTGAATCATTAATCTTTGATCCATATCGAATTGGGGTTGACCGCTCTGTACAAGGTAATTCCAAACTCGATGTTGGGTTCTTCCAATTGCTGTTCAAAAAGCGAAATCCATATAATCTATTTTGGCCTTCTTGGATCGAACGTCTCTTTCTACAATATCAACGCATCATGCGGCTTTTACCCATTCATCCTCCATTCTCACTCGTTCAGTTCTTTCTTCTTTCAAATGATCTTTGACATTTGCATTCTCAGATTCCAACTTTATTATCATATACTCTGTTAAAGAGAGCTTTTGTTCAAGCTTCGCATATCGGGTAGAAAAATCTTGAATTGTTACGTCCATTTGTTCCACGACCACCTGCCGTTCTTCACCCTGCTCTTCTAACTCACGAGTACGATCTTGCAGTTCTATATTTCGATCATAAAATAATCCTAATAAATCCTCCTTAGGGTTCTCTTTTTCCTCACTCTCACCTGCTACCTCTGCGATTAGCTCGAGTGCAACTATTAATTCTTCACTCACCACATGGTTATCTCTAATTTCTTCTTCACCAAATATCCTACAATCTAGTTCAATAACTAAATTAGTACTCCCCAATAAACATCATTTTTATAACAAGATATTATACTCCAATATTTATTCTTTAAATAAATCTCCTCAATTCATCAATTAAAACTATATATGAGTTCATCTCTTGATTTTCAGATGTTATTCTTAAATACTACCACAAAATAAGGGTTAATTAAATAAATTAACATTCCACAAATTATCCCTATATTTCGATCGACCAATTAAATAACAAATAAGCTTAGGTAGGACACACTAGTGAAGGATTTACTCGTCTCTCCTCTCCTAGTTCTAATCTCAAATCTCCGCCAGAGATCATATCCCTAAACTTTGATACCAACTGTGACACCCCCAAAATAGGTCCACACAACCCATTCTGATTCGCCAAATACGTGGTACAGAATCCAAATACAAACTTCATTAATACAACTGTCGTGTAAAATACGACAACACATAAGCAGTGAGTTTTAATGCAAATATTGTCTCGTAGACAATATCCAAACTCAAATAAAATCTTCATTACAATTATTGTCACACTATTTTACAACATAGCGAGGACTACTATAATAACCATCTTGGACCATTACTCTACTCCCCGACTAGTTACAGCTACATTCTTGCCTCCTGAGAAGAACAATGGAACCAAAAGAAAAACGGTGAGCTCAACTAGCCCATTAAAGAATATTATGACTAAGATAATGTAGAACAAATTATCTTTAGTCCTCAACAGGGAAAAATTTGATAGAATACAATAGACAACAAGTTTTAGATCAACAACTATAGTGGAAATAACAACCCATTAGAAGAGTCAAGTAGAGCATGATGTCTACTATCTTCTATGATTTAAAAATCCATCATGAATATTTTATCCCTCTAACACCAATCTATAATTATTTCTAATCAACGAAATATCCATGCAATACAGGCCAAAGATAATCGTTTGTATCACTAGTGGTCATGATCATACCAAACACGTGTCCATCAATGCACTACGGCCAAATAGGACTTTCACCACAACCTTTGTCTATAACATTACAGGTCATGATTATACAAATACACAATTCCTGGTCATAATCATACCAATCAACAGTCCATCTATATGCTACGGGCCAAAGATGACTTTCACCACAATATAAGTATGAGGATAATGACAATAATATAAAGAATCAATCAAATGAGATCAAGGATAAATATTAGATATTTATAATTTAATTTATCCAGAGATCAAGAATGTCCAAATGGCCAACATGATAACTAATTGTGGAGAAAATTCAAAAATGATATTCATGTATCAAAAATAATTTGGACAGAAAAGAAATCAATTTTATCGTGAATAGTACCTCGTAAATAGTACCCCGAATGAATAGTAGTCGAATGAAAAACACCCTGAATGAATAGTAATTGAATGAAAAGTACCCCGAATGAATAGTACCTCGACATGAATAGTATCCCGCCATTAAAAAAGAACATTCAGACCAATAGTGGAATGATACTAGATAAAGCACAAACTATTAAGAATATTCCACTAATTTCAAGGGTTTTCACCATTTAATAATAAGGTTATGGAAAAAAACAATAAATTCGTACCATAAATGGAGAAATATGAAAGAAGACGATATCTCTTTATGACTACAAAAGGAATGATATCTCATACGAGTATGAAAGAATATACGAAACTGCAAATAGATTTTAGCCCGTCATGCGGTAATCCGCGTAGACAGATCATTTTCACAATTTAATAAAGAATGAATACGAAGAATTATTAACCATGCATGCGGTAATCCGCGTAGACAGGTTATACCCACAGATTAATAAAGGATGAATATGAAGGATTATTCACTAGGCATGCGATAATCCACGTAGACAGATTATTCCCACATTTTAATAAATGATGGATACGTAGAGTTATTCACCAGGCATGCGGTAATTCGTGTAGACAGGTTATACCCACAGATTAATAAATGATGAATACGAAGGGTTATTCACCAGGCATGCGGTAATCCGCGTAGACAGATTATTCCCACAGATTAATAAGGAATAGAATGACAACCCTTATGAGTATAAAGAACATAACATCCTTTAATAATACAAAAGAAATAATACCCCTTACCTTAGTAGGAGATTGGATACTGCAATAGTGTAGTAGTAATACTCTTCTTCTTTCTCTCTTATTTTCTCTCTATTGTTTCTCTCTCTATAGTTTTAGTGAATTCGTAAGAAAGAATGAAGTAATGAACTTTTATTTATAGGAGAATGGACTAAATAGTAACTGATTCATGGACAATCCAGATTGATTTACTATTAAAACGAATGGTCCATATTAATTTACTATTAAAACTTCAACTGACGGTCCATATTGATTTACTATTAAAATTTCAACCGACGGTCCATATTGATTTACTATTAAAACTTCAACCGATGATTCATATTGATTTATTATTAAAACTTCAACCGACGGTCTAAAAAATTAGCACATCTCCCCTTGGAATAATAAGTCAAACTTACAATAAATGTTGTGACAACTCGAGAATTTGGATATTTATTAAAATCTTAAAAGATTGAATTAAGGTTAAATAATAAATCTAGACAGAAAATAAGTGAATGGATTTGAGATTTTCGAGAAGGAATTTTGTGAATTTAAAAATTTCTGTGGTGAATTATCCAGGATTAAGTATATAAGTGAATATGTTCTATGTATATGTGTACAGTATGTGGTTAAAGGTCAAGGGTTGACTAGATAATCTATATCAGTGTCAAACCCTAATATTATATTAAGAACGTCAACGTTCAGTTCGAAAATTCTTACGATTTATAAGAAACCCTAAAATCGGTTCTAGAAACCCTAATTTAAGTTTTGAGAATTTGAAACCCTAATTCAAATTTTAGAAATCCTAATTTGGGAAGTTAAATGCTATGTACAAGGTTTTTGTGTATTAATCACAAATCTAATTAGGGATAAGCCTATTGATTAATTAGAAATTTTAATAATTAGAAACCCTAATTATTAGAAACCCTAATTTGTAAATTAGAAACCCTAATGTATAATTATGGACCTAATTGCTAAACTAGCAATTCTAATTAGGAAATGTTAATCCTAATTAGCAAGCTTGAATTATGATTAGGAAATTTTAATATAATTATAGAATCCTAATTATAATTTAGAAATATTAATTTTCTATTTTGAAAACCTAATTTTGAAAATCTTAGAAATTAAATTTCAAAAATTTAAGGGTTAAACTCTAAACCATAAGGGTCAAACCCTAAACCCTAAGGGTTTGGACAATTGACAAACTAGCCATTAAAATTATTTGTAAAAATACTATTTTGCCCTTTTAACATTCTTTAATTAGTGGCTTGCAAATCTTGCCATGATCTTGAGTTGGTAAACCACCCTAGACCTAGCCATGTGTCAAATAACAGCTATCTTGCCCCTTGGATCAGCCACATATATTGTATCATATCATATATATAGATTTAGAGAGAGAAACCCACTTACTTTACTTGCTAACTTGTCCAAGACTTGTCTCTCTCTAAAATTTCGAGAGTTGGAGTGAAAGAGAGTCAGGTGTAAAGCCATGCTCAGTTCATAACTTTCCAAGATCAGATCACAAGGATCAGAATCAAGATCAAGCATTAGAAAGGTATAAAAACCCTAAACCTAAAAATCTTATGATCTGATGTTAGATGTTGTTGTTTATGGTTTAAAGTTATGTATTAAGGTGTCATTTAGTGATCTGGGTTGTTAAATCCCAGATCCATAACATCAAAGTGCCCGAAATTGAAGATTTCTTAAATCTGGAAAATTGGAAAAATAAGGCTTGACAGCCTAATGTAAGGGCCTCTAGATTCTTCTGTGTTAGATGTTTAGTGTGTTTTATGTTTTAGATGTGTAGTATGCCATGCAGGCATTAATCTTGAACTGGAAACAGGGTCAGATCATTTGTAGATCGAAAGTTATAAGCAGTCAAACTGTGTTGACCGAGCACGGAATCCATTTCTTGGTAACCCAGGTTACCCATAAATTTCTGACAGTGTTTTTGCATAGCCTTGATCTTGCTACTGTTTGTGTTTTAGTCCGTATTAGTGCTTTGATCTCATAGTCTGACATGAGGACTACATGATCATGCCTTTAGACCACTTAGATCCATAATAGGATCAAAGTTATTGTGGGTCAAACAAGCGTTGACCATCACGCCGGATGAAGATTCTGGGCAACCCAAAAATCTTCAAAGGCAGTTCTTGGCATGCACTTTGACCAGCCTTGATCTGTCATTTTTGTTGTTGTTAAGATGCTTTAGTGATATGTTGTTGTTCTAGGATGTCAGGACTACAAGTTAGCACCTTTATATTTCACTTATCAAACTCAGGATGCAAGATATGGAGATCATAAGTGGCCATCTCGGACTGTTCTTCATTTCTGGAAAACCCAGAAATGAAGAACAGCTTCTGACAGATTTTCTGGAGCTTCAATCTCTCTGGTATGTTGTTGATTGGTCATGATATGAGTTAGTATATGTAGTATTACATAAATACTATAACATGAACTTCATTTCAAACCTAGAAACGTAAGGATCAAAGAGTTATAACTTGTCAAACTTACCACCCAGTAAACTGTCATGAAGATCTGGGTTTAGGCTCAAGAACACGAAGAACACCTATCGCGACAGTTATGTCACTATAAGCACCCTTTAGCTACAGTTTCTTAATAAATTAATTATTTTTATTTAATAAATAGATAAAAATAATTTTTATTTATTAAAAATACAAAATAAATTCCTAAAAATTATTTTAAAGCCTGAAAATTAGTTTTTAATTATTCTGAATATATTTAATAAATATTTAATATTTTTTGAATAATAATGATATTTAATTTATTTAATTATAATATTAAATAAATTATTTAAAAATGATTTTAATACATGAAAAATCATGAAAAATTATATTATTGTATAAGAAAATATTTTAAGTTATTTTTAATGACTTTTAATATTTTCTGATGAATTTTATTAATTAATTATAATTAATTTATTTAATAAATGTATTAAATAAATTATAAAAAAATAGAATTAATAATTTAAAAATCATATAAAAATTATTTAAGTGTTATAAAAATATTTTAAGTTATAAAATATATCTTTTGATATTTTGTCATGAAAATATTAATATTTTAATATTAAAAGCAATTATCGGATAATGAATTTAAAGGTTTAAAAATCATATAAATATGATTTGAATGTATTAAAAATACTTTGATATATTATAAATATATTATAATATTATGTTATGATTTTTATTAATATTTAGTATTAAATAAATATTAATGATAAAAGAATTTTGTAGTATTTAATTCATTTAAATACGAGTTTAATGATTGAAAAATTATGATAAGTAGTAATAATTATTTAAAAATTATTACGAGCTTATGAAAAATATTTGACTAATAATAAAATTATCTAAGATATTTGTTAAGTATTTAGGCAGAGTTTAATTAAACTTAAACTCGATATTTATCCGATTAGACCGTCGGGATGTCAGATTTGTGCCAAATTCAACTCAAACTGAAATAGCTTGACTTGATACTAGGTTTTATGTGTGTTATAGATTGATAGGGTTATGTGTTAATGTATTTAGGTTATTTTAAATACTATGATGATAGTATTCTAACTTGGTAGATCAATATTATCTATAATAGGTCTTCATGAAAGCTTAATAATTTGCGTAACGATAATCAACGGAACAGGCAAGTTTTTCTTAACTCGACCTCGAGTTGTTTTATTCAATTATACGTGTGGTTAATCATTGTTGATTGCCATGTCTAAGAATTATTAAATTGCACTCTGTGCATACTGCACGTATTCATCAGGTATGAAAGACTGATCACCTTCATTACCATTCGGTCCAGATATATAAATGTTCATGTTACATGTTCGTTCAGCTATGTAACATTTGTTCATGCTAGTTCGTAATTATATTGTAGAACTTTAGCCAGCTTATTGTTCAATTCTTTCTATAATGATATATCTTTAATTTATTGAACTTAAACTTGTTGGGCAAACTTATTGCTCACCCTTGCCATATTATGATTAACATTGCAGATTAAGACGAATACGTCGGATACAAGGAAAGGTCAATGCCAAGTTCAGCTCGGGATTTTATGTGCAGCTTAATTGTAACAGCTTTGTATGATAATAACATTATATGTTAGATAGTTATGAATTGTGTACAAGTTAAGGTTACTAGACCCTGGGGAATAATGTGTAAAGTGTATTGTATAAATAATTTATATTTATATCTTCTGCAATAGTGATAGAATGATTGTACCGGATTCGCGGTGATTTGGGACCCGAATTCGGGCCTTCCACAAATGCCTAATGACAAAACCCTCTATTTATATCAAAAATTGAATAAATATTTACCACAAATCGCTTATCTTCAATCAACATATTTTTAATCTTTCAATAATTATTCATCATTTAATATTATAACTCACACTATTGACAACCAGATCGTTTCCAGGAAAGAGGGGGCTTTCCGATAAGGATTTTTCCTTACTGGTGCGCAATTAAATAAACAAACCCCTTTCCTCGACAGAACTTTCTATACATTGTCAATAATGCAAATAATAATATGAATAACTTTGTCGTCTCAATTATTGATTTAATAATATAAAATATTGTGCAGATGATACTGTGACAATAATTAAATCAATAATATGAGATACTATGCAGCAACTACTGTGGCAATTATTGAATGAAACTGAGTGACTTCTTACGTAAGCATCAATAATCCGAGATACTGTGCAATACAGTGTGCTACTGTGCAACAACGCATATTTGTGATGCCCCCAAATTCGAATCTCTTCCAACCCGATATATGGTGCTACACAATGCTATAGCTCATACAAACATTCATTTAAAATGCCTCAAAAGAACGAGTATGTCTTACATATATTCCAAAACAATATTACCATTCCCCAGGTTCTTTATAATTGTTACATTTATTCTTGTCATAATATCAAATATTATCATTACAAACCTATACTATTACATAGGTAATCTACAGGTTTTCCTTAGCCTTCCCTTTATCTTTGTCAGATCTTTTGGTCCGTTCGGTCTAAGCTACATTCATATGGTTCAAGCAAGAGTGAGCATAACAAGCTTAGCAAGTACAACAATTTCATTTAAATAAGATGCTTGAAACATAAGATTCGTATATATTCAATAACTGGATAATAGTTACGAAGTACTATTGATAATTAAAAATAGCACTTCTTTTTCTTCAAAACGTTTTACAATGACATTATTTAGTAAAACATCACCAAGACCATGAGCAGTTCATACTTTCTTTGAAAAGGACAACCCGGCACTAAGTCCGTAAGTCCGGCATAGCTTACGAGCACTTCTAGGTGATCAGCCTATAGTAATCTATATTGATCAACACTACATCCATTAAACATATGTACGTTTAAGTTTTAGCAACCTCGCGTGCCCATCAAATAATCGATGAAAAATACATTTGTTTATTCATACTCAAGCTTACCTTGAATCCGTACCAAATACTTGGCATAGGATAGCTTTAACAGTTCAATATTGAAAGACTTGTAAATAAATTAATCAATCTTTAAGATTAGTAGCCGAGTTAAAACTAGCATCGACTCTTTCTTTAAAATCATTCATGCATCTCATAACATGAATCATTAAAAACTTGGCTAACACGAAGGTTAGACAAGCTTTTAGAAAAACTTGCCTTCAGCGTCTGCTACAGTATAATTACTTTTCCTTTTAGTCTTTACGGTCTCTACAACACATAATCACATAACATACCGCATTAGGTCATGAATGAACATACATGATTCCTAATGAATCTTACCCTTATTCTCAATCTAATCATGTATTAGATTTGTTATTATTGGTTCCAGCTTGCAGTCGTTCTTTTACATCATTCTTACCAATTTCTTTCTCTTCTATGTCTAAAATGAATTTACTTCATTAATAAATATCAATTCAACTTATTAATCTTAATTGTGGCTTACTAACGTTCTTATGTTTATTAATCGAAATTCGATCATCATTGGTTAAGTACACTTATTGCATACCGTTCACGTTCATGTAACCTTTAACAACTTTCAGTTGTAATTCTCAATGTTATAGTCATCATCGAAGATGATACTTTAAGTTAATTAATTCATCATCCATCAACTTATCTTTCATTTCGTATACTTAATCGTACTTATTTCATTAACAAAACCCATCTCAAGTATTTATCTGCCCTTGCGGCTTATTATCGTTAATCGTTTCAGTATTAATAACTTGCGTTCATTTAATCTTTATTTCAACCTTTAGTATGTTACTTAAGGTTTACTCATCCTAAATGATGTTACATTAAGTTGATTAAGAATTTAATTCAATCTTTATTCGCTTCTCCATCACTTTACATTCAAAATCTTTTTTTTCTATTCACATTCTAGTACTGGCGCTGCGGTGCCAACTTCCCTTCTCTATGTCGCGCTGTGGCGCGGGCTTCTTGTTCCTAAAACTCGGCCACGGCGCTGCGACGCCATATCCTTCTTTCTTAGCCGCGCTGCGGCACCGGCCTTTCTTCTTTGAGTCGCACCACGGCACGGACTCTATGCCACAAAACATTTTGACAGATTTTTGACTTTGTGAAATTTCCGGGCTCGTAACTTCTTCGTTACAAGTTCGAATTAGCTCGTTCAAGAGCCTACGGTTCACAAATTACATACTCTACGTGTTCATGTAAGAATTTTATCTATTTGACTTCGTTAACTAAAAATTCAACTATTAGTCCATTTTTAACGAAAACGATAAACGTTCGTGAACGTTCAACGCTCGTTTCTTTGTTCTTAGTCAAAATTCGGTCATTCTCGAGTTCGCAACTCTATAATGCCAAATACGACTTGTCTCCATTAAAAAGTAATGTTTCCAAGCTCAATATCAAAATTCAATTTCTTAAGCACCTCCTTACTATTCATTTCTTAAGCATTCAGTTAACTTGCTCCCTACTTCTTTTGCTTGGTCATTAAGCTTACTTGATCACCACACTTACTTAGCCATTAAGCTACTCGTCTATCAAATTAATTACTTAGCCATCACAACACTTAGCCCTTAAGTTACTTTACTTGGCCACCACAACACTTAGCCTTTAAGTTGGCTTGGTCATCACATTTACTTAGTCCTTAAGCTTACTTATCACACATAAGCACTTTAATTACTTATCACATAACTTATCCTTTACTTACCCATTAAGTCTACTTGCTCATCACACTTGTTTCTTGGCCACCAAGATCACCCATGTGATCATGGTTTTCCCCATGGGTCACCCTAACCCATTAGATTAATAGTTTAGGCTTAGGATTTAATTACCCTACTTATACATTGGGCTTGCACATTAAATTACTTTGGACTTCACATTTCGAACACTTGGTCTTGCACATTAATTCTATTGGACTTTCATATTAAATCATATTGGACTTGTACATCCCACATAATCCACAAGTCCATCCACAAATGGCTTAAAGCCTTAGAACGTATTATATACGTATTAATCTCGTATTCTAACTCGTATACTAATTCATGATATATGATATACCATCATTCATACATACTCGTATAATACCTCGTAATACTCGTATTCATTACCTCGTACAATGCCTATGTATTATACGATCATCGCTTTAACTCATTATACACATTTAAATTCCTTCTCGAAAATCACTTTCTCCAACCCGTTAGGTTTAAGTCCGCAGGCGAAAAACTGCATTTTTCATAACTGAAATGTTATTGGATATTTTATCCCACCTCGATATTCTATCGTTACGTATTTCTCAGAATTTCAAAAATAATTACCGAACAGAAATGCATGAATAGTGTTTTTCAGAAAATTTCTCGGAAAGCTTTTATTTTCATCTTGGAAATTCAAACACTTTAATTAATTCACGTAGCAGAAATACTACGACGTTCCAACATTGTTAGGTTATAGAACAACCTTCATCTTATTATCACATATAATATAATTTTATTCAATAAAAAAATTATTTTATAATTTTCTCGATTTTCTGGGGCGTTACAGTATTACCGTACTTTTATCACCGGGTATTTCAACAGTTTAGCGGTAAAAGGCTTGTCTTTATTTTATGAAAATGTTATTTTTGTCGCTTTCTATATCCGACAGTTATTCCGTTATGTGGTCCACCAATGATTATGTCGTCGTACGAATATTCTCTGATAAAAAAAATATTCCCCGACCAAACGAATATTTTATGACAACTTGCTTACTTTGTAAAATTTGCACATATCACCCATAACTATAGCATCATATCAAATTAACACTTTACTATTCAAAATAATATTTAGAGAAAATTAAATCTTAATTAATAAAAAGTTGGGGTCTTACACCTAACCTAAGATTTCTAACCAAAAGCTCTAATACCATAATATGACGCTGTAACTACCCCAAAATTTAAATAATTTAACTCTCGACCTCGGTCGTTAACAATACATTCAACATCTAATTTTACTTCATTAAACGATAATACAACCATTAAAATTTGCAGAATAATTAAAATTTTCTATTACAAATTATTCTCGTTCCCAAAACTTTCAACCTTCACATCTAAATATGTCAGAATTATTTTAATACTACAAGAGTTTACATCGCAAACGATATTACAATTCAATATTAATACATTATTCGGAATCTTAAACATGGTTTAACTAATAATAACTCAGTCATAGTGTATAAATCTTCAAGTATCACATCTGATTCATGTCTTTCAAGTCGCACATAACTTTACCTTGGATCCTTAACCTATAAAACTAGTTATTTGCAAGGTTGAGCTCGACAGCCCAGCAAAATCTAACAGTTTTTATGCATCACATAGCACATAATAACATGCTCAACATAAATCTCGTAAACATTAGACTAACATAACATACATGCGGTAGTTCATATAACAAGTATAAAGATTGAGCTCCTTACTCAATCAACATTCATTACTCAATTAATGTAGTCATAAATTGACTTTAACATTTCGTTCTTTCAACATATATATAACACACCATGCTATTTACAATAAAGATTTAAAACAGTTCATCATCAAATTTACATAGCAAATAGGAACTAAAAGACTTGCCTTGATCGTTGTTTACCAATAACAGTTTAACAGCTTACAGTTATCTGCACTTCACGTGCCCTACACAATTATATTATCATACACATCAACTATTAGTCACATAGGAACGCATAGTAGTCGTAATGTAAACTTTACTCTACATCTATCAATAATGACCCAAATTGCATCTATGCCTTGAGAAACCTTGGGAAAGCCAGTAACGAAATCCATAGTAATGTGCTCCCACTTCTATTCTGGAATTTCAAGTGGTTGCAATGGACCTTTTGGCACTTGATGCTCCGCCTTGACACGTTGACATGTTAGACACCTTGAGATAAACTCTGCGATCTCTCTTTTCATATTGCTCCACCAAAATGTATGTCGAAGATCACAATACATCTTGGTACTTCCGGGATGGATTGCAAATAGTGTGTTGTGCACCTCCATCATGATTTTATACTTTAAATCAGGGTCATTAGGAACACAAAGTCTAGAGTTGACTCGTAGTATTCCTTCTTCATTGATTCTTGCTTCCGGGATAACACCTTCATGTACTTTCTTTTTCATACGCATAAGCTCCAGGTCTGTAGCTTGAGCAGCTTTAACTTTATCAATTAAAGTCGGTTCTACTCGTATATTGGCCATCATCACGTGTGTCCCTAGAGTCTTTAACTCTATCTCCATCCTTTGCAAGTCATACAAAATGGGCCTTTGCGTTGACAATATCGCACTCGTACCCGCATACGATCTTCTACTCAACACGTCAGTTATCACGTTCGCTTTTCTAGAATGGTATTAGATGGTATGATCAAAGTCTTTCAACAGTTCAAGCCAACGTCGTTGCCGCATGTTGAGTTCCTTTTGGGTATAAAAATATTTGAGGCTTTTATGATCCATATAGATCTCCACTTTCTCTCCATACAGGTAATGCCTCCAGATTTTAAGTGCGAAGACAACAGCTGCCAACTCCAGATCATGAGTAGGATAATTCCTCTAATATTCTTTGAGTTATCGTGAGGCATAGGCTATGACTTTCCCATGTTGCATGAGAACAAATCCTAACCCTCTGCCTGAAGCATCACTGTAGATGAAAAATCCCTCAGAGCCCGATGGTATTGTCAGAACAGGTGCTAAAATGAATCTCCTCTTAAGTCCTTGAAAACTTTTCTCACATTCCTCGCTCCAACCAAATTTTGTATCTTTTCTGAGTCAGTTGAGTTAATGGAGTAGCGATTCGAGAAAATTTTTCTACGAATCTCCGATAATAACCAGCTAAGCCGAGAAAGCTACGTACTTCGGTCACTGATTTAGGTTGCTCCCAGCTTTGAATTGCTTCAATCTTTGTCAGGTCAATATATATTCCGTGATTTGATATCACGTGGCCAAGGAATGCTACTTCTTCAAGCCAAAACTCCCATTTCTTCAACTTGGCATACAGCTTATTTTCATGAAGCTTTTGGAGTATCAGCCTCAACTGTTGCTCATGATCTTCACGGCTTTTAGAGTAAATGAGGATGTCATCAATAAAGACGACCACAAAGTGATCCAAATATTCCTTGAATACTCAGTTCATCATATCCATGAAGGCAGCAGGAGCATTAGTCAATCCAAAGGACGTGACTAGGAATTTATAATGCTCGTACTGAGTTCTGAAAGCAGTCTTTGGAATGTCATCAGTTTTAATCTTTAACTGGTGATATCCGGAACTAATATCAATCTTTGAAAAGAATTTGGCGCCTTGTAATTAGTCAAATAGGTCATCAATTCGTGGCAATGAGTACATATTTTTGATGGTGGCATGATTCAACTCCCGATAGTCAATATAAAGTCGTATACTTCCATCTTTCCTCTTCAAAAATAGAACAAGAGCACCCCAAGGAGACGTACTAGAACGAGTGAAACCGATGTCTAACAATTTCTGCAGTTGGGTTTTAACTCCTGAAGTTCAATAGGAGTCATTCGATATGGGGCTTTGGAAATGGGTTTTGTACCGGGTTTAAGGTCGATACAAAATTCAATTTCACGCTCTGGGGGTAGGCCAGGAAGTTCTTCAGGAAATACATCAGGAAATTTATTAACAATATAAATATTATTCAAATCTGACGTATTCTTGTTTAAATCCATGACATGGGCTAAGAAAGCTTGACATTCGTTTTTCAATAAACGAATAGCTTTATGGCTTGATATGACAGTAATTGACTTTAGTAGTTTGGTTACTTGAATTCACATAATAGGTTGGTTATGAATATGAAAGCTAACAACCTTACGAAAATAATTAATTTTTGCATGATGAGTAGTGAACCAATCAATCCCTAAAATCACATCAAATGCAAGTATTTTTAAGAAAATAAGATTGACAGGTAATGTACGGGTACCGATTTGAATCAAACAAGACTTATAAATAGTGTATGTAATGAAAGTTTCTCCCAACGGAGTTTCAACAGATAAGTCAAAGTCTAATTTCTCCATAGTTAAATTTAAACGTTGAGCGCAAGTAGGAGAAATAATAGAATGGGTAGAACCAGTATCAAATATGGTGTAGACTTCGCTAGAGTTTATGATTAGCTTACCCGTGATGACCTCGTTCGGGTTCCTTACTTTCTGGGAGGTCAAAAAAAATACTCTCCCATGAACTACTGGTTTTGACTTGTCTGGGACGGCATTTGGTGTCACCGTCTCAACTGGAATTGGCTTCGTTACATGACAAAATCGAGCTAAGTGACCTTCTCTTCCGTAATTGTAACATGTTTTAGACTGTTGTGTACAGTTTGGACTGATATGTCCCTCCCCTCCATATTTGTAGCATACGATCGATGATCGATCTCCTTCTTTAACAACGGGTGCTGGTGCTGACATCTTTTCATCATTATTGAATCTCCTCTTCTTGAAACTTCCACTTTTATTGTCTTGGCCATGATTACCACCGAAGTGGTTACCATTTCTGGCATGTTGATTCCCTCCACGTTTGTTGTCACCGCTTCGATGACTGCTACCACTGGTATTATCATTTTATCGGCTGCTCTCTCTTGGTTGGGTTGACTCATTATCGCTCTCCAATAACTGAGCCATATTTACAACATCTGAATAGAAACACAGTTTATGAGAAATTAGATATTAACGTATCTCGGGTTTCAAAACTCTTAGAAACATCCGCGTCATTCTCTCCTCATTATTAACCAAGTGGGACACAAATCGGGACAACTCGGCAAACTTAGCTTTGTACTGTGACACGGTCATATTGTTCTGCTCTAGCTTGATGAAATCTACCTCCTTCATGTGATGAATACTTTCGGGAAAGTACTTGTCGTTGAACAGTTCTTGGATCTTCTCCCAAGACATCTTCAGTGCGGCAGGTTGAGTACACTTTACAGATTTGCACCAGTAATCTGCCTCTCTTCGTAACATGAAGGTGGCAAAGGGAACATTTTGCTCCTCGGAGCATCCCAAGACATCAAATATCTTGGTGATCTGCTTTATCCATACCTCCGCCTTAAGTGGTTTTAGCTCTCCCAAAAACTTCGATGGTCCCAGCTCCTTAAACTAATTAGCGGTGACCATCTAAGAGTTGTCAGTGTTTTCACCTACATTCTGAACAGGAGCCGCTCTTACCTGATGTTGCATAAATTGCATAAAGCCTCTGAACATCCCATCATTAATCATTTGGTTGGTGTTGTTATTCACATGAGGATTGTTGCCTTCCTACACATTATCTTGATTATTAATCTTTGGTGACTCAACGGTCTCTTGTGCTTCTCTCATCATTCTCGAAAGTTATTTTCAATTACTGCCACAAAATAAGGGTTAATTGACATGCCACGTATTATCCATATATTCTGACCGACCAATTAAATAACAAATAAACTTAGATATGTCATACTAGCGAAGGATTTCCCCGTCTCTGCCCCCTAGTTCTAGTCTCACATCTTAGCCAGGGATCATATCCCTAAGTTTTGATATCAACTGTGACGCCCCCAAAATAGGTATACATCACCTATTCTGAGTCGCCAAATACATGTTACATAACTCAATTACAAACTTAATTTATACAACTGATAAGTGTCGTGTAGAATACGACAAAATATAAGTTGTGAGTTTTAATACAAATATTATCTTCTAGACAGTATTAAACTCAAAATATGTCCTCATTACAATTATTATCACACTATTTTACAGAATAGTGAGGACTACTAATGCAAACATCTGGACCGTCACTCCATTCCCCGACTAGTCCCAGCTATATTCTCATTTCCTGAAGAGAACAATGAAAGCAAAGGGTGAGCTCAACTAGCCCAATAAGAAATATTATGACTAAGATAATACAAAATAATTTATCGTTAGCCTTCAACAGTGTTAAACTGATAAAATACAATAGACATCAAGTTTAACTGTAGCGAAACAAGCAATCCATTAGAAGAGTCAAGTAGAGCATGATATCTACTGTAAGACCCTGAATTTTATGAAATAAAAGTATTCAATTTTTCTATTTTGGTAAATAGTTAAATTGATAAAAGTTTAAAGTTAAGGATGATATTTGAAAATTTTACAAAGTAAGCAAGTTGTTATAAAATATTCGTTGTGTTGGGAAATATTCGTTTGGTCAGAAAATATTCTTTTTTTGTAGGAGAATATTTGTACGACGACACCATCATTGGTGGACCCCACAACGGAATAACAGTCGGAGTTAGAAAATGACAGAAATAACTTCTTATAAAAAATAACGGCGAAAATTTTTACCGTTAAACTGTTGAAATACCCGGTGGTAAAAGTGCAGTAATACACGTGGTTGCATAGTAGCACACGATATTGATTATTAATGTTTACGTGAGAAGTTACTCAGTTATACTCAATTATTGCTACAGTAATTGCTGCATAATATCTCATGTTATTTGATTCAATTATTATCACAGTATCATCTATATAATATTTTATATTATTTAATCAATAATTGAGATGACAAAGTTATTCATATTATTATTTACAATATTGACGATGTCTAGAAAGTTCTGTCGAGGAGAGGTTTGGTCACCTAATTGTGTGCCAATAGGGGGAAATCCTTATCAGAAAGCCCCCCTTTCCTGGGAATGTTTTGGTTGTTAAATATTGTGAGTTATAATATTAATGATGAATAATTGTTAATAGATTAAAAATGTGTTTATTAAAGATAAGTGATTTGTGGTAAATATTTATTCAATTTTTGACATAAATAAAGGGGTTTGTTATGAGGTGTTTGTTATAAGTTTGACTTATTATTCCATGAGGAGAAATGCTAATTTTTCAGACCCTTGGTTGAAGTTATAATAGTAAATCTATATGGATCGTTGGTTGAAGATATAATAGTAAATCAATATGGATTGTTGGTTTAAAGTTTTAATAGTAAATTAGTATGGACCGTTGCTTTAAGTTTTAATAGTAAATCAATATGGACCGTCCGTTTAAAAGTAAATTAATATGGGTCGTTCATGAATTAATTACTATTAGGTCCTTTTTCCTATAAATAGAAGCTCATTCTCTCATTATTTCTTACGAATTCACTGAAACTTTAGAGAGATAAACTATAGAGAGAAAGAAGAGAAGTATTCTGCTACTAGCCTACTTCAGTATTCAATCTTCTACTAAGGTAAGGGATATTAATTGTTGTATTCATAAGAGGTATTATTTCTTTCGTATTCATGAAGAGAGTTATTTTTTTTCAATACTCGTAAGGGTTGTTATTCCATTATTTATTATTCTATTGGAATAACCTGTCTACGCGGACTACCGCATGCATGGTAAAATCTTTTGTTATTCCATTCTTTATTATTCTGTTAGAATAACTTTCTATGCGGACTACCGCATGCATAGTGAAATCTTTTGTTATTCCATTCTTTATTATTCTGTGGGAATAACCTGTCTACGCGGACTACCGCATGCATGGTGAAATCTTTTGTTATTCCATTCTTTATTATTCTATAGGAATAACCTGTCTACGCGGACTACCTCATACCTGGTGAATAACCCTTCGTATTCAATTGTTATTAAATTGTGGAAATGATCTGTCTATGTAGACTACTGCATGACAACTAAAAATCCATTTGTAGTTTCGTATATTATTTCTTTTCATATTCTTAAATCTAAACCTACTATGGTAAGTATTGCTTCTATAATTCCTGAAATAAGTGGAATATCCTTGAATTTTGCACTTCATCCAGTATCGTTTCATTGGAATATTGATCTGAACTTTCTTATTAAATAGTAATATTTTCACCCAAGGTATTATTCACGGGTTACTATTCACTCAAATATTATTCAATCGAGTATTTGGGGTACTTTTCATATCGGGTTACTATTCATGAGTTACTATTCACTCGGGTACTAATCACTCGGGTATTCGGGGTATTTTTCATGCCGGGATACTATTCTCGAAGTACTATTCATGGGATACTATTCACCCGGAGTACTATTCATGATAAAAATTAATTTTTTTCGGTCCAAATCATTTTTGATACAATATTATTCTTGAATTTTACTCCACAAAGCAGTATCATGTTGATAATTTGCATATTATTGAATTCTGGATAAATTAAATTATAAATATTTAAAAATTTATTCCTTGCTTTCTTTTAATTGAATTATTATATCATTGTCATCATCCTAATGCTTATATTGTGATAAAAGTCATATGTGGCTTACGTGCATAGATGTACTATTGATTGGTATGATTATGACCAGGAATTATTCGATATAATCATGACCATAATGTTACAAATGATGTGGTAAAAGTTCTCATTAGCCCGTAGTGCATTGATGGATAGTTGTTGGTATGATCATTACCATTGATGATGACATGAATATCCTTGGCCCGTAGTGCAGGGATAATTCGATGATGTGGTTTATTTATTAAGCTGAGAATCAGCGATAAAGTTGATGAAAAACTTTTTAAATCATAGAAGATAGTAAATATCATTGTTGCCTCTTTTTTAGTTCTAACAAAAGAGCTATAACTCATGCAAGTATACATGCGTCAACAAGTAATCCAGAGTAAGTCGAGTATCGATCCACAGGGAAAGTTATCTAATTTAAATCACTACGCAGCAATTAAATCACTATATTTTATATGCGTAAACTAATTATTATAATTGTGAATTACTCTAATTGCAATTAATAACTAAAATAAGAATGAAAATACAATAAATCAAATCTGGAGATAATGGGATCCTAACTTCATTTAATAATTCATCTAATTACCACCATCGTGGAAGATTGTTCACATACCACAGGAAAGTAGCCAAGGACACTAATATAGACATAGCCATTTTTCAATGTACTATGACCTACTTACATAGTATCCACATGCGATAAACACCATGTAATCATCAATATAACCAAAATCACTATATGTCTATGTGAAATTGCAACCATATTGAATTTAAGCACAAGCCCTTATTTTAACTCATACGGTGAAATAGTATATGTCTACCTGGTTCACAAAATACAAAGCTATGCAAAACAGCCCCATATACGCATGCTATCATGATTACAATCCATACCTGCATGTTATTTTTCAATTCCATACACGTACTGAAAACGAATGGTGATCAAGCATTCATGTATGCAAAACAACCATGATAGAAATTCCTTATGATATGTAAAAAAATTCCAGCAGTCAAGCATGCAACTAAACTACATATTAAAATTCATTAGAATCCCATAATGGAGTTTAGCTCATGACTGAACCAAAAGCTATTATGGGATCAAAGCAATACATGGATAATAAACAAACAATTGAAAGATAAGAGATAGAATCGATCAAACCCAATTGCTGAATATAATCCAATAGTAACGTTCAATTCCACATTAAAATCCAACAAAGAACAATAGTTTTCCACAGTGATTGAAAATTTAAAGAAGAAGTAGAGAATATAGAGATTATGCTTGGTTCTACGTTGGAAGTCTCTCAAAGTGTAAACCCTAGTTCCCAATATGAAAAACACGTAAAAACTATTGAATGATACGTCTGACACCAGTCAGAATCGTTTTTAATTAATTATAACCCTTAAAATTAAAAATTAAAATAAAACAGCTAAGCAGCTTCAGTTGTCAGGCGCGACCGCGCGCTCCTCCTTAGTATTTCTCTCGCGGGCGCGCGTATGTCAATTCTGTGTAATCTGTATGATCGCGCGGGCGCGCGTGTGTTGACCTGTGTAGCCGCGCGGCCACACGGCTTCTGTAACTTGAATTTTGGTTCTGTTGCTACTACTGATTTGTTCTGTTGCTCATTCCTTTCATGTTGTTCATTCTCCTGTCCACCTATGCGTAGTCTCCTTGCTCCACTTTATCCTCATGTTGTACCTTCATTGATCACATGCCACTCACCATCGCCAACTTATGTCATATCCTACACTTTTACACTAATGGAGTTCTTAGTACATGCAATGCGAAATAACATGAAATGCAACTAAAAACACACTAAAATGTACTAGAGATGGACATAGTTCGCGTGAATTGATATCCAATAAGTAGGTATAAAACCCACTTATCAAATACCCCCAAACTTGAATTGTTGCTTGCCCTCAAGCAATGCATACACATAAAACACTGAAAATGCAACTACATGCTATGCAACTAAATTATGATGCAACTAGTCTCACATTATTCCAGCTATTACAGAATTTCAGTCCAAGATGCCTCGGCGAATTTTCCATATTCAAGAATACAAATTTAAACCAAACTATAGGCATAATAGCATACACTCAGATAATTCATATATGCTATAGAGATGCTGTGTGTGTGTGTGTGTGTTGTGTTCACCAGAACTTGATTTAAGCAAAGAATATAAATGCTAAACTGCTCACAACAGAAAATTACAGTCTAAATCAAGACTGATGTATACTTATGCAACAAAGATTGTTCCAACATATCAAAGCAAACTAAGGTTCAACAATGGGCTTAATTGCTTTATTGCTACTCACAAGGGCGATTTTTGCTCTTTCCCGCGATGTTTATTGCTATTTTTCTTTTCTCCTTTTTTTTCACATGACTGTGCAATGCCTTATTCCATTAGGCAAACACTGCTACCCCTTAGCGAGCTTTCAACCGACGACTCCCAGACCATGAAAGGCCTTAGGGCGCTAGGTGTTAAGACACCCCTACGGGCGTACTTACTCAAGTAGCTAGGGCCACGAAATAAGACTAGCCACGTTATTGCTATTTTTTTATACATAGCATACCCATGTTTTCCCAAAGTTTGAAAATCAATGTTTAAACATTCTAAGTTCTCCTTTTTTAAAACTACATTTTTTATCGAGTAATGCAACACATAATTCTTATACCTACAAGTGATCGTGAACACGTCCGTGCAAACCAAAAGCATCTAAATAGCAACATGAATTTCATCGTGTAAAACATTATATCTCAGCTCATGTTATCCAAAATACTCAAAAATCCTTCAAAATTCACTAGCATCATCGGCTAGACAAAATTTCCATAAAGCTAGAACTGTAAGGCATGCAAACTAAAAATATCCTAACACAACTAATAATAACTAAAACTTAAAAATTTTCTACAAATTTTATCTAACACATAAACATACAAAATTTAAACTAAACATGCACTTTAAAGCAAACATGCAGATACTGTATGCAACTATACTACTACCCCAATACCCCCAAACTTATAATATTCAATGTCCTAGTGAATGAAGGTAAAGGGTTAACGATAACTCCCCTAATGATCAGCCGCACCACCCTCTTCGGGTGGTGAATCTGGTTGTGGATATGGCACAGCTGTCCTGAACTGAGGCCACTCTAGCATTGTCCCCTGCTGTGCAAAAGCCTCTGCCACTGACCTCGTCAACCCCGTTGCAAACACTGAAAATATTTCGTACATGGCGTCGACTTTTCGCTCCAACCTTCCGAGCTGTCGATCCCCAGTAGCAAAGGGAACTTGGGTTGACGAGCCTGCCTCATCTGTCTGAGAGGGCTGCTGTGGTGGCTCTAGAAATATGGGCTGAATGATAAAACCTAATCCTCTCCCAATCCATGAATTTTGCAATGGTGGTGTGAGTGATGTCTTGGCTTGGGTTCTGCATTTGTTCATTGTCCCAATAGCATCCCTGTTGAGCACACAGCATAGCTACCACTGACGCGTGTGGAATGCTCCCAGTATTACTTCCCCTCAGATATCGCAACATATTTTGGTGGATGAGATGTCCCACATCAATATATTTTCCGGTGATTATGCCCCATAGAATGATTGCCCTTTCCGCTGTGATCTCGTGCTGATGAGACGAAGGAACTAGCTTGGCACATATGAACAGATTCCACGCCTTTGGATATCAATTCAGGGCGACAGCTGGGAATAAGTGAGGCTGATTTGGATATCAATTCCACGTCCACTTTGTGCCTGGTACGCGCAATTTAACAATTGCCAATTCTAAGTCCGTTTCATTATGTGCACATGTCGCCCAATTGGCAGACCCCATCGGTGGAGTATCAGTAATTCTGAATATGGCTCTGATGGCGGGTGGTCGGTAATCTATTTCAACACCACGAACCAAAGATAGACCGCTCATGATGGCTTTAGCATTAGCATAGAATTCCCAGACTACGCTTATCGGAATTGGCATAGGAGTCGCAGTCAAGCCAGACCATCCTCGTTCGCGAATCATATCACATAACTGACCATCTTGTTGCTCAGGCTTGAATCCTCGTTCTTTCACAAAGGTTTTGGTCACAATTTGGTAATACTTCTGCTGGGCTTCGAGACTTAGGAATCTGGAATGATCCACCACATCTTCCCCTGGACTGCTAGAGGAGGATGATGATGACGAAGAAGAACGTGCTCTTTTCGGACCCATTGCAGTTGATAGAGAAAATGAAGAGGAGTTAAATGTTGAAGATGACAAATTTTCTTGAGGATGAGTCTAGTAGAAAAATGAATAACCCCCAGACTACCGTACACGCCCACGCTGAAACCTAGGTTTTATACTCGAGCAATCAATCGTGGGGTTGAATTTTGAATAAGGAGAGATTCGTGGGTGGTGGATGAGAGATGACGGCTTCAATTGTGTAACTGATAGAGAGGAAGAGACATGCATATGGAGGGAGCACGGTGATTGCGCTTCTGTTTTGTTTTCAAATGAGAGCCCAAATGATCTCCAACATGTTTTTAAACAAAAAAAAATTCTCCACGTCTGATGTCGCTCGCTGCCGCGTGAGTGTTCAATGGGTTACGTGCACGGGCGTGTGAGGAACGTGTTCAGCACAGAAATTTGGAGTGCGCGGGCGCGCGAGTTGTATAGTATATTCATGCGCGGCCGCGCATGATTGAATTCTACACTACTGGTTTTCATGCTGTAAAGCAGTACTGCATTTTGTTTATTCACCTGCATACACCAGTAGACACTATCAAAGTATGATTTACTAGATAAACATAAGTGTCTATTGTATCACCCTCATTTCAATGCAGTGCACAAACATGCTCCTATTCAATTTCAGCTACTATGCTAATTATGCGAAATATATAAACTATCAAAAATGAAATAAAGATGAACTAACTAAAGCAACCTAACTAAATAAATAAAGAGAAATTAGAGCTAGAAAATAATGGGTTGCCTCCCATCAAGTGTTAAGTTATAGTCAATTAGCTTGACTGTCTCTGAATCTCATGTCGAAGAAAAAATTGAGGTGACTTTCTGTCCATCCACCTCACCACCAAAATAGTTCTTCAATCTCTGCCCGTTCACTCCGGAAACTTATCAAATATTTCAATTGCACCATGTGAAAATACATTTTTCACTGTAAATGGCCTTGACCATCTCGATTTCAGCTTCCTAGGAAAAAGTTTAAGTCTGGAGTTATAGAGCAAAACCCTTTTTCACGGTTCAAATGTCCTATCGAAGATCTTTTGGTCATGCCATTGCTTCACCTTCTCTTTGTACAGCTTTGAATTCTCATACGCCTATAATCTGAATTCCTCCAACTTTGAATTTTTAGCAAGTACACTACTCAAAGTTTCATCATACACTAGACTCTGTACTTCATCATTAACGACCTGATCCACCAAATTAACCAGGAAACATTCCTCTTCATCTGCTAGAAACTTCATGGCTTTGAAGACATTATAGGTGACCTCTTGATCATGAACACGCATAGTGAGTTCCCCCTTCTGCACATCTATCAAAGTCTTTCATGTGGCTAAGAATGGTCTCCCCAGTATGATTGGTATATTTCTATCCTCCTCGTAATCCAAAATGATGAAGTCAGCTGGAAAGATAAATTTGTCCACTTTCACCAATACATCTTCAACAATTTTCCGTGGATACGTGATCGATCTGTCAGCTAACTGCAACAAAATGTTTATCGGCCTTGGAGCCGGTAATCCCAATTGATTGAACAATGACAAAGGCATCAGATTAATACTTGCCCCAAGATCACACAAACATTTATCAAAGTTCATCTTTCCGATCGTGCATGGAATTATGAAACTGACCGGTTCCTTCAGCTTCGGAGGTAACTTCTGCTGGAGCACTGCACTGCACTCCTCTGTCAAGGCTACAGTTTCAAACTCGTCTAATCTCCTCTTCCTTGACAATATATCTTTCACGAACTTTGCATAACTTGGTATTTGTTCCAATGCCTTGGCGAAAGGTATGTTGATCAGCAGCTTTTTAAATACCTCCAAGAATTTGCTGAACTGTTTATCTTCCCGCTGCTTATTCAATCTCTGCAGATATGGTACTTGAGGGTTAATTGGTGGTACTGAATTCATAGGCTTCTCAACTGACCTTACTTTATCTTGCTCTTCATGCTAAACCTCAGGATTTTATAGATTTTCTTTCTCAGCAGTTTCCTGCTCTGCCTCGCGCGGCCGCGCGGCCTCCCTTTGTAAATCAGGCGTGGCCGCGCTTAGTGAATTTTTTGCATACTGCTTCCCAGACCTGAGTGTTATAACCTGACACTGTTCCTTTCCTTCTCTTCATGGATTTGCCTCTGTATTACTTGGCAATGAACCCTGGGGCCTGTTGTTAAGTATGCTCGCCATTTGCCCCATTTGAGTTTCCAGATTCTTAATAGCCACTACTTGGCTCTTGAACATAACCTCAGTGTTTGCCACGTACTTCAACATCATCTCCTCCATTTCTGATTTCTTTTCTTGCAGAGGTGCAGATGGAGTGTGATGTTGTTGTTGGGAAAATCCTGGTGGAAACGGTGGTTTTGGTGTAAATTGTCACTGAGATGGCTGTGGCTGAAATTGTTGATTCGGCTGAAACTGATTATGCTGATTCCCTTGGTTAGTTGACCAATTGAAGTTTGGATGATTGCGGTTGTTGGGGTTGTATGTGTTCTAAAACTGTCCTTGGTCTTTCCTATAATTTCCCAGATACTGTACCGACTCCGAGCTGATAGCACATTGATCCGTGGAGTGTGATCCTGCACAGATCTCACATATGAAGGCAATTGTTTTCACTTTACTTTCGTCCAATGAATCTATTTTCTTTGCCATAGCTGCCATCTGTGCCGACAACTGAGTAATAGCATCCACCTCCAACAAACCTGCAACCTTAGGTTGTGGCATCCGAGATGTAGGATTTTGAAAATCATTTGATGCCATCGTCTCGATAAGGTTATAGGCTTCCTCATAACTCTTTGCCCACAATGCTCCTCCTGCAGCTGCATCTATAATAGGTCTCGACTGCCATCCTAATCCATTATAAAACGTGTTGATCACCATCCAACCTAGCATGCCATGGTGCAGACACTTCCGAAGCATCTCTTTGTATCTCTCCCAAGCCTCGTATAATGATTCACCCTGTTGTTGTTCGAATTGAGAGATAAATGTCCTCATCTTTGCCGTCTTAGCCATTGGGAAAAATTTGGCTAAGAATTTTTGGGCTAAGTCCTCCCATGTAGTAATTGATCCAGCAGGTAAAGAATGCAGCCAACTTCTTGCTTTATCCCTCAAAGAGAATGGGAACAACCTCAGTCTAATAGCATCCTCCGTCACCCCATTGTATCTGAATGTATCACAAATTTTAATAAAGCTTAACAGGTGTTCATTCAGATCATATGTAGCAGCACCCCCAAACTGTACAGAATTCTGCACCATCTGAATAGTGCCCAGTTTAATCTCAAAAGTATTTGCTGCTATCGCCGGTCTGACTATGCTAGACTGAAGTCCATTAATATTCGGCATGGAGTAGTCTCTTAGAGCCCGGTGCTCTTCTCTTTACTCAATTCTCTGTTCTTCTGCCATACTAGATGTAGTACTCTCTAACTGAGCTTGCAAATCTCTCCGCACACTCGCTTTCCAACCTCTTCCGTTAATGTTATCTCGCGCTGGTGTCAATTCTGAGTTGGATGCTCGCGTATGCATAACAATCTACAAGTACCTGAAACCAAAAATAAAAACAAAAATAGAAATAAGATAAGATTAGATTTGTCTAAGTTATACAATATAGCTTAAAACTGATGATGATTATTTAAATTTAAACGCCTTTCTCCGGCAGCGGCACCAAAAACTTGTTGCCTCTTTTTTTAGTTCTAACAAAAGAGCTCTAACTCATGCAAGTATACATACGTCAACAAGTAATACAGAGTAAGTCGAGTATCGATCCACAAGGAAAGTTATCTAATTTAAATCACTATATTTTATATGCTTAAACTAATGATTATAATTGTGAATTACTCTAATTGTAATTAATAACTAAAATAAGAATGAAAATATAATAAATCAAATCTGGAGATAATGGGATCCTAACTTCATTTAATAATTCATCTAATTACCACCATCGTGCAAGATTGTTCACATACCACGGGAAAGTAGCCAAGGACACTAATATAGACATAGCCATTTTTCAATGTACTATGACCTACTTACACAGTATCCACATGCGATAGACACCATGTAATCATCAATATAACCAAAATCACTATATGTCTATGTGAAATTGCAACCATATTGAATTTAAGCATAAGCCCTTATTTTAACTCATATGGTGAAACAGTATATGTCTATCTGGTTCACAAAATACACAGCTATGCAAAACAGTCCTATATATGTATGCTATCATGATTACAATCCATACCTGCATGTTATTTTTCAATTCCATACACGTACTGAAAACGAATGGTGATCAAGCATTCATGCATGCAAAACAACCATGATAGAAATTCCTTATGATATGTAAAAAAAATCCAGCAGTCAAGCATGCAACTAAACTACATATTAAAATCCGTTAGAATTCCATAATGGAGTTTAGCTCATGACTGAACCAAAAGCCATTATGGGATCAAAGCAATACGTGGATAATAAATAAACAATTGAAAGATAAGAGATAGAATCGATCAAACCCAATTGCTGAATATAATCCAATAGTAACGTTGAATTCCACATTAAAATCCAACAAAGAACAATAGTTTTCCACAGTGATTGAAAATCCAAAGAAGAAGTAGAGAATATAGAGATTATGTTTGGTTCTACGTTGGAAGTCTCTAAAAGTGTAAACCCTAGCTCCTAATATGAAAAACACGTAAAAACTACTGAATGATACGTCTGACACCAGTCAGAATCGTTTTTAATTAATTACAACCCTTAAAATTAAATATTAAAATAAAACAGCTCAGTAGCTTCAGTTGTCGCTTGCGACCGCGCGCTCCTCCTTAGTATTTCTCGCGCGGGTGCGCGTATGTCAATTATGTGTAATCCGCATGATCGCGCGGGCATGCGTGTGTTGACCTGTGTAGCCGCGCGGCCGCGCGGTTTCTCCAACTTGAATTCTGGTTCTGCTGCTACTACTGATTTGTTCTGCTGCTCTTTCCTTTCATGCTATTCATTCTCCTGTCCACCCATGCTTAGTCTCTTTGCTCCACTTTATCCTCATGTTGTACCTTCATTGATCACAGGCCCCTCACCATCGCCAACTTATGTCATATCCTACACTTTTACACTAATGGAGTTCTCAGTACATGCAATGCGAAATAACATGAAATGCAACTAAAAACATACTAAAATGTACTTGAGATGAACATAGTTCGCGTGAATTGATACTCAATAAGTAGGTATAAAACCCACTTATCAATCATGCTCTACTTGACTCTTCTAATGGATTGCTTGTTTTGCTGCAGTTAAACTTGAGGTTATTGTATTTTATCAGTTTAACACTGTTGAAGGCTAATTATAATTTATTCTGCATTATCTTAGTCATAAAATTTCTTACTGGGCTAGTTGAGTTCAACCTTTTGCTTTCATTGTTCTCTTCAGGAAATGAGAACGTAGTCGGGACTAGTCGGGGAACAGAGTGACGGTCCGAGATGGTGGCTATAGTAGTCCTCACTATTTTATAAAATAGTGTGATAATAAATGTAATGAAGACTTCATTTGAGTTTGAATACTGTCTATGAGATAATATTCGTGTAAAAACTCTAAGCTACGTTGTTATCGTATTGTATAAAAGTAGTTTGTATTTGATTTATGTACCACGTATTTGGCGACTCAGAATGGGTGATGTATACCTATTTTGGGGGCATCACATCTACTATCTTCTATGATTTAAAAAGTTTATCATCAATTTTTATCGCTGAGACTCAGCTTAATAAATAATCCACATCATTGAATAATCCATGCACAACGGCCAAGGATATTCATTAGTATCACGACCACAAATTACCAATGCACTACGGGCAAAGGATATTCGTGTTTTCATAAATGGTCATGATCATGCCAACAACTGTCCATCAATGTACTACGGGCCAATGAGGACTTTTACCACATCATTTGTAACATTACGGTCATGATTATACTGAATAATCCCTGGTCATAATCATACCAAGTCCATCTATGCACTACGGGCCACAGATGACTTTCATCATAATGTAAACATGAGGATGATGATAATGATATAAGAATTTAATTAAATGAAAGCAAAGGATAAATTTTTAAAGATTTATAATTTAATTTATCCAGAATTCAATAACGTCCAAATTATCTACATGATACTGCTTTATGGAGTAAAATTCAAGAATAATATTGTATCGAAAATGATTTGGACGAAAAAGAAATCAATTTTTGTCATGAATACTATCCCGAGTAAATAGTACTCGAGTGAATAGTATCCCATGAATAGTAATTCGAGAATAGTACCCCGACATGAAAAGTTTAAAATTTATCAAGACTGCTCAAAATAATATTTTCCATGAAAAGATATTGGATGAAGCACAAATTTTAAGGATATTCTACTAATTTCATGGAGTATAGAAGCCAAAACTTAACAACAATATGAGTATATAATTTAAAATCTGAAACGAAATAATATTACTAACATACTACAGAGTATGGAAGAAAATATTATTTCTTACGAATATTGAACAAAAATAATATCCCTTACCTTAAAAAGAAGAGTATTCCGACTTGTAGGGCGGGGATAATCTTGAAGAAAACTTGAACCGTTTGCTACGCTCAAAGCTTCCTTAAGCTTCTTTATAGAAGAAGAATTCTCTGATTCTGGTGTGATTTTCAATTCTAACTAAGCATCCTATTTATAGGAGAATGGAAAGGATATTATTTGATTTTTAGAATCACAGACTGCACAGTGGTTCGCGGGCGAAGGTTGTGACGACCCGAAAATTCGGGTTGTCCAAAATTTAGGTTTAAAGAATTAGTTATCAATAAAACTAAATTTTATTAATAATATTATGTGCTATGTGTTTATTAATCGTTCTATAACCTAGGATGATTATAAGTCAAGAGTATTCTGGCTATGAGCTAGATTGAGCGAATAAGAATTTTCAAGACGAAAACGAAAGTTTTCCGGGAACAAAATATTTTCGGGGAAAAAGACGAAATAGACACTATTCATCCATTTCTGCTAGGAGATTTATTTTGAAATTCCGAGAAGTTATATATTACGTTTAATTCTGAGACGTGATGGAATATTCAATAATATTTCAGTTATGGCAAAAACAAAGTTTTCGCCTACGGACTCAAAACCTAAGGGTTAGGAAAGTGAGTTCCGAGAATTTTATGATCACGTATAATAATTAGGGTTATTATGCTTGAGAGATATGAGTATGATATAAAGTATTATACGAGGATAGTACGAAGATTATTACGACATATAATACGAATATCATACGAATAATATACGAAGAGATTGCGAGAATACGAGAATGGAATGCATAGAATACGATTAGTCTTAATGGACTTTGAGTTCATGGACTTTGTAGAATCTAATTGGACTTGGATTATGTCAAGCCCAATGCTTTGTGAATCAAGCCCAAGTTAGGCCCAATAAGAATTAGGGTTAAGGCCCAAACCAAGAAAAGAAACCGCGGATCGAACCGATGGGTAAACGGATGGGCAAAACCAATGGGGCAACCCATTGGGTGACCCATGGGCAAGAGGGGCGGCTAGTTGGCCACCAAGTAAGGGTGCTTGCCAAGTAAACTTGGTGGCTAAGGCTTGGAGGAGGTGGGAATAGTAAGGAGGTGGGGGCAAAATGACTAAAATGCCCTTAGCTTTGAAAATCTATAAATAGTAAGCTTATTTCATTATTGGTGGATTTTGAAAATCCCACACTTGAGAGAGAGAGAGAGAGAGAAGTCGGATGGAAGGGAGAAGGAAGAGCGTGAGCATGAATGATCGGATCGAAAGTGATCGTGTAATAGCAAAGCTTGCAAATCGCCGGCTTTGTATAACGGAAAAGGATTAAAGAAGAACGGTAATTCGGAACTTAGTTTCTTTTTAAATTTCTTTAATTTTCTAAGCTTGAAAACATAAATTAATGAAGATATGAAGTAGATAAGGTTGGAGATGAGTTCATATGGTTGAAATCATGAGAAAAGAAGGAATAAGAACTTAGAAATGTAGTTTATAAATTTCTTAAGGAAGTATAAAATTCGTAATGAATTAGAGCGATCCGAGTGGATTATATGAATAAGTAGGTGAAATAAGTAAGGAATAATGTTCTATAACATCAAATTCCAATAAAAAGTGGAATCGTAATCCAAAATATCGATTAAAACGAAGAACACGAAGAAGACGCGAAGAACACGAAGAACGTTGTTGATGGACAAATTTAAAACCATCATAGGATAATTGTTGTTGATGGACAAGTTTTAAACCATCGCGTATAAGTTAGTTGCATGCTGCTTGGTTAGGATCGGTAGAAACGTTCATGAAGAACGGATTAAAACTTAGCTATAACGAAGTTATGGCGAAATTTCGTAAAAGACGAACGAGAATTAGAAAGTTAGTAAATGAACCCGAATGTGTAGGGTTTCATAAGGAAGCAAGGGAACATAGAAAACGTGAGTCGTGGACTCAAGAACGAACGAGTTCCGAGTTCGGATGACCGAATTACGGACGAACGAACAAAGAGCGTTAAAAGCGTAAAAATGAATAAAGGGTGAAGATCAAGCCAATCGAATGGCATGTTATCGGATTTAGAATGAAGTTCTATCTGAGAGGTATTAAAGTACGTAAGATAAGGAAGAGAATGGCTTTGGAACGACCTCGTTCTGAGTTATAACGAACGAGTTATGAGATCGGGAAGTGAGCGTCTCAAAGAATTTATTTAACACTTAGAAAATTTCTAGGGTTAGGGCTTGGCGCCGCGGCGCAAGTCATGCCTTATAATGTGGCATTGCAGCGCCAGACCGGGGGGTCGGGTACTGCAAACTCGCGCCGCGGAGCGAGAAATAAAGAAGGGAGTGGCGCCGCAGTGCCGGTGATGAGAAATGCCAGAGATGAGCTTTTAACTACTCAGCTCTTGGGGGAAATGTAAGGGAAGATAAAGAGTATAATATTCAACTAATGTAACACTTAATCAAGTAATGTAAACCTTTATTAAAGGTTGATCGTAAAGAGTAAGCAAGATTAATTGACAAAGAATATAAACGCGGGTTACGTAACCAATATCCGGGGACCGTAGTCGCGATGAACGAACGTGAGGGATTGCTATGGTTGTGATTCCTTAGATATTGAGTGACGAGGGTAATGAATAACATTTTGATGTGATGTCATGATAATGAGAGATGAGTGTGAAGCGTATAAATGCTGTGAACGCAACATTGTTGCGATGGATGAGCGATCTTAGCATACAACGATTAGTATGGCTTCGACACTAAGAACGAGTAATGAACATGGGGTTCATGTAAAGGATAATGAAAGTATTAAATAAGATATGATTTATCAAGAAAGCCTTAATGAACGGTAATAAGATTAATGAAAGCCGAAGGTGAGTCAGCTAAGAAAATGAATCATCCAAGATGATGAACGTATGAGTAAGACATCTCCGTATGTCATAAAGTCGTAAATTGGTAAAGGAAGTTAGTCGCGTAAATTTATATTGCAAGAACGCGAACCCTAAGAAGTAAAGTTAAGTAAACCAATGTGTAAGTTCAAAATATGACTAATTGGTGTTTATGTTTTCTCCTTATGTGTTACATAGGAATTGGAATGAACAGTTCGGCGTAAGCTATAGCTGGGCGTAAGGCAAGTTTCCTAACTTCATTCATAGTTTAAATGAATGCTAGTTTCTAAAACTTCTTAGATGTTGAACTTGAGAAGTTCTGTCTATGTGCATATGTGCGATGTATGTACAAGGTGGTAGAATGTATGAGGCCTTGAGCCACAATTTGAACACTTCGGTGTTTCTATGATATGAAATGTTCTGTGATTGAGCTGTTCAATATAAATATGTTCTATTTATACATGAACCTTTATTGTTAAGTCTGTGCTAATGATTCTAGCCAGACAGGATGTGTATGAAAAAGGTAGAGGAATGAAAGTATTTCAAGGTGAAAATGATTGATGTTTTAAATGATAGGAATCGAGACTATTCCTATTATTCAAGCTGCTTCATAACCTTTGTTCGGTTATAGAAGTTCTAAGGAAATGTTTTAAATTCTGAAGTTGTTTGTTCAACTGTTATGACTTGTTGGGCAATTGAATGCTCACACTTGCTTTAAATGAAAAACAATTTTCAGCGATCAAGGTTAGAAGAACTTAAGGATCCCGTAAAGATCAAGCTGAAGGTATCCAGACGAAGTGTCATTCAGTATGTGAATGTACGTGCAGAGCAAATGAAGACTTGTAATATAGAATGATAGAATTAAACTATAGACTAGTTTAATGAACAGTTATGAATCCTTTTTGGCGGATGAAAGTCACTCATGTAAGATAAAATGGATAATGTAATTTACCATTATTTGTAAGGAAATAGGTTATAAGGTTTCCAGAACCTGGGATTTGAGAGTGTATGTTGTTATATTTTAGTATATAATGATGTATGGTGGATGAAGGATGTACTCGTGACGTACGGAATCCGGGTGTGAAGATAGACCGGATTTCGGGGCGTCACAAAGGTTTTCTAAGAAATCACGGATGCTTAATATTCACATAAAACAAAATTCTTTATATATATATATATATATATATATATATATATATATATACACACACACACACACACACATATATATATCAACATCACCCAACACCAATCTTCATCCACCTATCAATTTCATCACAAACATTTTTCCACGACCACCATTTTTTTTCAACTTACACACACGGTACACACACACACACATGTTTTCAAATTCTACCCACACAAGTCCCTTTCATACACACACACACACACACACACACACACACACACATATATATATATATATATATATATATATATTCTACCGATTATTTTAAAAAATAGATAAATGTGGGTCCAAATAATAAGTAAATTTACAACAAATACATCATAAAATTCCCTCAATATTTTTAACAACATTTATTCATCAATATTATTATTCGTAATATTTAACAACCAGATCGTTCCCAAGAAAGAGAGGGCTTTCCGATAAGGATTTCTCCCTATTGGCGTGCAATTAGGTGACCAAAGCTCTCCTCGACAGAACTTTCTAGATATCGTCAATATTACAAATAATAATATGAATAATTGTATCGTCTCAATTATTGATTTAATAATATATAAAATATCGACAATAATTGAATCAAATAACGTGAGATATTATGCAGTAATTATTGCAACAATAATTGAATAAAACTGAGTGACTTCTCACGTAAGCATCAATAATCAATATCGTGTGTTACTATGCAACCACGAATATTACTGTACTTTTACCACCAGGTAGTTCAACAGTTTAACGGTAAAACTTTCACCATTATTTTTATAAAAAGATATTTCTTTCGTTTTCTCATTTCGACAATTATTCTGTTGTGGGGTCCACCAATGATTGTGTCGTCGTACGAATATTCCCCAACCAATCGAATATTTTATAACAACTTGCATATTGTGCAAAATTTATAAATATAACCCACAACTATAACATTATATCAAATCCACACCATAATATTAAAAAATATATTTCAAGAAAAATTAATCTTTATTTATGAAAGTTGGGGTCTTACAATAAATAAGTTAATTAAAATAAATAAAAAGGAGTTTTTAAAAGCTAAAACCAAACATAGCCTTTAAGAACATGGGATCAGTTAAGCTATGATGCGCTTAACTGATACCCATGTTGTGCCAGTTATCAGTATGCGCATATATCAGTCTTATTTCTGTATTTACGTACTTTATTTTCATGAGACCTAAACTTTCAGAAAACAGAGAGAAAAGAGAGAGTTTGAGAGAGTTGAGTTTGGGGAAGAAGATTTGAAGAATCATAGGAAGGCTTCTTATCATCTAAACAAGAATTTAAGGGTGAGAATTCAATTTACAGTGTTTGTTTTCTATATTCTTGAGTTTCCCATGAAAATATATTTTTTAGTTTTCTGTAATTGAAATTTTCATGAGTAATTACTGAAAAGTTGTTATAAATTGTTTATATGCATGAATAATCTAATATATGATGTTTATAAACAGTTTAGGTGAATTAATCCATGAACTTTGGTGTAAAAAGGGGGTAGCAGAGTTGAACAGTTTCAGTTTTTCATCTTGTTCAATCCCTTACATGCTAGTTTAACCTAGTTTAATGAACATAATAATGTGTTGGACATGTAATAGGATGTCATATCAGATTGTAACATACATGTGATGAAATTGTATGGTAATTTGATAAGTTGTATAAGGGCTAAGCATATGTCCATGAGAAGATGTAATGATGTTCAAACTTAAGATGTGAGACTTCAGTCTTGTATATGAGATTGATGGTAATGGGCAGAACTTAAACTAAGTTAGAAGGTTATATTAAAAGAGGGAACTAAACATATAAGGTTAATATGAATGTAACTAATGAATGTTGTGAATGCATATGGTATGTGTGTAGGACTTGTGGTGAACGTGAGTAGTAATCGTTTAGCTTACGCACGAGGAAAGTTTCCTTACTCAAAACTTTACTTTTATGGAATAAGTTTCTTTAAATTCTAAATTCTTCAATTGAGTAAGTCCTAGACTCATATTTTATGATGAGTAAGTTTTGTTATTAATTGTTCAAGTTCGAGATTTCATATTAGATGTTATCATTCTTTTAAAACATGATTCCCATTCTACAATACTTATTCGATTGTATACCTCTTGAGTTTTATTATTCAAATTGAATATCATTTATTGTTGAACCTTGTAAGATTAGCAAACCCTTATTTATTTGACTAGTCTATAGTTGATGAACGTTCTAAATTCCAGAACCATTGTTAAGCTTATCCAAATCAAACTTCCTTTGGTGCAGACTCTAATGTCAAACTGAGATGAACAACCCTGTTATAGGGGATTAATGATGTTTTAGCGTTAAGATATTATGCACAGTATGGTACTAAGGGCTGATCCCCCTAAGTACGAGAAGTAGAGTCCATATTCTTATGATTGTTAAAGGTTTCAAGTATAAACACTTGATACCCTAGGACATAGTTCAAGGTCTTATGACCCTCAGAAGTTCTTTTGATTCTTGTTATGCATTCTTGATTCAAAAGCCGAGTTTTCTTATTCCAGAAGTCTTTGATTCACTCGCATGTTAATATATTATTGTTATATTATTATATTTGTGGGCAATCGTGCTCACTCTTGCGCAATAATAACATTGCAGTTAAGAACAAAAGGGCCGACGAGCCTTCTACTAGCAAAGGCAAGGGCAAGTCAACAAGTGATGAAGACTTGTTGTTTACTTGATATATTTACATTTCAGACTTATGTTAAAGTTGTGTAAGACTTATTATTTATTTACACTTCTGCATTTGAGATTTAAGGTTAGTATGACCTGGATTGATGTATTTACATTCAGATGTTGTAACTCCATAAGCATATATCTTAACAGAAATATACCGCCGAGAAGAAGACCAAACCGTCAACCGGTCCAAGAAGGGCCGACGAACTACAACAGCGGCGCCAATGCTAACCCCATTCAACAGTTGGTGAACTTATTGGCTGGAGCGATTAACAATCAACCTCAAACTCCACCAAATACAACGTTCAGGGGCTTCAAGGCAGTGGGATCGCCAGAGTTTAAAGGCTTCATGAACCCAATAGAAGCTCAAACGTGGGTTATGGAGATGGAAAAAGTTTATGACGTCGCCAGAGTCAGAGAAAACCAGAAAACCGCCTACGTAACGATCATGCTAAAATCAGAAGCTAGTTATTGGTGGCAAGCAAATAAAGTCCATGGAGGAGAATGTGTGATCACCTGGGAGAGGTTTAAGGAGATGTTCTTCGAGATGTATTTCCTGACAAGATCACAAAACCAAATTGAGGTAAAATTTCTGGAATTAAAACAAGACAATATGTTCGTACCAGACTATGCAGCAAAATTCAATGAGTTGGCTAGATTCGCCACATATCAAGTACACACAGATGAAAGGAAAGCAATAAGTTTTGAACAGGGACTGAAGCCCTGGTTATATGGTAAAGTGTCAATGTTTCAGCTGAACACTTTTACTGGAGTATTGGAGAAGGCCATCCTCGCTGAAGGTGGGAGCGATGCGGTGACCAAGTACAATTAGGATCAGAAGAAGAAGAAGAGTGAAAATGAAGGAAATAACAAGGCCAGTGGCAGCAACACGGGAGGAAGTAACAATTAGAAGAGGAGGTGGACTGACAACTCAGCAACTGGAAATCAGCAAGGAGGTCAGAAGAAGAGGATTGAAGCTTGTCTGACCAGTGGGAAAACTCACCTGGGGGTCTGTATGAAAGGGAAAAGAGTTTGCTACAATTATGGTCAGGAAGGTCACATAGCACCTAACTGCCCTAACCCAAAGAAGGGCGCCTGCTTCACATGTGGGTCGAAGGACCACTTGGCTAGGGACTGTCCCAAGAAAGGATCTGGAGGGGCAGGAACAGGAGGGAACAAGGGAAACAGTGGTGGCAATACTTTAACTATTATGGGACCAACCGCAATCAACCGACCGACCGCCAGGACATTCAACATGACAGTGCAGGATGCTTTGCAGTTTCGCGATGTGGTGTTAGGTATCATTCTGATCAATAAAGTTAATGCTTATACATTATTTGATTCGGTTGCTACTTGTTCATTTATATCTGATGACCTTGCTAAGAACTTGGAATTGCCTAAGGACGAGTTAGAATACCCCATGAACATAGAGATTGTGAATAGAGAAGTAATCCCTGTTAAGTATGTACACAATAACTGTAGGGTGGATATTAAGGGTAACATTATGAACGTAGATCTTATCCCTATCAAACTTGGGGAATTTGACGTTATTTTGGGATTGGATTGGCTATTCAATTATAGGATAATAATTGATTGCCAAAGGAAGTGTGTAAACCTTATAACTCCGTCAAAGGTTGTATTTTATGGCAGCAAGTCACCTAGATAAACGAGTTGACTGACGATGATGCAAGCCAAGAAATTGTTGAGATAAGGTTGTGTAGGGTATTTAGCCTACATAGTCGATACTCAAAAGGAGAATCCGAAATTAGAAGAGATACCAGTCGTTAGAGACTTTGGAGGAGTATTTCCAGATGATTTATCAGGACTTCTGTCAGATAAGGAAGTAGAATTCATGATCGACTTAGTGTCGGGAACTGCCCTAATATCGAATGCCCCGTATCTCATGGCTCCAGTAGAGATGAAAGAACTGATGGTGCAATTGTAAGAATTATTAGATAAGAAACATATTCAGCTAAGCGTATCATCGTGGGGAGCACCGATGCGACTTTGCATCGATTACAGAAAATTGAACAAGGTCACAATTAAGAATAGATATCCATTACCGAGGAACGACGACCTGTTTGATCAATTGAAGGGAGCGAGATACTTTTTAAAGATAGACTTGAGGAGTGGTTATCATTAGTTGAAGGTGAGGCCAGAGGATGTTTCGAAGACAGAGTTTAGGACTCGATATGGTCACTACGAATTTCTGGTGATGTCATTTGGTCTAACGAATGCTCCTGTTACGTTTATGTACCTGATGAATAGGGTATTTAAACCGATTTTGGATAAATTCGTGGTGGTGTTTATCGATGACATTTTGGTATACTCAAAAATCAAGGAAGAACATGTAGAGCATTTGAAGGTAGCGTTAGAGGCGTTGAGAAGGGAGAAGTTGTATGCCAAGTTTTTGAAATGCGAAATTTGGATTGAGCGAGTACAATTTCTCGGACATGTGATTAATAAGGACGGAATTTCGGTAGATCCCTCTATAGTCGAAGCTTTGATGAACTTGAATTAGCCGAAAATGCCATTAGAAGTGAGAAGTATTCTTGGATTGGCAAGTTATTACAGAAGATTCATTCAGGACTTTTCCAAGATCGCAACTCTGCTGACGAATTTGACTAAGAAAGCTGTAAAATTCGTTTGGACGGACAAGTGTGAGAAAAGCTTTCAAGAACTTAAGAAGAGGTTGAGTACATCACATGTGTTATCTCTTTCGTATGACACATGAAATTTTGTGGTTTATAGTGATACGTCGCATAAAGGACTTGGCTATGTGCTTATGCAAAAGGGCAGGGTCATTGTGCATGCGTCATAACAATTGAAGGACTATGAGAAGGGGTATCCGACCCATGACTTGGACTTAGCTACGGTGGTATTCGCTTTGAAGATCTGGAGACACTATCTCTATAGGGAGAAGTGTGAAATATATACAGACAACAACAGTCTAAAATATATTTTTAGACAAAAGGACTTGAATATGCGCTAGAGAAGGTGGCTGGAGTTAATTAAGGACTATGATTGCGAGATTTTATACCATCTGGGTAAGAAAATGTTGTTGCCGACACCTTAAGTAGAAAGGGTCGGGAGAAATTGATGATGTTGACTGTTGATTGATTTCGCAATCAATGAATACGTGCAAGTATACACGGTCAACAAGTAATAAAGTGAAAGTAGAGTATTGTTCCCACGAGAAATTATTTAATAAAAATCACCAAGTACTAATTCTTAACCAAATCAATTTTATTTAAACAACCAATAATTGTGATTTCTAGATTTAAGAAAACTAAATTAAACAAAACAAAAAGATTATTCTAAAAGAAAGCAAATAAACAACTAAGAATTGATGGAATTCAGATAAATAAGAATTAAGACTCCAATATCCCCAATTATGAATAATAAATCAATTATTTAACTATCTCAATTATTATATCTACTGAATTGTTAATAGGAATTCTCAAATGCCAAAAGCCCTCTCTCGAGTGATCAATTTCCTTCTATTTAACCCAGATTAATTTTGTTATATCTCTATGCAAAACAATTGAATTAAACTCGTTACAAACCCAATTCCTCTTATGTTACATGCGGCAAATAGATATTCTCATTCTATTCACAAACCTAATTATTCACTGTGCAAATAACTAAGTCACATGTAACCAAGCCCAGTTCTAACCCTAGAATTCCTTTCTCAATTCCTTCTAGAGTAGCAAGGTAATTATTGATCAGATAATTAATCAATAAGCTCAAAGCAAGATGTACAATTTACTTCAACACAAATAATTGGAATAAATCAAATAACTAATTTATAGCCATAAAAAGTTCAATTGAAATCTTAATAAAAGAGTTAGTTCATAATTAATGAATTAAAACCAAGAATCCACAATTGAATAGACATTAAAAGATAAAAGTATGATAAGAGAAGATAATAGGATCTGTTGTCAGTAAATTTGATGCTCCCATCTTACTCCTGCTCTTGATCTTCAATGATCTCCAAGTTGCTTCAATCTCCAAAACTAATAAGAACTAGGGTTAATGTCTAATCTAATGGAGTGTTTTATCTAGTCTAATCTATGTAATCCCCCTTTATTGTATGCCTCCCATCATGTATTTATAGGTTACAAGTCAAATTTTTAGGTTAGGAACAAACCCAATCCAATTTGGAGTCAAAAAGGTGTCAAAATTCGCCCAAAACGCGTCCAGGCCGCACCAAACCCTTCCCCCAGCGCCCCAACGCTGGGCTCGACGCTCAAACTCTTCCTTATAGCGCCTCAGCGCTGGAAATTACCTTGAAATTAGCGCCCCGACGCTCGTGCTTTTTTTGGAAATTTTCTACTCTGACGTCTTTTGGGAAAATAGTCATAACTTCTTCGTCCGAACTCCGATTTCGATGATTCAAGATGACCCAGAAAGAGGAGAAGTAGATCTAAAACTTTCATTCTTTAAGTTTTTCGAAATAAGATCCATAGAAATACACAAATTGGCTCTGAAGTGACTGCTGTGTAAATGGCAAGCCGAAAACACGAATCTAGCCACCCCAAACGTCGATCCACGTAACTTTTGTCCCAAATCCTACAAAACAATGTAAAACATGCATGAATGGACACAAACACTTAAAAACTATTCTAAAAGACTTGAGAACAATAATAAATTAAGCCCGAATGTATCCAATTCATGTGTATAAAACTCACTCATCATTGACCGCTCAGGAGGAGCTAATTTTAGCGATGGAGAAGCTGAAATTGGAAGTGAAGTATCCTATGGAGATTGACGAGAATCTGTTCCAGATGCAAGCTGGTAAAACTTTGCTGTATAAAGTTAAGGAGGCTCAACTTTAGGACGAAGAATGTGAAAAGGTGAAAAAGAAGATATCTGAAGGAACCGAACCGAGATTCAAGATAAACAGTGAGGAACTACTGAGATTTGAGAGCAGAGTTTGGGTACCGCCAGTGCCAGAGATTAAGGAAGACATTTTGAGCGAGGCTCATAGCTCACGATATTAGATTCACCCTGGTAGTACCAAGATGTACCAAGATCTTCGACAACATTTCTGGTGGCTAAATTGAAACGAGATGTTACATAGTGTGTTGCCAAGTGTATGATGTAAAGACCGGGAATTCTCAAACAATTATATCTATATTTTTACGAATAAATTTTTTTTTTATTTTAATTAATTAATACCCGTGAATATTTTTATCAGTAATTATATTTTAAATATAGCAATATGGATTTAGCAAGATAGTCAATTTAATTTTTATAAGTTGACCGAGAATAAAAGTTAAGTCGGATATGGTTCAAACCCCTAATTTCTGGATTTTGAATAAGGAATATGAATATGAATATTATATTAATTGTATTTCAGTGTTATAAGTATGTACTGTATATGTGTAAGGTTAATTGATGAATAGTTATAGTGTAGCATTAGAAAACCCTAAAGTTGAATTGTTAAAACCCTAATTTGAAATTCAAATAGGAATTGAAAATTGATATGTAATTGTGATTTTATGATTAATGATTTATATTATTAATTATAAACCTAATTAGGGAAACCCTAATTATTAATTAGAAACCCTAATTGCTAAATTAGAAACCTCAATTGCTAATTTGTAAAGCTTAATGTTAATTAGGAAACCATAATCCTATTTTGCAAGTTCTAATTAATTAAGAAACCTAATACAATTAGGAAACCCTAATTTCCAATTTAGAAAAACCTAAATTTTCATTTTAAACACTAATTAGAAAATCCTAAGAAATTTATTTTTGCAAAAACCTAAGGGTTAAACCCTAAGGGTTAAAACCTAAGAATTTGATAAGATTACTAGATTGCCATTAAAAATGGGAGCGAAAAGACCAAATTGCCCTTTTTGTCACATTTTTTATTAGGATGGAGTGTGTATCTTGCCATATAATTGAGCTTACCAACTCTAGATATCTCCCATGTGCATATATCTCAGCCAAATCTGATCTAAGTGACACCTTGCATCAGCCAAGTTCATTGCATCAAAATATATATAAATTAAGAGCGAGAGAAAAGTTCACTTATTAGCTCATTTGTTCAACAAACACCCAACCAAACTCTCTCATCCTCTAAGCCACGAAAATATTTAGTGGACCAGTCTCAAATCAGGCCCCTAGCACCCCCATATCAGTTAAGGAACCAAGGATCAAGATTTAGTAAAGTGAGGTATAAACCCTAAACCAAGAATCTGATCTTGTATGCTATGTTAAATGTTATGTTTTTTTGTTTAATCTTGTGTTATTAGATGTTATTTAGTGATCTACGATGTTACATCATAGATCCATAACATCAAAATGCTCAAAAATCATGTTTTCCAAAACTGTCAAGAACCCTAGATTTATGGCCTGACAACCTAATGTCAAAGGCCATAGATCTACATCTGTTTATGTTTTTGCTTGTTTAGTGTATTAGATTTGTTGTATGCTATGAGGACTGTGATTTGGAACTGGAATCATGCTTAGATCATGTCTAGAGTTAAAGTTATGGAAGGTCAAAGTCCGTTAACCGACCATGACTTTCTGTTTCTGGGTAACCCAGATTTTACCCAGAAAGCTCTGACAACGAGTTCATGAACTCTGATCTTGTAGATGTTTGTTGATTTGTTTGTATTGTTGTAACAAGGTTGTACTATGGTAGATGGACTTTATATTCATGCCTTTAGATCACCTAAATGACAAACAAAATCAAAACAGTGGACGGTCAAAGTAGCATGAATGTTCACGAAAGTTGTTTTCTGGGTAACCTAGAAAACTTATGAACGCAACCTCTGACAGGGTTTGACCCGCTTGTATCTTGTGTTATTGTTATAGTTAGACTGTTATAGTGTAATAGATCTCTTCCTTGACATGTAGACTACAATATGGAACCATTAGAATACCAAATTATTTCATGGAAAGCAAGTTGTGGAAGCCCAAAAGTGGCCACACGAACTGTTCTTATTTTCAGGATAACCCAGAAAATGAAGAACAGCTCTGACAGCTTGTTCAATGGCTTATATCTTCTAGATGTGTTGTAATTTGGCCCAGAAATTGCTTTACACTTGTAGTATTACATCAACACTACAAGATATGACCATTAGCTAGTCCAGAAACACTTTGATTGGAGAATTAATATTGGTCAAACTAGACCCCTTGAACACTAATTATGAATCTTCTTGAGGTTCAAGAACAGATTAGGCGACAGTTTCTGTCGCTAAAGGCTATAGCGACACTTTTACTAATTTTAATTAATCTAATTTTCAAAAATTATTTAAAAATAGAAATTAATTATTAAAAATTCCAAAATTATTTTTAAAAATTATTAAGTTATAAAAATTAACTTTTAATAATTTGACATATTTTTTATTAATATTATTATTTATTTAAATAATAATGATATTAAATTTATTTAATAAATGTATTAAATAAATTAGTTAAAAATGATTTTATTATATTAAAAATTATTTTAAATGATAATAAAGTATTTAAAAATATTTTAAGTTATAAAACATAACTTTTAATATTTTAGTGTAAAAATTTTATTAATAATTTAATATTAACGATATTAGATTTATATAATAATTATATTAAATAAATAGTTTTAAAATAGTTTTATTAATTTAAAAATTATTTAAAAAGGAAATAAATAATTTAAAAATATTTTAAGTAATAATAAATGACTTTTAATATTTTGATGAATAATAAATTAATATTTAAAGTATTAATAGTAATTATTTAAAAATGATTTTAAATATTTTAAAAATCATTTAAAGGTAATGACAATGTTTTAAAAATATTTTGAGTTATTATAAATAACTTTAATATTTTGGCAAGTATTTCATTAATATTTTAATATTATTTAAATATTAATGATAATAAGATTATTCAGTATTTAGCTTATTTAGAAATGATTTCAATGATAGAAAAATTATGATAAATGATAATAATTATTTGAAAATTATTATAAGCCACTGGAAAATAATATGACTGATATTTAAATTATTTAAAATAATATTGAAGCTATATTTTAGAATTTTAAACTCGATAATTATCCGATAAAGCCATCTGTACACCGAATTGTTTCTAAAATTGATCCGGACCTAGATGTTTGACTTGATAGGTAGTTGTTTATGTTCCAATAAAAGATATAAGTGTGTGACAATGTGTTTAAGTTATGTGTTGACTATAAATAATAGTACTATGTGTTACGATACATTATTCTAATCGAAAGAATAATCTTATTAATGATAAGTCTTTGTATAAAAGATAAAACTTACTTGTGTAGCTTTAAGCAGCAGATCAGGCAAGTTTCTCACTCTTACTCTTTATTGAGTAGGTATCCTACCCTTTACATTTACTTTATGCAATGGACATGTGTAAGCAAGTTTCGTAATTATATCCTTGTTATACAAGTTTTTTAACTTAATTATTATTGATCATGTATCTAAATCTTTGTATTCATGCAAGTTCTCGAACTCTATTAGTTCATTGTTGACTAGTGTAGTATTACTGTATGATCAAGATATATTATGTTGTTAATAGTTAAGTTCAGTTATGCAAGTGTCCTCACTTGGATAATGGTTGTATTTGAACCCTTGTTGATACATACTTATTGAATTTCGATATGTATACGTTTATTAAAACCCGTCTAAGCTATTTGACTCGACTAGACATAGATTGAAAAGTATCGTTGAACTTGATAGAACATTATTATCATCCGACTGAATTATTTTGGTTCAGATTCTAGACTGAGTATGAACATCCCGATTATGGGAAACTTTTGTGCGCCAAAGGCGGATATAATGGATGAAAATCTCGTTCTAAAATATAGTGTTGATCAATACAGGGCATACCGGGCTAATCACCCTCCGTGCCCGTAAGTTATGTCGATTTGCGGATGAATTTATGTATAACCTTTCGAAAATTGAAAATAAAAGTTCATAGTCTATCGAATGATCTCCATTCATAGTCAGTATATAGTTTCAAAAATGTAAATTATTGGTTATGTTGTTCAGTATGGTTTCAGTTTACTTCACAACTATTGCTTCGTTGTAGAAGTGTTGTACAAAGAAAATATTTATGTCTTTCAGCTAATCTTTATTAATTGATATTACTTGTTGGGCAAGTGAATGCTCATTCTTGCTTTAAATTTAAATGTTTTCAGTTAAGCTAGATCGACCTGAAGGTTCCGGCAAGGACAAGGGAAAGGGTAAGCTGAAGAATTAGACTGTTTAATGTTACTTGTAATAACTGTACTTTTGATAAGTTACTTATTATTATGTAATGTATGACTTAAAGGTTCACGACTCTGGGGAGGTACACAACTTTGATATAATATTTTTGATTAATTAATACATAAGTAGTTTGAATGAATGTTATCGTGTAGCACCAAGTATGGGTTTCAAGTAACCAGATTTGGGCGCATCACAAGTTGGTATCAAAGCTTTAGGTTAGAAACCTTAGGTGGGGTACCTTAGGCTATAACCTTAGGACAGAGGGAAACATTGAAAATACAAATAACTCAAATAGAGTTTAAAGGAGACGAATTAAATAAATTCATCGTAAAACGAAATAAAAATAACTTATATAAAACTATTATTTGCTCTGTGTATATAATATCTATTATATACTAATCAAGATAATTTATGTGTAGATATCAGGCGAAAAAGAATTAGGATACTTTTAGACTGTAAAGAAGGAGCAAATCTCCATAACTGAGCTTATATCAAAGCCAATAGTTGAAATAGAGGCTCACATTGAAAGCAACCCTGATGAGGTAGTTATATTGGAAAATGTAGTACAAGATCCAAAAATAGTGGTACTGACAGGTAGTGATTCAAACACGAAAGTTGGAGCTGATCAGGCATCAACGAAAGTGCAGAATCTGTATAACAAGGTTTCTTCTCTGGAAAGGTTGTGGGAAATAGAAAAGTTATTGAATAGTCAATTGCGAAAGGCGTTAATCGAAACAATGGAAGAACAAGATAAGCTTAAAATCCAAATTGATCAAATGGGAGCCAAAAGTCGCCTATCGTGTGCAGCTCCAAGCAAGAAGGGGAAAAGAAAGATGAAAGACCGTGATTTAGGAAATTTCGATAATAACCAAGGGAACTTTAACAAAATAGATAAGTGTACAAACTGTAATAAGAAATATGAAGGCTTATGCAAGAAAGGGGAAAATGTGTGTTATAATTGCGGAAATGAGGGACATATCTCTCCTCATTGTCCCAATCCGAAGCAAGGTGTATGTTTTATCTGTGGGGTAGAAGGTCATTAGGTGAAAGGTTGTCCAAGATCAGGAAAAGGCATAGGAAATAAGTAGTATTAGTATTTAGTTGAATATGTATGATGTGTATATGATAAGTATGTGTGAGTAATATAATGTTCTCAACTTTTGTATAAGTTATCATAGCGATTCCCGACTTTTGTGGTCACAAAGGGATAGTGAATGCTTAAATAGCGATATATGCTATATGATGTAAAGTACTATGAATTAGTTAAAGGAAAATGAAAATATTTTGAGTACATGATTATTTGAGTTTGAAATTACGCATGATATGTTAAACTTATATGATAAGACTTAGAATAAAGAATAATTTATTATTTTATTTAATCAGATAATGTCGCCGAGAAGATAAAACCGAAACCAAAGAGCAGAAGAATATGTTAACAATGCTGGAGGACAACCAGACCTAATGTAGAACTTTACAAATATGGTAGCTCAAGCTATTCAGCATGGAATGCCAGCCGCGGGAAATCAGCCAGACAATCGATTGGCAAATTTTAAGGACTTCAAATCAGTAGGAATGCCAGAATTTAGATGTACAACTAACCTTATAGAAGCCCAAACTTGGGTTAAGGAGAAAGAAAAAGCATTTCTGATTGCTAGGGTAGCTGAGGGGCAAAAGACGGCCTTTGCCACTTATATGATGAAAGGGGAGGCGAATTTCTAGTGGGAAGCTAATCAAACTAGAGTAGGAGAAGGAGTGATAACATGGACTAGGTTTAAGACGTTGTTCTTCGAGAACTATTTCTCGTCCAGTATGCAGGCTAGGATGGATGTGAAATTTTTTGAGTTGAAGTAGGAAAATATTACAGTTTCAGAATACGCCACTAAGTTTAATGAATTAGTTAGGTTCGCTCTGCACCAAGTTGATATGGAGGCAAGGAAGGTAAGGAGGTTTGAGCTGGGCTTAAAATCCTGGCTCTAAAATAAGGTGGCGGTGTTACAAATTAGTACTTTTACAGCACTCTTGGAAAAGGTTATCATAGCCGAAGAGGGAAGTGAGGGAAGTGAGGCCATGAGTCTCTACAATAAGGAGAGGAAAAGTAAGGTTAAGGTCGAGGGAGCTGTGAAGGTGGAAGGAAGTAGTGGGAGTAAGAGTGTGAAAAGAAAAGGAGATAATTTTGGGAATGTGGAAAATAGGCAAGGAGGTGTAAAGAAGCAGGTTGTACAATGTGGAAATTGGGGAAGAATCACTCGGAGAAATGTTTAAAGGGGAAGTTTGTGTGCTATAAGTATGGGCAGGAGGGACACATCTCTCCTAACTGCCCCAATCCAAGGATGAATAGTGGGTGTTTTATGTGTGGATCGACGAATCATAAGGTGAAGGATTGTCCAAAAAGGAGAATGGATGGGGGAAATGTGAATATAGGGAAAAGCAGCGGAACATTGGCGATAATTGAACCAACTTCAACCAACAAAATCAACTGCAAGGATCTGCAACATGACAGTTCAAGATACGATAGCAACCGGTGATGGAGTTCCAGGTATGAACCCTATTTGCTTACCACAAGTTTGTTAATATAGTATGTTTACGTTAGGAACCCTTGAATATAGGCATACAAAACACAAAATAATAATCCATAAATAAAAGGATTTTTGAAGGAGAAATTTGAGTTCCTGATTCGTAACCCGAAATCTTATAAGGAGGGGAGAGTGTAGTAATTCAATAAAAGTTTTGATAAATAAAAATCTAGGGATAAAACATTCATAGTAGGTGTAAGGTAACGGTGATTCTAGGGACGAAATCTTTATAAGGAGGGGAGAATGTAAAGACCGGGAATTTTCAAATAATTATATCTATATTTTTACGAATAATTTTTTTCTTTATTTTAATTTATTAATTATCGTTAATATTGTTATTAGTAATTAAATTTTAAATATATGCGATATGGATTTAGCAAGATAGTCAATTTACTTTTTATAAGTTGACCGAGAATGAAAGTTAAGTCAGATATGGTTCAAAACCCTAATTTTTGGATTTTGAATAAGGAATGTGAATATTAATATTATATTAATTGTATTTCAGTATTATAAGTATGTACTGTATATATGTGTAAGGTTAATTGATGAACAGTTATAGCGTAGCATTAGAAAATCCTTATGTTAAATTGTTAAAACCCTAATTTGAAATTCAAATAGGAATTGAAAACTGATAAGTAATTGTGATTTTATGATCAATGATATATATTATTAATTATAAACCTAATTAGGGAAACCCTAATGATTAACTAGAAACCCTAATTGCTAAATTAGAAACCTCAATTGCTATTTTGTAAAGCTTAATGTTAATTGGGAAACTATAATCCTAATTTGCAAGTTCTAATTAATTAAGAAACCTAATACAATTAGGAAACCCTAATTTCCAATTTAGAAAAACCTAAATTTTTATTTTAAACCCTAATTAGAAAATCTTAAGAAATTTATTTTTGTAAAAACCTAAGGGTTAAACCCTAAGGGTTGAAACCTAAGGATTTGATAAGATTACTAGTTTGCCATTAAAAATGGGAGCTAAAAGACCAAATTGCCCTTTTTGTCATATTTTTATTAGGATGGAATGTGTATCTTGCCATATAATTGAGCTTACCAACTCTAGATATCTCCCATGTGTATATATCTCAGCCAAATCTGATCTAAGTGACACCTTGCATCAGCCAAGTTCATTGCATCAAAATATATATAGATTAAGAGAGAGAAAAGTTCACTTATTAGCTCATTTGTTCAACAAACACCCAACCAAACTCTCTCAACCTCTAAGCCACGAAAATATTTAGTGGACCAGTCTCAAATCAGGCCCCTAGCACCCCCATATCAATTAAGGAACCAGGAATCTAGATTTAGCAAAGTGAGGTATAAACCCTAAACCAAGAATCTGATCTTGTATGTTATGTTAAATGTTATATTTTTGTGTTTAATCTTGTGTTATTAGATGTTATTTAGTGATCTATGATGTTGCATCATAGATCCATAACATCAAAATGCTCAAAAATCAAGCTTTCCAAAACTGTCAAGAACCATAGATTTATGGCCTGACAACCGAATGTCAGTGGCCATAGATCTAGACCTGTTTGTGTTTTCGCTTATTTAGTGTATTAGATTTGTTGTATGCTATAAGGACTGTGATCTGGAACTGGAATCACGCATATATCATGTCTAGATTAAAGTTATGGAAGGTCAAAGTCTGTTGATCGACCATGACTTTCTGTTTCTGGGTAACCCAAATTTTACCCAGAAAGCTCTGACAATGAGTTTATGAACTCTGATCTTGCAGATGTTTGTTGATTTGTTTGTACATTTATTGTAACAAGGTTGTACTATGGTAGATGGACTTTATATTCATGCCTTTAGATCACCTAAATGGAAAATAGAATCAAAACAGTGGACGGTCAAAGTAGCATGAATGTTCACAAAAGTTATTTTCTGGGCAACCCATAAAACTTATGAACGCAACCTCTGACAGGGTTTGACCGGCTTGTATCTTGTGTTGTTGTTATAGTTAGACTATTATAGTGTAATAGATCTCTTCCTTGACATGCAGACTACAATATAGAACCATTAGAACACCAAATTATTACATGGAAAGCAAGTTGTGGAAGCCCAAAAGTGGCCACACGAACTGTTCTTATTTTCTGGGTAACCCAGAAAATGAAGAACAGTTCTGACAGCTTGTTCAAGGGCTTATATCTTCTAGATGTGTTGTAATTTGGCCAAGAAATTGCTTTACACTTGTAGTATTACATCAATACGGTGACACCCCCAAATCCGGGTACTTCAATTCCCACATAATTTGGTGTTCACTATACAACATCATATGTCTATCTACCCATAATAAATGAGAGCATAAATAGATAGAAATAAATTCTCTTCTTAAGGAGTAACATCATCGAAAATAAATACGTAAATCCCAGGTCATAGTAACCTTAAATCTCAAATGTGGAAATATAAACAACTAATAGTCTTACACAACTTTAATATAAGTCTGAAACATAAATATATAACCAAATAAACAACAAGTCTTCATCACTTGTTAATCTTGCCCTTGCTTTTGCTAGTAGAAGGCTCGTCGGACCTTTCGTTCTTAACTGCAATTCTATTATTACGCATGTGACGAACGAGAATTCTGTAATTTATTTTAATATTTATTGAATTAAATAAATATTTTCGATGATTTAATTATTAGATTTAATAATTAATTGATGCAATTGTGGTAGATTAATTTAATCATATGTGTTACATTATTAAATTAATGTAGAGAATTTTATTATTCAAGTATGTGATTATGTGAGCTTATTGAATTAAATGAATTATTTAATTAAGCATAATGTTATTTAATTAATTTAATTATTAATTAGAGAATTAATAAATTGACATTATTTATTAATGAGATAATTGAATATATGATTATGTGAATTTATGAGTAATTATTATATTTTATTTAAAGTAAATTAAATAAAATATTGGATTTATTTTATAAAGAGGGTGGCATTATGCAACTATATGATAAAGGTTTTATTAAAATAAAGAGCTTTGAGTTATTTTCTTGCTAAGCCAAATATGGCACTAAGGGAGGTTATGGGCAGTTAACCCATAACTGGGCAACTGACCACATCGCGTCAGTTCTATTTCAATCGACGTCTTCTCATTCCTTTCATTTTTTCTAAGTCTAAAATTGTTCAGAGAGATAGTTCAGAGAGAAAGTGAGAATTTGTGAGAGATATTATAAGTATTTAATTAACAGGTACTTGTAGAAAGCTTTCATTAACCATCTCCTAACCTATACTCTGGGTAATTCTCCCAAACCCAATTTCTACATTTACGTCTTTTAGTTTTTATAAATTGGCTTCCAAAACTTCTGTTAATCTCTGTGATTTGGGAATTGTACTATTATATGGATTTATGTGATAGTAAGAATAGCATAACATGTTTTATATATATATATATATATATATATATATATATATATATATATATATATATATATATATATATATATATTACATGATTTCATATCATCAAGTTCATGAAAACATGTAGTAATCTGATGATTTGTTATTTCAAAATAAACAGAGTACGTGATATGGCCATATGGCCTTATATGTGATAATTGATGTATTGATTATATATTATCCCTAAATTTTACACCCTTATATTATTGAGCATGTTAATACGAAGTGATCAAGCTCTAAACGAACGGATTTGGCCTTATAACGAATCCGTAGTGTTAAATTATAAGTTTTGTTCAAAATCCTCAAGAACTTCAAGAACAGTCTAAATTTTTATGATTTAAATATGTGATTATATGTTTTAATAGGTTAAAATCACTTTATAGATGTTGTATTATGATTATGCATGAATTATAACATGTGGGTATATGTGATTTAGTGAAATTAGTGTTAAAAATGTGTTGATTTCGCTGAACTATGTGTTCTTCACGAACTGAGATTCAGTTTCTGGGGTCTCGCGCCGCGGCGCCAGCTCTAGAACTGATTTCTCGCGCCACAGCGCTCGCAGCGCCAAGACTCGAGCCACGGCGCCACAGCGCCGCAGCGCCAAGGGCCCGGCCACAGCGCCACTGCGCCGCAGCGCGACTCCTTAGCACATTAGTGGCGCCGCAGCGCCACTCTCCAGAAAATGTCAGAAATGTATTTTTAAAATGTTAAAGTCTAACAAGTGTTAGTGGATTGATGTAATGAACATGTAATCATGTTAGAGGTACTATGAGATGATAAAATAGTTGTTTAACATGTAATAAAATATTATATGTGAATTGAATTATTAAATACATAATTGGTTTGATAATTCATGAAGTATAAATTATGTGACAACGTGATAATTTGACTAAGTTTAGTCAATAATTAAAGTAGACAACGAGAATGAGTTTATATTGATTAGTTAGTTTATAATTAACTGGTATTGTGTATATGAATGGTATGTAGGATTTAATTCAAAGAACGTGCTTAGTTAAAGTGTAATCTACGCACGAGGCAAGTATCATATCCCTAACTCTATTCTATTGAGCAAGTTTATTTAAACTTAAACGTTACTTTTATGTCGAGCAAGTTTCTTAACCCTACTTTTTTAATATCTTTCAAGATTATTAATTACCTTGAATAAGTTATCATTTCTATTATTCAAGTTCAAGTATGATATTACAGATTATTTATATTGTCAAAGCATGATTCAGTTATACAATAATTGTTCTATTGTATACGTTTGAGATTATTATTCAAATTGAATATCGTTATTGTTGAACCTTATTAAACTAGTGAACCTTATTGATTCAACTAGTCCATAGTTGATGAGCGTTCTAAATTTCAGAACCCTTGATGAATTTATCCAAACCAAACTTCCTTTGGTGCGGACTCAAATGTCAAACTGAGATGAACAACCCTGTATAGGGGATTATTTACGCTTTAGCGCTAAGATATTGTGCACAGTATGGTACTAAGGGCTGATCCCCCTAAGTACGAGAAGAAGGTCCATAGTCTTATGACTGTTAAAGGTTTCAAGTATAACCCTTGTTAACCTAGGACATAGTTCAAGGTCTTATGACCCTCAGTATTCTTTTGATTCGTGTTATTTATTCTTGATTCAAAAGTTGAGTTTTATTCAGATGTCTTTGATTATTCGCATGTTATTATACTAATGTTTCATTTTTATACTTGTGGGCATTTGTGCTCACTCTTGCTTAATAATAACATTGCAGTTAAAAATGAAAGAAGCGATGAACCCTCCACTAGTAAAGGCAAGGGCAAAGTTAGCAAGTGATGAAGACTTGTTATTTTAATTGATGATGTATTTATGTTTAAGACTTATGTTGTTGTTTAAGACTTATTTGTTTAGAATTCCACACAGATGTTTTAAGGTTAGAGTAACCTGGGATTTATTTATGAATCAGTTGATGTAACCCTTAAGGGAAGAGATTTTATTATGATTTCTATCTATTGTATGGTTTGATATTATTTATGGGTAGATAGATAGATGATGCTTGTACAGTGAACACCAAATCCCGTGGAATCGAAGTACTTGGATTTGGGGGTGTCACAGGTTGGTATCAGAGCTGTAGGTTATGAACCTTAGGTGGGGGAACAACCTTAGGTAGTAACCTTATAGAAAGAAGATAGTAAAGGAAAACTCTTATCGAGTTTTAAGAAATGAATTTTTGGTAATTCATTGAAGATAATAAAATACTTTATGTGTCTATGTGTTAATTTATGTGCTCGTTAGTATGACTTAGTAACTAAAACTTAAAATTTTGTTGGTCAGGAGCATGAACCTGAGATTGATCCTGAGGAGGGTCCTGAGGAGGAGTTTGATGTGGAAGAAGAAGATGAGGAGCTACCACGGTACACTGTTGATGCTGAGATGTATGACACACTATATGATCGTAACGTGGAGTTACAAGACGAGGTTCAGGAATTGACTGAGCAAGCGACTGTTCAGCAGTCTACTTTAGAGGAGAAGAATAGAGAGATTGTGACCCTTCATACACGTTTAGGAAACGTGAAGTGGGATCTGGTTCATGAGAAGGGTCAAACTGAAGATAAGACCGAGGAGATAGAGAAGCTGAAGAAGGAACTGAAGGAAACCTCTGGAAGACTGAAAATTGCAGAGGAAGGATGGGTAAGAGAATCACATCGAGCTGATCGTGCAGAAAATGATAGTCGTGCAAAGAAGGCAAAGCTTGAAGACACGTACGCCACACTTAATCATGCGATGGATGAGGTTCAAGAGCGAGTGTTAAGGTACCCCATCCAGTTTGAAGGACTTCCATCGTATATGTTGGATCGCAGGACGATGTCTCGTATCATGAATGAGGAGCGTGGTAAGGCTATTGAGCACCTTGGAAGACAGGAATAGAATCTATTTATTTATGTGTTTATGAACTAAGGAATATGTTAATATTTGAATGTTTTAAATCATGTGGATTCTTTTTTCCAGGATAGATGATGTAAATAGCAGTATGCTACAGTTTAATGTTAAAACTTTTTATTTGAATGAAAAGATATCAAGTTGTTTGAGATGATGTGTTAAGTGATATGTTAAATTGTTGAGTAATGTCTTAACTATGTAGAGAAATAAATAAAGTTCTAATAAACGTTTATTTAACAGAAAAATGCCGCCAAGGAGAAGACAACGATGTCAACCGACTCAGGAAGGGTCAACCAATAATAACAATAATGCCAATGTTAATCCAGTTCAACAGCTAGTTAATTTACTAACTGGAGTCATGAATAAAAAGCCGCAAGCTCCACCTAGCACTACGTTTAAAGATTTTAAGGCTGTGGGACCGCCAGAGTTCAAAGGTTCCAGAAACCCGATCGAGGCTCAAACGTGGGTGATGGAAATGGAGAAGGTTTTCGACGTTGCCAGGGTTCGAGAAGATCAGAAGACCGTTTTTGCGACATTTATGCTGAAGTCTGAGGCTAGCTACTGGTGGCAGGCAAACAAGATGCGAGGAGGTGAAGATGTAATTACGTGGGAAAGATTCAAAAAGATGTTTTTTCGAAATGTATTTCCCAGCTAGTTCGCAGAATCAGATGGAGGTGCAATTTTTGGAACTGAAACAGGGAAACATGAGCGTGCCTGAATACGCAGCTAAATTCGATGAGTTGGCAAGGTTTGCCCCGTATAAAGTACACACTGACGAGAGGAAAGCCAGACGATTCGAACAAGGACTGAAGCCTTGGGTATACAGTAAGGTATCAATGTTTCAACTTAACACGTTTGCGGGAGTTTTGAAAAAGGCCATTCTCGCGGAAGGAGGAAGTGATGTAGTGACTAAGTACAACCAAGAACAGAAAAAGAAAAAGAGTGAGAATGAAGGTAATAACAAGATTGGTGGAAGTAATACTGGGAATAATAATAATCAGAAGAGGAAGTGGACGGATAACTCGACAGCTGGAAGTCAACACGGAGGGCGGAAAAAGAAGATAGAAGCATGTCCGACTTGCGGCAAGGCACATCTAGGAGTTTGTTTGAAGGGAAAGAGAGTGTGCTACAATTGTGGTCAGGAAGGCCACATAGCACCAAATTGTCCAAACCCAAAGAAGGGTGCTTGTTTCAACTGTGGTTCGAAAGATCATTTAGCAAGAGACTGTCCCAAGAAGGGATCGGGAGGATCAGGACAAAGAGGAAACCGGAGAAATAGCAGTGGAAATACCTTAACCATCACCGGACCACGTGTAACAAACCGACCAACCGCTAGAACTTTCAATATGACGGTGCAGGATGCAATCCAGTCTCGTAAGGTGGTGTCAGGTATCATTCCGATCAATGAAATTAATGCTTATATTTTGTTTGATTCGGGTGCTACTTGTTCCTTTATATCCGAAGACTTTGCTAATAGTTTAGATTTGCTTATGGATGAATTGGATTACCCCATGAACATAGAAATTGCGAATAGAGAAATAATCCCTGTTAAGTACGTGTCTAAGAACTGTAGGGTGGATATTAAGGGTAATATCATGATCGTAGATCTTATCCCTATTCGATTGGGGGAATTCGACGTTATATTGGGTATGGATTGGCTATCCAATTATGGGGCTATAATTGACTGTCAAAAGAAGCGTATTAACCTTATGACTCCGTCAAAGGTTGTGTTTTATGGTAGCAAGTCGCCTAGACAAGCGAGTTGTCTGACGATGTTGCAGGCCAGGAAGTTATTAAGACAAGGCTGTGTAGGATATTTAGCTTACATAGCCGACAGTCGAAAAGAGAACCTGAAGGTAGAGGAGATACCGATTGTGAGAGACTTCGTCGATGTATTTCCAAACGATTTGCCAGGACTTCCACCAGATAGAGAAGTAGACTTTGTGATTAATTTGGCGTTGAGAACTGCTCCAATATCGAAGGCACCATACCGAATGGCGCCAGTAGAGATGAAGGAATTAATGGTACAACTACAAGAATTGTTGAACAAAAAGTACATTCAACCGAGCGTATCGCCGTGGGGAGCGCCGGTGTTGTTCGTGAAAAAGAAGGACGGATCGATGAGGCTCTACATTGACTACAGAGAATTAAATAAGGTCACGATTAAGAACAGATATCCATTACCAAGGATCGATGATCTGTTTGATCAATTAAAGGGAGCAAAATATTTTTCCAAGATTGACTTGAGGAGTGGTTATCACCAACTGAAGGTGAGGCCAGAGGATGTACCGAAGACAGCGTTCCGAACGCGATATGGTCATTATGAGTTTTTAGTAATGTCGTTTGGTCTTACGAATGCTCCTGCAACATTTATGGGACTAATGAATAGTGTATTCAAGCCGTTTTTGGACAAATTCGTGGTGGTATTTATAGACGACATTTTGGTATATTCCAAAACCAAAGAGGAACATGAAGAACACTTGAGGTTAACATTGGAAGTATTGAGAAGGGAGAAGTTGTATGCTAAATTTTCGAAATGCGAATTCTGGATCGAGAGAGTACAATTTCTTGGTCACGTAATCGATAAAGATGGAATTTCGGTAGATCCATCCAAAGTAGAAGCTGTGATTAACTGGGATCAGCTGAGAACGCCGTCAGAAGTAAGAAGTTTTCTTGGATTAGCAGGATATTATAGAAGATTCATACAAGATTTTTCTAAGATCGCAACTCCGTTAACGAATTTAACTCGAAAAGCTATAAAATTTGTTTGGACGGAGAAGTGTGAGGAGAGTTTTCAAGAATTAAAGAAGAGGTTGAGTACAGCGCCTGTGTTATCTCTTCCGGATGATACAGGAAATTTTGTTATTTTTAGCGATGCGTCGCATAAAGGACTTGGCTGTGTGCTGATGCAAAACGGCAAAGTCATTGCGTATGCATCACGGCAGTTGAAGGATTACGAGAAGGGTTACCCAACCCATGATTTGGAGTTAGCTGCAGTTGTTTTTGCTTTGAAAATTTGAAGGCACTATCTATACGGGGAGAAGTGTGAAATATATACGGACCACAAGAGTCTGAAATATATTTTTACACAGAAAGATTTGAATATGCGTCAAAGAAGATGGTTGGAATTAATCAAGGATTATGACTGTGAGATTTTATACCATCCGGGTAAGGCTAATGTGGTTGCCGACGCCTTAAGTAGAAAGGGTCGTGAGAAATTGATGATGTTGACTACTCAGCAGGAGCTAATTGCAGATATGGAGAAACTGGAGTTAGAAGTGAAGTATCCTATGGAGATTGATGAGAAGCTATTTCAGATGCAATCTGGTACAACTCTACTAGATAGAGTGAAGGAGGCTCAGCTTCAAGATGATGAATGCAAAAAGGTAACATCGAAGATATCTGAAGGAACCGAACCAAGATTTAAGATGGATAAGGAAGGAATATTGAGATTTAAAAGCAGAATTTGGGTTCCGCCAGTACAAGAAATTAAGGAAGAAATTTTGAGTGAGGCTCATAGTTCAAGATATTCGATTCACCCTGGTAGTACAAAAATGTACCAAAATCTTCGACAACATTTCTGGTGGCCGAATTTGAAACGTGATGTTGCAGAATGTGTTGCCAAATGCCTGACATGTCAGAAAGTTAAAGCAAAACATCAGAGACCGAGTGGATTGCTACAACCGTTGGAGATCCCAGAATGAAAATGGGAACATATTACGATGGACTTCGTGGTTGGCCTTCCGATGACTCAGAAAGGCTACGACGCAGTATGGGTTATCGTTGACCGACTAACGAAATCCGCGCACTTCCTTCCTATCAAAATCAGATTTAACTTAGATCAGTTGGCAAGATTATATGTGAAAGAGATTGTTTCGAGGCACAGAGTGCCGGTGTCTATTGTTTCCGATAGGGATCCGCGCTTCACATCAAATTTCTGGAAACGTCTTCAGGAATGCATGGGTACACAACTGCGAATGAGTACAGCTTAGCACCCTCAAACAGACGGACAGAGCGAACGAACGATTCAAACACTGGAAGATATGTTACGAGCCTGTGTAATGGACTTCAAAGGAAATTGGGATGATCACCTACCGTTGGTAGAGTTCGGATACAACAACAGTTACCCCGCTAGTATTGGTATGCTGCCTTACGAAGCGTTATATGGCAGAAAGTGCAGAACTCCGCTTTATTGGGATGAAGTTGGTGAAAGACAATTGCTAGGGCCAGAATTGGTACAGCAGACGGCAGAAATAGTCAAAGTGATCCGAGCACGACTGGTAGCAGCTCAAGATCGATAGAAGAAATATGCTGACCCACATCGTAAAAATATCGAGTTTGAACCAGGTAGTTATGTTTTCTTGAAGGTCTCTCCCTGGAAGGGAAAGATCAGGTTCGGAAAGAAAGGAAAATTGAGCCCAAGATTTATTGGACCCTTTGAGGTAATGCGAAGAATTGGAGAAGCTGCGTACGAGGTAGCCTTACCTCCAGCACTCGAGAATATCCACAACGTCTTCCATATTTCTGTGTTACGACCTTACAAACCTGATTACAAGCATGTAATTGAATACGAACCCCTGCATTTTGAGAAAGACTTATCTTACGAAGAAATTCCTGTCCAGATTGTCGACCGAAAAGAACAAGTTCTGAGAAATAAAGTAATACCTTCTGTTAAGGTAATTTGGAGGAACCACAATGCGGAAGAAGCTACGTGGGAACTCGAAGAGAATATGATGAAGAATTACCCTCATTTATTTACTTAATTATTTGTAAGCGATTCTGGGGACAGAATCTTTGTAAGGGGGGGAGAATGTAACGGGTCGAAATATATTGAGTTGTGATTCTGGGGACAGAATCCTTTTAAGGGGGGAAAGATGTGACGAACGAGAATTCTGTAATTTATTTTAATATTTATTGAATTAAATAAATATTTTTGACGATTTAATTATTAGATTTAATAATTAATTGATGCAATTGTGGTAGATTAATTTAATCATATGTGTTACATTATTAAATTAATGTAGAGAATTTTATTATTCAAGTATGTGATTATGTGAGCTTATTGAATTAAATAAATTATTTAATTAAGCATAATGTTATTTAATTAATTTAATTATTAATTATTAATTAGAGAATTAATAAATTAACATTATTTATTAATGAGATAATTGAATATATGATTATGTGAATTTATGAGTAATTATTATATTTTATTTAAAGTAAATTAAATAAAATATGGGATTTATTTTATAAAGAGGGTGGCATTATGGAACTATATGATAAAGGTTTTATTAAAATAAAGAGCTTTGAGTTATTTTCTTGCTAAGCCAAACATGGCACTAAGGGAGGTTATGGGCAGTTAACCCATGACTGGGCAACTGACCACATCGCGTCAGTTCTATTTCAATCGACGTCTTCTCATTCCTTTCATTTTTTCTAAGTCTAAAATTGTTCAGAGAGATAGTTCAGAGAGAAAGTGAGAATTTGTGAGAGATATTATAAGTATTTAATTAACAGGTACTTGTAGAAAGCTTTCATTAACCATCTCCTAACCTATACTCTGGGTAATTCTCCCAAACCCAATTTCTACATTTACGTCTTTTAGTTTTTATAAATTGGCTTCCAAAACTTCTGTTAATCTCTGTGATTTGGGAATTGTACTATTATATGGATTTATGTGATAGTAAGAATAGCATAACATGTTTTATATATATATATATATATATATATATATATATATATATATATTACATGATTTCATATCATCAAGTTCATGAAAACATGTAGTAATCTGATGATTTGTTATTTCAAAATAAACAGAGTACGTGATATGGCCATATGGCCTTATATGTGATAATTGATGTATTGATTATATATTATCCCATAATTTTACACCCTTATATTATTGAGCATGTTAATACGAAGTGATCAAGCTCTAAACGAACGGATTTGGCCTTATAACGAATCCGTAGTGTTAAATTATAAGTTTTGTTCAAAATCCTCAAGAACTTCAAGAACAGTCTAAATTTTTATGATTTAAATATGTGATTATATGTTTTAATAGGTTAAAATCACTTTATAGATGTTGTATTATGATTATGCATGAATTATAACATGTGGGTATATGTGATTTTTTGAAATTAGTGTTAAAAATGTGTTGATTTCGCTGAACTCTGTGTTCTTCGCGAACTGAGATTCAGTTTCTAGGGTCTCGCGCCGCGGCGCCAGCTCTAGAACTGATTTCTCGCGCCACAGCGCTCGCAGCGCCAAGACTCGAGCCACGGCGCCACAGCGCCGCAGCGCCAAGGGCCCGGCCACAGCGCCACCGCGCCGCAGCGCGACTCCTTAGCACATTAGTAGCGCCGCAGCGCCACTCTCCAGAAAATGTCAGAAATGTATTTTTAAAATGTTAAAGTCTAACAAGTGTTAGTGGATTGATGTAATGAACATGTAATCATGTTAGAGGTACTATGAGATGATAAAATAGTTGTTTAACATGTAATAAAATATTATATGTGAATTGAATTATTAAATACATAATTGGTTTGATAATTCATGAAGTATAAATTATGTGACAACATGATAATTTGACTAAGTTTAGTCAATAATTAAAGTAGACAACGAGAATGAGTTTATATTGATTAGTTAATTTATAATTAACTGGTATTGTGTATATGAATGGTATGTAGGATTTAATTCAAAGAACGTGCTTAGTTAAAGTGTAATCTACGCACGAGGCAAGTATCCTATCCCTAACTCTATTCTATTGAGCAAGTTTATTTAAACTTAAACGTTACTTTTATGTCGAGCAAGTTTCTTAACCCTACTTTTTTATTATCTTTCAAGATTATTAATTACCTTGAATAAGTTATCATTTCTATTATTCAAGTTCAAGTATGATATTACAGATTATTTATATTGTCAAAGCATGATTCAGTTATACAATAATTGTTCTATTGTATACGTTTGAGATTATTATTCAAATTGAATATCGTTATTGTTGAACCTTATTAAACTAGTGAACCTTATTGATTCAACTAGTCCATAGTTGATGAGCGTTCTAAATTTCAGAACCCTTGATGAATTTATCCAAACCAAACTTCCTTTGGTGCGGACTCGAATGTCAAACTGAGATGAACAACCCTGTATAGGGGATTATTTATGCTTTAGCGCTAAGATATTGTGCACAGTATGGTACTAAGGGCTGATCCCCCTAAGTACGAGAAGAAGGTCCATAGTCTTATGACTGTTAAAGGTTTCAAGTATAACCCTTGTTAACCTAGGACATAGTTCAAGGTCTTATGACCCTCAGTATTCTTTTGATTCATGTTATTTATTCTTGATTCAAAAGTTGAGTTTTATTCAGATGTCTTTGATTATTCGCATGTTATTATACTGTTGTTTCATTTTTATACTTGTGGGCATTTGTGCTCACTCTTGCTTAATAATAACATTGTAGTTAAAAATGAAAGAAGCGATGAACCCTCCACTAGTAAAGGCAAGGGCAAAGTTAACAAGTGATGAAGACTTGTTATTTTAATTGATGATGTATTTATGTTTAAGACTTATGTTGTTGTTTAAGACTTATTTGTTTAGAATTCCGCACAGATGTTTTAAGGTTAGAGTAACCTGAGATTTATTTATGAATCAGTTGATATAACCCTTAAGGGAAGAGATTTTATTATGATTTCTATCTATTGTATGGTTTGATATTATTTATGGGTAGATAGATAGATGATGCTTGTACAGTGAACACCAAATCCCGTGGAATCGAAGTACTTGGATTTGGGGGTGTCACAACGCAAGAGTGAGCATGATTGCCCACAAGTATAATAATGAAACAACAATATAATAACATACGAGTGAATCAAGGACTTCTAGAATAAGAACTCAACTTTTGAATCAAGAATAAATAACAAGAATCAAAAGAACTTCTAAGGGTCATAAGACCTTGAACTATGTTAAAGGTTATCAAGGGTTATACTTGAAACCTTTAACAGTCATAAGACTATGGACTCTTCTATTCGTACTTAGGGGGATCAGCCCTTAGTACCATACTGTGCACAATATCTTAACACTAACGCATAAGTAATCCCCTATACAGAGTTGTTCATCTCAGTTTGACATTAGAGTCCGCACCAAAGGAAGTTTGGTTTGGATAAATTCAATAAGGGTTCTGAAATTTAGAACGTTCATCAACTATGGACTAGTCGAATCAATAAGGGTTCACTAGTCTTACAAGGTTCAACAATAACTGATATTTAAATCGAATAACAATCTCAAGAGGTATACAATAGAATAAGTATTGTATAACAGAATCATACTTTGAAAAGATTAATAACATTTAATATAACAAATTGAACTTGATTAATAATAACGAGAATTTGCTTGATGTAAAGAGGTAAATTTATAAACTTATATAATGATAACGAGTAGGGTTAAGAAACTTGCCTCGTGCGTAGGTTACACGTTAATTATACACGTTCCTTGATTCAATCCTACATACCATTTATATTCATAATTCCAGTCAATTATAACGTAACTAGTCATCACAAGTTCATTATTTTTGCCTAAATTCTGGTTATGACTATACATAGTCAAATTACCACGCTTATTTTCACATAATATCACACTACACGAACAATAAGCTAACTACGCGTTTAACAAATCAATCCACATGAAAATTCCTTATTGACATGTTAAGAATCTATTTTAACATCTCATTATATGTCTATACATTTTTTTTTCATTAGATTAGGTTACTATTATATTCCTGGACTTGAACGATTTTAAAAAATATTATTTATGAACAATCTACAGAGTGGCGCTGCGGCGCCACCAGCAAGCCTGTTCTTGGCGTTGCGGTGCGGCCAGCGCTGCGGCATGGACACTGGCGTTGCGGCGTGGTTGGCGCTGCGGTGTGGGCCTTAAGGCATGGAGTTGGCATCACGGCGCGAAACTCCAGTTTTCAAATTTCCAGTTCACGAAGAACACAGAGCCAGCCAAAATTATCATTATATAATCATTAAATTAAACATACCCATATACTAGAATTCATACATAATCATTACCCAACCTTTATAGAGTGATTTTAACAAGTTTAAACACACAATTACTTGAATCAAATTATATAATTTCACTATTCTTGATGTTCTTGAAAGTTTTGAAAATAAAACATGAAGATTGGCACTACGGGTTCGTTATAACACTAAATCTATCCATTCGAAGTTTGTTTTCTTTGTTTTAAGATACATAATCATATATGAGTGTAAATTTATGATACAACATATGATTAACGCATTAAATTTGTTCGTAAGGGCCATATGGCCATATTTTTATACTCTGTAACTTTGAAGAAACTATATACGACATATTTTTATGAAACTGATATTATGGAAACATACAATATATTGTAAAAACATGCTATGTTAACATAGTATCACATATATCCACATAATCACTACCCTCTCCAATTACAGAGACTTTAACAGAAACTTGAAAGCCATTTTCATGAAAACTTCAATGACGTAAATTAAATTTGAATTTAAGGGTTTACCCTTGATTACTCTGCTTGGATTACACAAGGATGATAGCAACTTCTAATTTTTCCACAATTTCTCTCCTTTAATTTCACTGATTCTCAATTTTCCTATGTGACTAGTTTTGTCAGACTTAGAAAACTAAAAGACTTAGCAAAATAAAAGAAAGAAGACGTATATAATAAAGGAAACTGACGATGTGTGGTCAGTTAATCCGATCATGGGTTAACTGCTCCCAACTCCCAATAGGGCTCCGTTTGGCTAGCCATAAAAGGCTCATAACCAATTAAGTTGATAAATCTCCTATACTATAGTTTAATTATGTCACACCCATTTACACAATAAATTAAATATCTTATTTAATTTAATTTAAATATAATATAATAATTTCTCATTAATTCACATAGTCAAATTATTAATTTTCTCATTAATTATTAAAATAACATTATGCTTCTTAAATATTTCATTTAATTCAATAAGCTCACATAAATAATACATAATTTAAATAATAAAAATTCTCCACATTAATTAATAAATATAACACATATAATTAAATTAATCTACCATAATTTTATCAATTAATTATTTAATCTAATAATTAAATCATCGAAAAATATTTATTTAATTCAATAAATATTCAAATTAAAGTACAAAAATCTCGTTCGTCACATCTTTTCTCCCTTAAAAGGATTATGTTCACAACTCAATCAATTCGTCCCATTACATTCTCCCCCCCTTTACAAAGATTCTGTCCCCAGAATCGGTTACACATAAATTTAGTAAATAAATGATAATAATTCTTCATCATATTCTCTTCGAGTTCCCACGTAGCTTCTTCAGCGTTGTGGTTCCTCCAAATTACTTTAACAGAGGGTATTACTTTGTTTCTAAGAACTTGTTCTTTTGTATCGACAATCTAAACAGGAATTTCTTCGTAAGATAAGTATTTCTCAAAATGTAGGCGTTCATATCCAATCACGTGCTTGTAATCGGGTTTGTAGGGTCGTAAAACTGAAACATGGAAGACGTTGTGGACATTTTCAAGTGATGGAGGTAAGGCTACCTCATACGCAACTTCTCCGATTCTTCGCAGTACTTCGAAGGGTCCAATGAATCTTGGGTTTAATTTCCCTTTCTTTCCGAACCTGATCTTTCCCTTCTAGGGAGAGACTTTCAAAAACACATAACTACCTGATTCAAACTCAATATTTTTACAGTGTGGGTCGGCGTATTTCTTCTGCCTATCTTGAGCTGCTACCAGTCTTGTTCGAATCACTTTGACTATCTCTGCTATCTGCTGTACCATTTCTGGGCCTACTAATTATCTTTCGCCAACTTCATCCCAGTATAGCGGAGTTCTACACTTTCTGCCGTATAACACTTCATAAGGCGGCATGTCGATACTAGCGTGGTAACTGTTGTTGTAGTCGAACTCTACGAGTGGTAGATGATCATCTCAATTTCCTTTAAAGTCTATTGTACAAGCTCTTAACATATCTTCTAATGTCTGAATCGTTCTTTCACTCTGCCCATCTGTCTGAGGGTGATAAGTCGTACTCATTCTCAACTGCGTACCCATGCATTCCTGTAGTCGTTTTCAGAAGTTCGATGTAAAGCGCGGACCCCTATCGAAAACAATTGACACTAGAACTCCGTGTCTCAAAATAATCTCTTTTATATATAATTTTTCCAACTGGTCTAAGTTAAATTTGATTCTGATCAAAAGGAAGTGTGCGAATTTTGTCAGTCGATCAACGATAACCCATACTGCGTCATAGCCTTTTTGAGTTGTCGGAAGGCTAACCAAGAAATCCATCGTAATGTGTTCCCATTTCCATTCTGAGATCTCCAACGGTTGTAGCAACCCACTCAGCCTTTGATGTTCTACTTTCACTTTCTGACATGTCAGACACTTGGCAACACACTCTGCAACATCTCGTTTTAAATTTGGCCAGAAATGTTGTCGAAGATCTTGGTACATCTTGGTATTACCAGGGTAAATAGAATATCGTGAGCTATGAGCCTCGCTCAAAATGTCTTTCTTAATCTCTGGTACTGGCGGTACCCAAATTCTGCTCTCAAATCTCAGTATTCCTTCCTTGTCCATCTTGAATCTTGGTTCAGTTCCTTCGGATATCTTCTTTTTCAACTTTTAACATTCTTCATCCTGAAGTTGAGCCTCCTTAACTTTATCTAGTAGGGTTGTACCAGATTGCATCTGGAACAGCTTCTCATCAATTTCCATAGGATACTTCACTTCCAGTTCTAACTTCTATCTGGCTGAAATTAGCTCCTTCTAAGCAGTCAACATCATTAATTTCTCCCGACCCTTTCTACTTAAGGCATCGGCAACCATATTTGCCTTAACTAGATGGTATAAAATCTCACAGTCATAGTCTTTAATTAACTCCAACCACCTTCTTTGGCGCATATTCAAGTCCTTCTATGTAAAAATATATTTCAGACTCTTGTGATCTGTATATATTTCACACTTCTCCCCGTAGAGATAGTGCCTCCAGATTTTCAAAGCAAAAACCACTGCAGCTAACCCCAAATCGTGGGTCGGATACCCCTTCTCATAATCCTTCAATTGTCGTGACGCATACGCAATAACTCTACCATTTTGCATAAGCACACAGCCAAGTCCTTTATGCGATGCATCACTATAAACAACAAAATTTCATGTATCATCCGGAAGAGACAACACAGGTGTTGTACTCAACCTCTTCTTCAATTCTTGAAAGCTTTCCTTACACTTCTCCGTCTAAAAAAATTTCACACCTTTTCGAGTCAAATTCGTTAACGAAGTTGCGATCTTGGAAATGTCTTGAATGAATCTTCTATAATATCCTGCCAATCCAAGAAAACTTCATACTTTCGACGGTGTTCTCGGCTGATCCCAGTTTATTACGGCTTCGACTTTGGATGGATCTACCGAAATTTCGTCTTTATCAATCACATGTCCAAGAAATTGTACCTGCTCGATCCAAAATTTGCATTTCAAAAACTTGGCATACAACTTCTCCCTTCTCAACGCCTCTAACATTACCTTCAAATGCTCTTTATGTTCTTCCTTAGTTTTTGAATATACCAAAATGTCATTTATAAATACCACTACGAATTTGTCCAAAAACGGCTTGAACACTCCATTCATTAAGCCCATAAATGTTGCAGGAGCATTCGTTAGACTAAATGACATTACCAAATATTCGTAGTGGCCATATCGTATTCTAAACGCTGTCTTCGGTACATCTACTGGTCTCACCTTCAGTTGATGATAACCACTTCTCAAGTCTATCTTTGAAAAGTATTTCTCACCCTTCAATTGATCAAACAGGTCGTCGATCCTCGATAATGGATATCTATTCTTAATTGTGACCTTATTCAGTTCTCTATAGTCGATGCAGAGCCGCATCGTCTCGTCCTTCTTCTTCACAAATAACACTGGCGCTCCCCACGGTGATACGCTCGGTTGAATGTACTTCTTGTCAAGTAATTCTTGTAGTTGTACCATCAATTCTTTCATCTCTACTGCTGCTATTCGATACGGTGCCTTCGATATTGGAGCCTTTCCTGGTGCCAAATCGATCACAAATTCAATCTCTCTATTTGGCGGAAGTCCTGGCAAATCTTTTAGAAATATGTCTGCGAAGTCCCTCACTACTGGTATCTCCTCTACTTTCGGATTCTCTTTATGCCTGTTGACTATGTAAGCTAAATATCCTACACAACCTTGTCTTAACAACTTCCTGGCCTGCATCATCGTCAGATAACTCGCTTTTCTAAGCGACTTGCTATCATAAGTCATAAGGTTAATACGCTTCTTCTGGCAATCAATTATAGCCCCATAATTGAACAACTAGTCCATTCCCAAGATAACTTCAAATTCCCCAAGTCTGATAGGGATCAGATCTACATTTATAATATTACCCTTAATATCCACTCTACAGTTCTTGTGTATATACTTAACATGGATTATTTCTCTATTCACAATTTCAATGTTCATGGGGTATTCTAATTCGTCCTTAGGCAATTCTAAGTTCTTAACAAAGTCATCAGATATAAATGAACAAGTAACACCCGAATCAAATAATACATAAGCATTAACTTTATTGATCGAAATGATACCTGACACCATATCACGAGACTGCATAGCATCCTGCATTGTCATGTTGAATGTCCTAGCAGTCGGTCGGTTGATTGCGGTTGGTCCTATGATAGTTAGAGCACTTCCACTGCTGTTTCCTCTATTTCCTCCCGATTCTGCCCCTCCAGATCCCTTCTTAGGATAGTCTTGAAAGTAGTATGCACACAAGCCAATCATGTTTGATGATAAAACATATAATTTATAACAATATTATTCATTTATTAATAAAAAGTATTAATTTATTAAAGGCTTTTAATTATCTACATGATGCTGCTTTATAATATGTGATAAACACATAGTTTTAAGCAATGCTTTTAGAATAATGATGATGATCATTCTAACGAGATCTAAATTCTTAGAAAGCTTAAAACTAAAATAGTTCCCAATCGTTGGATTACTAAATTATGAATTAGTGAATTCGGATAGATTGGTACATATGTTGCTTGCGCATTAGATGAGGATGATTGATCTCATGATCATTTATGTGGAGACACTAAAGCAAGTATGTAGGTACTTATTAGAGAATAAGTTCACCGAACGTGGCTCGCTAAGGAATACCTAATAGAGTTTTACTTGTCTATCAATAGGAATTTCTGTAGTGATAGTAGTATAAGTGATCCTTAGACTTGAGATCATCATAGTATCTTGTGTATAATAAATTATACTTTGACTTATTCCTTAAGACCCTTAGGGTATATCAAAGGGTATGCTTGAGTATAATAAGTTGTACATGAAGATAATGTATGATCAATAAAGAATCTGCCGCTTCTAGTAAAAGAAGAGAAATGTCCTATGTGATTTGATAAATGACAACCCAGTAGTCCTTGGCCAAGGAAGAATAAAATTAGAAAGGAGTTTCTAATTTGTATTATTTGGAGTTGTGCATTTAAGAGCTGAAATACATATAATTAAATAAATTAAGACTTGACAGTAATTTCATGTCTTATATTTAATTGGGACATTGTATGGTGGAAGGATTGAATTGTACGGTAACTATTTATTCAAAGGTTCTTTTATGATTAAGGTTGAAATATATATTATCTGAAAAGTCGTTAATCGCTAGGGAGGTTTATCCCTATTGTAGAATAAATATTATTTATTTAAATAAATTAATAGTTTAATTTATTTATTTAAATAAGATTATAATTGTTCTAATTGATTTATTCACGACCGGTTTAATATGGAGAATATAAAGGGTCACACCATAAAAGGAAGAATAATTATTTAAGAAGTTAATGGCATAGTCGTAATAATATGTTATGTGTATTTAATTTAATCTGCGGTGAAAGAGTAAATTAAATAGCTTAATATTTATTATTTAATATTTTAGAAATATTAAATATATAAATTAATAAGTTGAGTCTTATTAATATTATTATAATTATTATTATTTTAATTTTTAAAGAGTTGGAAATTAATTTAATACAAGTACTCTCATTTATTCCTAATAAGATTAGGAGGCTAATTAATTAAAAGATTTTAATTAATTATTCCTAATAAGATTGGGAGCATAATTAATTAAAGGAGTTTAATTAATTAAAATAAAATCTAATTCCTTAATTGTTAAGGAGGGTTGTCCACATCTATAAATAAGAGGAGTCTTATTATGGGTGAGGGTAGTTGACTTTTTTACAACAGACATAATTCCAATAGTTGGGAGAGTACACCCATTTGTATGAGAGATAGAAAAATTAGGATTTTGTCAAACACTCATCTTCTTGAATCTTTATTCTTCCTTGGTGGATCACCTCTAAAGGTCAAACATTTGGGTGGCTAACGTTGATCAAAGAAAGGAACCAAACCTGGTGGATTCAAGTTGAACGCAAAAAGGATTTGGAGGTGAACTTATACTTGAGGAAGCTCGAATCTTCAAAGGTATGACTCTTGTTCTTTATCTTTTCGTTTAATTAATAATTATACATAAAGGATGATCCGGATATATGGTTTGTAAATTTTTAAAACTCTTATTTTCCATGCTTCCGCTTATTTTGTACAATTTGATTGCGTTCATGAATCTTACAAACCTAACAGTGGTATCAAAGACAAACCTTTATGCGAATTATTTATTGTTCAGATTTGATATGTATATTGATATGTGTTTAAAACAAATTTAATTGGGAATAATTTATATGATATATACCGTAATTCCGAAAATAAATTTGCAAAGTCTGTTGGAAATAAATTTTTGGAAATCTTTGGAAATTTCGTGGAATCCTGTTATGGTGATGATAATGTATTATATATATATATATATATATATATATATATATATATATATATATATATATATATATATATATATATATATATATATATATATAATATTTTTATTTATTTTATAATTAAAATAAAAAATTTATTTTAATCTTAAAATAAAAAGTTTATTTTATTATTAAAATAAAAAGTTTATTTTAATTTTAAATTGGATTTCATGTTTCCTAAAATAAAGGAGTTTATTTGTGAATAGGAAAGTGAATTTATGTTTCCTTAAATAAAAGAGTTTATTTAGATATGAAATAAGATTTCATATTATTCAAAATAAAAGAGTTTATTTGTGAATAGGAAAGTGAATCCATGTTTCCTTAAATAAAGGAGTTTATTTAGATATGAAATAAGATTTCATATTATTCAAAATAAATGAGTTTATTTATGAATAGGAAACAGAATCCTAATTTCCTTAAATAAAAGAGTTTATTTTGATATGGAATAAAATTTCATATTATTTAAAATAAAGGAGTTTATTTGTGAATAGGAAAGAGAGTCCGTATTTCCTTTTATAAATGAGTTTTTTTTACTTGGAATTGGATTCCATAATTAATTAAAATAAATGAGTTTATTTTAATTAAAAAGTTTGATTAAAATAAAATAGTTTATTTTATTCAAAATAGGATAAATTAAAATAAAATAGGTTTATGTTGATTTAAATTTGGATTAAAATAAAGGAGTTTATTTTGATTCAAAATTTAGCTTTTATGCTAACTAAATTTTCCCATTAAATGATATCAATATATATATTGAATGTTTATTATTCATGAGATGAATGTTATTTATTGATGCATATGGTGATGTGTATGATAATAATAGAGATTGATTATAGACTATTGACCAATGTGATTGGATTTTATTTTAGTTGGATGTATGAAAGTATGAGTTTTATTAAATGGGATCTATGTACCTCGTCTTTTCTATTTTTTCTTAATATAAATTCTGTTAAGTTTGTAATATTCATGAACACAATTAAATTGCACAAAATAGCGAAAACGTGAAAAAATCAGAGTTTAAAATTTTACAAACCATATACCCGGATCACCCTTTATGTGCAATTATTAATTAAACGAAAAAATATGAAGAACAAGAATCATACCCTTGAAGATTCGAGCTTTCTCAAGTACAAGTTCACCTCCAATCATTTTCGCGTTCAACTTGAATCCACCGAGTTTGGTTCCTTCCTTTGATCAACGTTAGCCACCCAAGTGTTTGGCCTCTAGAGGTGATCCACCAAGGAATAAGAAAGATTCAAAAAAATGGGTATTTGGCTCAAACCCTAGTTTTCTATCTCACATAGAAAAGTAGCGTACTCTCCCAACTATTAGAATTACATCTGTTGTGAAAAAGTTAACAACCACTTTACATCCAAAATAAGACTCCTCTTATTTATAGATGTGGGCAACTCTCCTTAACAACTAAGGAATTGAGTTTTATTTTAATTAATTAAACTCCTTTAATTAATTAGGCTCCTAATCTTATTAGGAATAATAAATTAAACTTTTAATTAATTAGCCTCCTAATCTTATTAGGAATAAATGAGAGTACTTTTATTAATTAATTCTCAAACTCTTTTAGGAATTAAATAATAATAATAGTAATAATAATAATAAGACTCCTCTTATTAATTTATATTTAATATTTCTAAAATATTAAATAATAAATATTAAGCTATTTAATTTATTCTATCACCATAGATTAAATTAAATATACTTAACTTATTATTACAATTATGTCATTTGCTTCTTAAATAATTATTCTTCCTTTTATGGTGTGACCCTTTAGGTTCTCCATATTAAACCGATTGTGAATAAATCAATTAGAACAATTCTAATCTTATTTAAATAAATAAATTAAACTATTAATTTATTTAAATAAATAATATTTATTCTACAATAGGGATAAGCCTCCCTAGCGATCAACGACTTTCCAGATAATATAGATTTCAACATTAATCATAAAAGAACATTTGAGTACATATTTACCGTACAATTCAATCATTCCACCATACAATGTCCCAATTAAATATAAGATATGGAATTACTGTCAAGTCTTATTTATTTAATTATATGTATTTCTACTCTTAAATGCACAACACCAAATATTATAAATTAGAAACTCCTTTCTAATTTCATTCTGCCTTGGCCAAGGACTACTGGGTTGTCATTTATCGAATCATATAGGACATTTCTCTTCTTTTACTAGAAGTGGTAGATTCTTTATTGATCATACATTATCTCCATGTACAACTTATTATACCCAAGCATACCCTTTGATATACCCTAAGGGTCTTAAGGAATACGTCAAAGTGTAACTCATCATGCACAAGATGTTATGATGATCTCAAGTCAAAGGATTACTTGTACTACTATCACTATAGGAATTCCTATTGACAGGCAAGTAAAACTCCATTAGGTATTCCTTTGCGAGCCACGTTCAGTGAACTTATTCTCTAATAAGCACCTATATACTTACTTTAGTGTCTCCACACGAATGATCATGAAATCAATCATCCTCATCCAATGAGCAAGCAACGTATGTTCCAATCTATCCGGATTCACTAATCCCCATTTCAGTAATCCAACGATTGGAAACTATTTTAGTTTTAAGCTTTCTAAGAATTTAGATCTCATTAGAATGATCATCATCATTATTCTAAAAGCATTGCTTAAAACTATGGGTTTATCACATATTACAAAACAACATCATGTAGATAATTAAAAGCCTTTAATAAATTAATACTTTTTATTAATAAATGAATAAGATAGTTACAAAGTATATGCTTTATCATCAAACATGATTGGCTTGTGTGCATACTACTTTCAATCTCCCACTTGCACTAAAGCCAATCGTCATGGTATCTCATACCCTTCTTCTCTAAGTGACGATTATCTTGTTGTTGGATAAGCTTCAGTAAATGGATATGTAATGTTGTTCTTGTGAGTCCAATATCTCTATAGTGATTTCTCATCTTTCAATGATTCTTATAATCAAGTGAAAGTACCACAACACATGTTTAGATCCAAGATGAGACTTAGGAAATATTCCTAGTTCTGTAATGAACTTTTCATCCAAACAATCAACTTTTAGCTTCATTTATAGCTATATACTTTGTCTTTATCACTAAACCAACAACTCTTTGCTGTTTGAAACCTTTCCAATTCACTGCACAGTTATCTTCTCCAGAATATGACCGATCATCATCAGGTCTCGTATATTTCATTGCATACATGATTGTCACTCAGGCGATCTCTCTTTTCAGGAGTCTATAGGGACTATTAAGGGAGATACACTCCATGTCTCATCAACATGAGACATTTCTTGGAGTTTGACATGCTAAACGACTTTAGCATCAAATGAATATACGTTCCTTGGGTTAAGCTGAGCATCTTTTTAAATCTATCTATATAGATTTGTATCCCCAATTAAGATACTCTTCCCAAATCATTCATGGAGGAATGTTTCGATAACTTTATTATGACAACCCCAAAATAGGTCCATTCCATCCAACCCATTCTGAGTCGTCAAATATATGGTACAGAAAATAACTACAATTCTATTACAACAATTGTCGTACAAAATACAACAACACATGCTGTGAGTTTGAATACAAATATATACCAAATGTGACACATGTCCCAACCGTGGACAGCACCTCACAGTAACACCTTACATAAAGGTATAGTCAAAAATTGTTTTAGAAATTAGAATCTTTGGAAAGTGCTCCAAGAAACCTTCGTACATGGGAGCCCATGCTTCTAGGTTATGATAGATATCTTATGGCCATAGAATTATCCTTGGTTGACCCAATAGACCCCAAAGAAAAACGAGAAGATTACTATCATATTCTTCCCAATGGTGAGTCTTCTCTTGACTTATCATTAGCTCCACTGTATCTAACTGAGAATTATACTTCAAACAAACACCAAGATTATATAGGTAGTGCTTGTAGATATACTCGGCAAGCGGATGTGCACAATCCTGTCTTATGATGACACGAGGTTGTATGTCGTTAGACATCTTGTATGATAGTGGCAAAAACACCCTTCCAACGTTGGATACACCCTACCCTATTGGATTCACCAAATAAAACTACTAAATGAACTTTTCTATACTACTTCGGGAGAACATCCACAGCTAGAGACCACCGTTCTATTTCCCCGTTACCCTCGCTCGACCCAGCTACACTCTTATTACCTGAAAGGAATTGTGAAGCAAAAGGGTGAGCACAACTAGCTCAGTAAAGAATATCATGACTAAAGATAATTAAATTATCAATAGCCTTTATCAATAATAAATCAGAGATTTAGAACATATGGTAAATGATAAAAATTTCAACCATAGTTGCAGCGGAACGAGCAATCCATTAGAAGAGTCAAATAGACCATAAAGTCTATTATCTCCTCCATGTTAAAAATCCACCAACAAAGTTTTATCCATGTAACATCACTCAACAGTTCCTTTCCACAATCATATGAATAACTCATAATCATAATTGTGACTCTAAATTTTTCTTCGCACCCAGGACGAAGAATATTTTCATCACCTGTCTTTACCTGAAACATCAAAGATCATGGTTATACCAAATCACAGTTCCTGTTCATAATCATACTAATAACTTCATCTTTGCACTACGGCCAAAGATATTCATTTGTACCAGTTGGTCATGTTCATCTCAACACCTGTTCATCTTTACACTACTGGTCAAAGATATTCAACAACATGTCATCTCTGCACTACAGGCCAAAGATATTCATCAACAATTTATCTTTGCACTACAGGCCAAAGATATTCCTCAACAGTTCATATTTGCACTACAGGCCAAATATATTCATATCTCAAAGAAATATATAATCATTTCAAAATTTATATAAACAATAATTATAACCATGTTGATCATTTCACCTTTGCACTTAAGCTAAAGATATTCATTTATAAATTCAATGGTCATGATCATACCAGTCAACAATTCAACTTTGCACTACTGGCCAAAGGGAACCCATAGTCATGATCATACCAAAAATCTACCCATCTTTACACTCAAGTCAAAGAGAAATATCATCATTAGGGTTATAAAAATGTTATATATGATAATAAAATCAATATAATCAACATATAGATTTAATCTCAAGAGTAATATTCACAACTCAACTATAATTTGGTCATAAAAAGAAACCAATTTTGTCATGAATAGTAACTCGTGAATAGTAACCCATGAATAGTAACTCGTAAATAGTGACTCATGAATAGTAAACCCGACACAAAAAGGTAGAAATTTTACAATAAAATTCATACTAATATTTCGGTATAATGATATTGAAAGAATAATATTTCTTAAATTTATAAATAATTTATTATAATTGTTTACACTTTACTAAATAATGCATTTAATCATCCTAAAATGCCAAACTCATAAGATTTCATTACCAATAACCAAAACCCTCATCAAAAATTTGCATATACCTCATATAGGATTCTCAAGCCATAAAATTCTATTTTTCAATTTTCTTACTTCACATAACATATTTAATTCATTTACTCATAACTAGTCTATTTTTATGAAAAATACTAAATCAGTTCCAAAAATATTTCTTTTCTGGAATTTAGCAGAATATAGTCCCATATTGAACATATATTTTTCTCAGAATTTTTAAAACTCATTTACTATTTTTCATATGGCCAAAACCGCCGAATATTTAGACATTTATCATAAATTGTACTTTTATCTAAAAATTTCGAAATTCACAGAGTGCACTAATATTATATAGATATACTTCCAATAAAAATTTCATCAATTTTAGAGTTAACCACAAGGAGTTATAAGCGGTTACTTTTAAAATATTTTTTTCCCGTAAAATTCATAACTCTTAATATATAAATCCAAAAATTACCATTTTTGGACACAATCAATAAAACTGATCAAAATATCATTTCAAATTTTTTCAGAATTTTCTGAAGGTCAGAAAAATTACGAAACTGAAAAACATAACAACCCTTAAAATCCCTTACTATCCCTTACCTCAAAATAGCAGCACTTCTGACCGGTATAAGGCTGAAGAAAACTTGCACTGATGAATAGAAACTCACAAAGTATCTAAATACTCACAAAATACACTCAATAATCTAGAGAGAGAAAGAGAGAAAACTTATGAATTCTGGTGTGATTTTCAATTCTAACTTAGCCCTCTATTTATAGGAAAATGTTAGCACGCCGAAGCAGACTTAACCTGCAACCTGATGGCTTTACCTGCTACTATTCCCACCCACCACATTTGAATAAAAATCTCAGCACATTTCTTCACCAACCAAGAGTGGGGCCCACCAATTCTAGAATTTTCTACCAAAATGATAAACTCCAAAAATTCAACAATTTCTGAACCAGTCATCTCGTAAAATTCATAACAAATCATTCGTTCATTTTTAACGGTTCAAAATTTGTGGACATATACTCAACTTATATATGTATAACATCGGGAAACTTCAAGAGCATAATTCTTAAATAGCATAATGCCTTAAGTAGCATAACTTTATCAAAACGACGTCGTTTTATAGGGACGCGGTGGCATTTTTATAAATACGCGGTGGCATGATATTTACAAAAATGCTACCGCGTACCTATAAAACGACGTCGTTTTGATAAAATTATGCTACTTAAGGCATTATGCTATTTAAGAATTATGCTCTTGAAACTTTCCGTGTATAACATATCCAAAAATTACAACGATCCAACGGTCGGATTAAAAATTATAACCCCCGCAAAATATCTCAAAAACCCTAATTTGATTTTTAATACCTCCATTCTGACAAAAATACTGATAAAAAACTCAACATTAACTCCTTCATTTTTAACCACAATAAATATATCAAACATTTAGATCCACATAAAAATTAATATTTCATTATCATATGAATCAATAATTAATTATTCATAAATAATATTACATAAACACATTTATGACAACCAGGTCGTTCCCAGGAAAGAGGTGGCTTTCCAATAAAGATTTATCTTTATTGGCGCGCAATTAGGTGACCAAACCTCTCCTTAGACAGAACTTTCTAGACATTGCCAATAATGTTATCTAATAATATTATTTAAATAATTAAATTATTGATTTGATAATGGGAAATACTGTGCAGTAACAATTATTGAAACAACAATAATATAAAATATCAACGCATCAATTATTGAATCAATAAAATAAAATATTGAACAGTAACTACAGTAACAATTATTGAGTAGTGCCTTCTTTCGTAAGAATCAATAATTCAAAAATACTGTGCAATCAGTGTGCTACTGTGTAACAACGCGTATTACTGTATTTTAACCACCGGGTATTCTAACAGTGTTAACGGTAATAACTACGCCGTTATTTGTAAAAACTTAAATTTGTCATTTTCTTCATCCGACAGTTATTCTGTTATGGGGCCCATAAATGGCTGCGCCGTCGTACGAATATTCCTCGACAGAAAGAATATTCCATGACCAAACGAATATTCCCCGACAACAATAATTATTTTATAACCACTTACTTATTTTGAAAAAAAATTCATATATTACCTTTAACTTTAACTTTTATCAATTTAACCATTTACTGAATCGTAATTATAAGAAAAATTGAATACTTTTATTTCATAAAATTTGGGGTCTTACATTTATATTTACTGATTGTAGCATTGGTATGTCATTCCTTATTCGTAGTATATCAACATATAATACTAGGAATGTCACGACGCTCCCACTGACCCTTCTGTACACACTAGGTTCATTCTTATTTTTGATAAAATCACACTCTTTTGATTGTCTCATCAAAACGAATGTTCCATATTTGAGAAGCTTGCTTCAATCTATTTCTCTGAGTGTCTACAACTCTTACCTCATCGTATGTAACTGGATCATCATCTTCAATGATGCGTACCTCATCATCATTGTAAGACTCCAACTTATTAATGAATAAAATCAAATTTTCTCTAAATATTATTGTGAATAATAAGGGGTTAATTTGATATAATACTTTGGTTATGGGTGAAATGTGCAAATTTTGCAAAATAAGCAAGTGGTTATAAAATATTCATTTTGTCGGAGAATATTCGTTTGGTCGTGGAATATTCTTGCTGTCGAGGAATATTCGTACGACGGCGCAGCCTTGTGTGGGCCCCATAACGGAAAGCGATTGGATGAAGAAAACGACAAGTATAAGTTGTTTATAAATAACGGCGTAGTTGTTACCGTTAATACTGTTGGAATACCCGTTGGTTAAAATACAGTAGCACACGGTATTGCACCAATTATTGATTCTTACGTAAGAAGGCACTACTCAATAATTGTTACAGTAGTTACTGTTCAATATTTTATTTTATTGATTCAATAATTGTTGCGTTGATATTTTATATTATTGTTGTTTCTATAATTGTTGCTGCACAGTATTTTCTATTATCAGATCAATAATTCATATTATTTGAATAATATTATTAGATAACATTATTGGCAATGTCTAGAAAGTTCTGTCTAAGGAGAGGTTTGGTCATCTAATTGCGCGCCAGTATGGAGAAATCGTTATTGGAATGCCCCCTCTTTCCTAGGAACGGCCTGGTTGTTATAAATGTGATTCTGTAATATTATTTGTGAATAATTAATTATTGATTCATATGATAAGGAAATATTTATTTTATGTGGATATAAATGAGGGATATATTTTTGTGGTTAAAAATGAAGGAGTTAATGTTGAGGTTTTTATCAGTACTTTTGTCAGAATGGAGGTATTAAAAATCAGGGTTTTTGAGATATTTTACGGGGGTTATAATTTTTAATCCGACCGTTGGATCGTGGTAATTTTTGGATATGTTATACATATATAAGTTAAGTATATGTCCAAAAATTTTGAACCGTTAAAAATGAACGTATGATTTATTATGAATTTTACGAGATGACTGGTTCAGAAATTGTTAAATTTTCAGAGTTTATCATTTTGATGGAAAATTCTAGAATTGGTGAGCCCCACTCTTGGTTGGTGAAGAAATGTGTTGAGATTTTTACTCAAATGTGGTGGGTGGGAATAGTAGCAGGTAAAGCCATCAAGTTACAGGTTAAGTCTGCTTCGACGTGCTAACATTTTTCTATAAATAGAGGGCTAAGTTAGAATTGAAAATCACACCAAAAACAAGTTTTCTCTCTTTCTCTCTCTAGATTATTGAGTGTATTTTGTGAGTATTTAGATACTTTGAGAGTTTCTATTCATCAGAGCAAGTTTCTTTCAGCCTTATACCGGTATTCCGACCAGAAGTACTGATATTTTGAGGTAAGGGATATTATTTTCTTCTTAATGATATTATTTTCTTCAATATCATTATGCTGAAATATTGATATGAGTTTTTATCAAATTTAGAACTTTTTGTGCTGGGGTTACTATTCACGTATACGGTACTATTCACGTATACGGTACTATTCACGAATACGACACTATTCACCGAAAAATAAAATTTTCTCTTTTTGTCCAAGATGTCTATTATGGTTACTATCTTTGATTGTATCCATGTTTTGATCTTTATTTTTGAATTTTGCTTCACAATTGATTATTATGAAGTATTATTGATCTTGGATAAACTGTTATACGAATCCCTAATATTTGTCCTTCTGTCTCACTGGATTCGTTCTTTTTAAGATATTTTTCATTATCCTCAGTCCTAAATAATGATATTACTGAATATCTTTGGCCTGTAGTGCAAAGATGAACAGGTGTTGAGATGAACATGACTGACAGGTGATACAAATGAATATCTTTGGCCTGTAGTGCAAAGATGAATATTTGGATAAAGATAATTATTAATTGATGTTACAGGGATAAAATATTGATGATGGACTTTTAAATCTTAGAAGATAGTAGAATTCTTTCTCTACTTGACTCCTCTAATGGTTTGCTATTTCCGCTGCAGTTGTTGATCTAAAACTTGTTGTCGATTATATTCTATCAGATTTTTCCCTGTTGAAGACTAACGATAATTTGTTGTATATTATCTTAGTCATAATATTCTTTACTGGGCTAGTTGAGCTCACCCTTTTTTTTTGTTCCATTTTTCTTCTCAGGAGGTGAGAACATAGCAGGATCTAGTCGGGGTATGGAGTGATGGTTCTAGAAAGATATTTTAGCAGTCCTCACTATTTCTGTAAAATAGTGTTTGAATAATTGTAATGAGGATTTATTTGAGTGTGGATATTGTCCAGAAGACAATATTTGTATTTAAACTCACAGTATGTGTTGTCGTATTTTGCACGACAATTGTATTATTGAAGTTTTAGTTTGCTTTCTGTACCATGTATTTGGCGACTCAGAATGGGTGTTGTATACCTATTTTGGGGGCGTCACAGTTGGTATCAGAGCTTAGGGATATGATCCCTGGCTGAGATGTGAGACAAGAACTAGGAGGGGAGAGACGGAGAATTCCTTCGCTAGTATGACCTGACTAAGTTTATTTGGTATTTATTTTATCGGTCAGAGTATAGGGATAATATATGACATGACTATTAACCCTTTTTTTATGGCAGTATTTAAGAATGGCAGCTGAGAACGTTAGTAATAGAGTAAATCAGACCGTGGAGACACCTTTGATCACCACCCAGGGGAACGTGTAACAGGAAGGCAATATTCCTCCTATAAACAACGTTACCGAGCAAACGATGAATGATGGAATGTTTAGGAGCTTTTTGTAGTTCATGCAAAATCAGATGAGGGAGACTCGTGTGCAGAATACGAGTGGAAATGATAACAACGCGCGGTTTGTCACAGCTAAGCAGTTCAAAGAATTGGGACCACCAGAATTTAAGGGAAAGCCGGATTCGATCATGGCGGAAACGTTGGTCAAGCAAATTACCAAGATATTCGATGTCTTGGGATGCACGGAGGAACAGAAGGTTCCATTCGCCACCTTTATGTTCCGCGGTGAGGCAGACTACTGGTGGGAGTCTGTGAAGCGTACCCAGCCTGACGCACTCAACATGTCCTGGGAAACATTTCAAAAACTGTTCAATGACAAGTACTTTCCTGAAAGTATTCGTCATATGAAGGAGGTGGAGTTTATCAGACTGGAACAAAACAATATGACGGTGTCCCAGTACGAGGCGAAGTTTGCAGAATTATCCAGGTTTGCACCTCATTTGGTTGAAAATGAGGAACGAATGACAAGGATGTTTCTGAGAGGTCTAAAACCCGAGATTCGGCAATATCTTATCTCTCATAAATTTTTTTTATATTCAGATGTTGTAAATAGGGCCCAATTATTAGAGCGAGATAATGAGTATGTGCAACCGAGGGACCACAACCAGTGTCATACCGGTGGCGGCAGTCATCGAAGCAATAAAAACCAGCAGGGAGGTAAACATTCGGACAAAAGCGGCAACCACTCTGGTGGTAATCGTGGTCGTGATAATAGAAGGAGCGAGTCGGGAGGAGATTTTAAGAAGAGAAGGTACAACAATGATAACGTGAAGACGTCAGCACAAACATCAACTGTTTATAGGGGAGGAGAACGACCACCGGTCGTATGTTACAAATGTGGGAAAGAGGGACATATCAGCCCAAACTGCCCACAACAATCCAAGGTATGTTATAACTATGGAAAGGAGGGTCATATAGCTCGAGAGTGTTCTGTAGCAAAACCAAGTTCAGCGGGGATGGTAACTTCAAAAGTTGTCCCGAATAAGTCGAAATCAGCGGTTCCTGGACGGGCGTTTGTCGTGACTGGCCAAAACGCGAGAAACCCGAACGAGGTGATCACGGGTAAGCTAATCTTGAATTCTTGCGAAGTTTATACTTTACTAGATACCGGTTCTACCCATTCTTTAATCTCTCCTACTTGTGCTCAACGTTTAAACTTGACTCCGGAGAAATTGGACTTTAACTTATCTGTTGAAACTCCGTTGGGTGAAACCTTCGTTACATCTACAGTTTATAAATCTTGCATGATCCAAGTTGGCACTATCACATTACCTGTTGATCTTATCTCTTTAAAAATACTTGGTTTTGATGTGATTTTAGGAATTGATTGGTTAACCACTCATCATGCTAAAATTGATTATTTTCGTAAGGTTGTTAGTTTTCATATTCCTAACCAACCTGTCATACGAATTCAAACTACTAAACCACTAAAATCAGTCACTGTCATATTAAGCCACAAAGCTATTCATTTATTGAAAAACAGATGTCAAGCTTTCTTAGCCCATGTTATGGATTTGAACAAAGACAAGTCAGATTTGAATAATATTTCTATTGTTAGAGAATTTCCCGATGTATTTCCTGAAGAACTTCCTGGTCTACCCCCAGAACATGAAGTTGTATTCTTTATTGACCTTGAACTCGGTACAAAGCCCATTTCTAAAACTCCATATCGAATGGCTCCTATTGAACTTCAGGAGTTAAAAGTCCAACTACAGGAGTTGTTGGACATCGGTTTTATTCGTCCTAGTACGTCTCCTTGGGGTGCTCCTGTTTTATTCGTAAAGAAGAAAGACGGGAGTATGCGACTTTGTATTAACTATCGAGAATTGAACCATGTCACCATCAAGAATAGGTATCCGCTACCTCGCATTGATGACCTGTTCGACCATTTACAAGGAACACAATTCTTTCCAAAGATCGACCTTCGTTCTAGATATCATCAGCTGAAGATTAAAACTGAGGATATTCCAAAGACTGCCTTCAGAACTCGGTACGGGCATTATGAATTCTTAGTCATGTCTTTTGGATTGACTAATGCTCCTGCTGCCTTCATGGATATGATGAACCGTGTATTCAAAGAATATTTGGATCAGTTCGTTGTTGTCTTTATTGATGACATCCTCATCTATTCCAAAAGCCGTGAAGATCATGAGCGCCATTTGAAGCCGGTACTGCAAAGGCTTCGTGAAAATAAGCTATATGCCAAATTGAAGAAATGTGAGTTCTGGCTTGAGGAAGTAGCATTCCTTGGGCACGTGGTGTCAAAACATGGAGTATCTGTCGACCCGGCGAAGATTGAAGCCATACAAAGTTGGGAGAAACCGAAGTCGGTAACCGAAGTACGTAGCTTTCTAGGCTTAGCTGGTTATTATCGGAGATTTGTGGAAGGATTTTCTCGAATCGCTACTCCGTTAACTCAGCTGACTCGAAAAGATACAAAATTCGTATGGAGTGAGGAATGCGAGAAGAGTTTCCAAGAACTCAAGAGGAGACTCATTTCGGCACCTGTTCTGACAATACCATCTGGTTCGGATGGATTTATTATCTACAGCGATGCTTCAGGCAAAGGGTTAGGATGTGTTCTCATGCAACATGGGAAAGTCATAGCCTATGCCTCACGACAACTCAAAGAATATGAGAGAAATTATCCTACTCATGATTTGGAGTTGGCAGCAGTCGTTTTTGCGTTGAAGATCTAGAGACACTACCTGTATGGGAAAAAAGTGGAGATCTATACAGATCATAAAAGCCTCAAATATTTCTTCATCCAAAAGGAACTCAACATGCGGCAGCGACGTTGGCTCGAGCTGTTAAAAGATTACGATCATACCATCCAATATCATCCTAGAAAAGCAAACGTAGTAGCTGACGCATTAAGTAGAAGATCATATGCGGGTACGAGTGCAATGTTGTTAACACAAAGGCCCATTTTGTATGACTTGCAAAGGATGGAGATAGAGATGAAGGCTCTAAGTACCTACATGATGATATCAAATATACGAGTAGAACCGACTTTAATCGATAAAGTTAAAGATGCTCAAGCTATGGACATGGAGTTGATGCGTATGAAGAAGAAAGTGCAAGAAGGTGCTATTCCAGAAGCAAGAATCGATGAAGAAGAAATACTTCGAGTCAACTCCAGACTTTGTGTTCCTAATAATTTTGACTTGAAGCATAAAATAATGATGGAGGCACACAACACACCGTTTTCAATCCATCCTGGGAGTACCAAAATGTATCACGATTTCGACATACATTTTGGTGGAGCAATATGAAAAGAGTGATCGCGGAGTTTATCTCGAGATGTTTAACTTGTCAACGTGTAAAAGCGGAGCATCAAGTACCAAAGGGTCCATTGCAACCACTTGAGATTCCGAAATGGAAGTTGGAACACATTACTATGGATTTTGTTACGGGTCTTCCCAAGGTTTCTCAAGGCATAAATGCGATTTGAGTTATTGTTGATAGATTAACCAAGTCCGCTCATTTCTTGTCGATACGTGAGACGTATTCCCTTGAACGTCTTGCTAGTATGTACGTGAACGAGATTGTGAGATTGCATGGCATGCCAGTATCCATAGTTTCGGATCATGACCCAAGATTCACTTCATGATTTTGGGTTAGCTTACAGAAAGCTATGGGCACGGATTTACGATTCAGTTCGGCATACCATCCTCAAACGGACGGACAATCAGAGAGGACTATTCAAACTCTTGAAGATCTATTAAGACTTTGTGTCCTAGATCTCAAAGGGAGTTGGGATAAGTACCTTCCATTGGTGGAATTCTCCTACAACAACAGTTATCAGGCGAGCATAAGTGTGGCTCCATTCGAGGCGTTGTATGGAAGAAAATGTCGTTCTCCAGTATGCTGGGATGAGGTGGGTGAAGCAACATTGTTGGGACTAGAGTTGGTACGCATTACTACAGAGAAGATCCAAACGATTCGACAACGTATACAAACGGCACAGGATCGACAAAAGAGTTATGTGGATCTTCATCAGAAGGACGTGAAATTTAATATTGGGGATCATGTATTGTTACGTGTTGCACCATGGAAGGGAGTTACAAGATTTGGAAAGAGAGGAAAGCTCAATCCAAGATTTGTTGGTTCATTTAAGATTCTTGAGCGAATAGGAAATGTGGCATATAGACTCGCATTACCTCCAAGCATGTCTCGTGTTCATAATTTTTTTCACATATCTATGCTTCGTAAATATGTTAAAGACTCGAACCACATTATTGAGTTAGAACCAGACGAGATAGCTGAAGATTTAACGTACGAGGAGGTACCTGTTAAGATCTTGGATAGGAAAGAGCATATCCTACGCACGAAGGTTATTCCACAAGTTAAGGTTTTGTGGAGAAACCATGCTATTGAAAAAATGACCTGGGAGTTGGAATCAGAAATGAAAGCGAGGTATCCTCACCTTTTTGAAACATCAGGTACGTACGTCAATTTCGAGGACGAAATTTCATAAGGAGGGGAGGTTGTAAGACCCCAACTTATTAATGAATAAAATCAAATTTTCTCTAAATATTATTGTGAATAATAAGGGGTTAATTTGATATAATACTTTGGTTATGGGTGAAATGTGCAAATTTTACAAAATAAGCAAGTGGTTATAAAATATTCATTTTGTCGGGGAATATTCGTTTGCTCGTGGAATATTCTTGCTGTCGGGGAATATTCGTACGACGGCGCAGCCTTGTGTGGGCCCCATAACGGAAAGCGATTGGATGAAGAAAACGACAAGTATAAGTTGTTTATAAATAACGGCGCCGTTGTTACCGTTAATACTGTTAGAATACCCGGTGGTTAAAATACAGTAGCACACGGTATTGCACCAATTATTGATTCTTACGTAAGAAGGCACTACTCAATAATTGTTACAGTAGTTACTGTTCAATATTTTATTTTATTGATTCAATAATTGTTGCGTTGATATTTTATATTATTGTTGTTTCAATAATTGTTGCTGCACAGTATTTTCCATTATCAGATCAATAATTTATTATTTGAATAATATTATTAGATAACATTATTGGCAATGTCTAGAAAGTTCTGTCTAAGGAGAGGTTTGGTCATCTAATTGCGCGCCAGTATGGAGAAATCGTTATTGGAATGCCCCCTCTTTCCTAGGAACGGCCTGGTTGTTATAAATGTGATTCTGTAATATTATTTGTGAATAATTAATTATTGATTCATATGATAAGGAAATATTTATTTTATGTGGATATAAATGAGGGATATATTTTTGTGGTTAAAAATGAAGGAGTTAATGTTGAGGTTTTTATCAGTATTTTTGTCGGAATAGAGGTATTAAAAATCAGGGTTTTTGAGATATTTTGCGGGGGTTATAATTTTTAATCCGACCGTTGGATCGTGGTAATTTTTGGATATGTTATACATATATAAGTTGAGTATATGTCCACAAATTTTGAACCGTTAAAAATAAACGTATGATTTATTATGAATTTTACGAGATGACTGGTTCAGAAATTGTTGAATTTTCGGAGTTTATCATTTTGATGGAAAATTCTAGAATTGGTGAGCCCCACTCTTGGTTGGTGAAGAAATGTGCTGAGATTTTTATTCAAATGTGGTAGGTGGGAATAGTAGCAGGTAAAGCCATCAGGTTGCAGGTTAAGTCTGCTTCGGCTTGCTAACATTTTCCTATAAATAGAGGGCTAAGTTAGAATTGAAAATCACACCAGAAATAAGTTTTCGCTCTTTCTCTCTCTAGATTATTGAGTGTACTTTATGAGTATTTAGATACTTTGAGAGTTTCTATTCATCAGAGCAAGTTTCTTTCAGCCTTATACCGGTATTCCGACCAGAAGTACTGATATTTTGAGGTAAGGGATACTATTTTCTTTTTAATGATATTATTTTCTTCAATATCATTATGCTGAAATATTGATATGAGTTTTTATCAAATTTGGAACTTTTTGTGTCGGGATTACTATTCACGTATACGGTACTATTCACGTATACGGTACTATTCACGAATACGACACTGTTCACCGAAAAATAAAATTTTCCCTTTTTGTCCAAGATGTCTATTATGGTTACTATCTTTGATTGTATCCATGTTTTGATCTTTATTTTTGAATTCTGCTTCACAATTGATTATTATGAAGTACTATTGATCTTGGATAAACTGTTATACGAATCCTTAATATTTGTCCTTCTGTCTCACTGGATTCGTTCTCTTTAAGATATTTTTCATTATCCTCAGTCCTAAATGATGATATTACTGAATATCTTTGGCCTGTAGTGCAAAGATGAACAGGTGTTGAGATGAACATGACTGACAGGTGATACAAATGAATATCTTTGGCCTGTAGTGCAAAGATGAATATTTGGATAAAGATAATTATTAATTGATGTTACAGGGATAAAATATTGATGATGGACTTTTAAATCTTAGAAGATAGTAGAATTCTTTCTCTACTTGACTCCTCTAATGGTTTGCTATTTCCGCTGCAGTTGTTGATCTAAAACTTGTTGTCGATTATATTCTATCAGATTTTTTCCTGTTGAAGACTAACGATAATTTGTTGTATATTATCTTAGTCGTACTATTCTTTACTGGGCTAGTTGAGCTCACCATTTTTTTTTGTTCCATTTTTCTTCTCAGGAGGTGAGAACATAGCAGGATCTAGTCGGGATATGGAGTGATGGTTCTAGAAAGATGTTTTAACAGTCCTCACTATTTCTGTAAAATAGTGTTTGAATAATTGTAATGAGGATTTATTTGAGTGTGGATATTGTCCAGAAGACAATATTTGTATTTAAACTCACAGTATGTGTTGTCGTATTTTGCAAGACAATTGTATTATTGAAGTTGTAGTTTGCTTTCTGTACCATGTATTTGGCGACTCAGAATGGGTATTGTATACCTATTTTGGGGGCGTCACAATCATCATCTATAATGAATCCATACCTCCCAAGTATCTTCGGTACTATTCCAGATATACTATTCGGTTGTGGTACAATAGGTCTATCTACAGTTTTCTCTTATTTGACTTATAGTGTTTTGTGGTTCTTGAACTCTTCAAGATTATTATCCTCCCACTAGCCCTTTTAATTATAAACACCTTTATCTTAGAAGGTAACATGTTTCGCAATAAACACCTTTTGCTAAGTAGGATTATAAAACATATACCCTAAACTTACTTTAAGATGTCCCACAAATTGACACTTGTCAAATCTTGTCCCAAGCTTATCCTTTGAAACCTTTTCACATAAGTTGGACAACCCCTTATTTTAACATACTTAAGATTAGGAATCCTCCCTGTCCATAACTCTTATAGAGTCTTGGGGCTGGATTTTGAGGTTACCTTTTGTAGATATGCAGCCATTTCTAGGACATTATCCCAGAAGGATATTGGAATATCGGTAAAATCATTATAGACCGCACCATGTCCAACAAGGTACGATTTTTCCTTTTAGATACATCAATCAATTATTGCGTATCAGAAGGCGTCCATTGTGAGAAAACCATTTGAGATGATTTAGAAACTCATTGCACAAGTATTCCTTCCTTGATCCGATCAAAGAATCCTAATACTTTGCCATGTTATTTCACTTTTAAATTCTTTAAACCTTTTAAATAATCCACACTTGTATTTTACCAAATACACACATTCAACTCTTTGAATTATCATCTCCTTTTCTTATAATAATTTGTTCAATATGTAAAATTATTTTCACGTAAGTCAAGTATACAAAATCTATTAAGTAATATTCTAGTTCTATACAAAACATTATTATTATAAATAGAACAACAATTGTTTTAATTATAATACCAAATTTCATTGTCCAACAATAAGATGAAAATAATGTTTATAACAAGTACTGGAATACAATAACAACTTATTGACTTAATAGATTTGCCCGTAGGCATTGCTAAACTATAAGTTCCTATGGCTAATGCAGCAACCTTTGCTTTATTTACCAGACATAGGTTTACTTATATTTATTTAGCTTTCTACTTCTGCTTGGTCCCTTCATAAATCTATATTTATGATAACCAAAGTTGGTATCCAATACCCAAGTAGAAGTTTGACTTAAAGAAAATTTATTTTAAATCATGAACAAATTTGTATTTGTAACCGAAACTTCACTAAGCTTCTTCTGGTTAACTCTGCAAGATGCTTCTAGTAGTTTCTTTTCAGTGTCCAGGCTTATTGCAATGGAATTAAACTCCTTTGCTATCCGTATCAGTTTTGTTCTTATTATCCTTTGTTTTTGCCTTTCTATTTACCTTCTTTGAATCGTTCTTCTTTTCAGAAGATCATTTGGCCCCTACCAGTAAGACAAGGTCTTTCTTGGTTGGAAAGTGACTCTCAACATTTTTCTACATGTTAAGCAAATCAGCGAGGCTGATATCTAGCTTGTTCATATGAAAAATTCACAACAGTTGTGAAAAGGAGTCCAGAGTGACTACAAGATCAAATCTTGGCTCAACTCTCCATCCATGACAAAACCCATTGTCCTAATTGATCAATCAAATTGATTATGTTAAGGACTTTTATCTGTACTATAGTGTCATCGGTCATTCTAGATCGGAAGAGCTCCTTAGATATCTGATATCTATTAGTCCTACTTTCCTCACCATCAACTACTTGATGTGCAGGAATATAATAGGAGCATCCATATTTTCATGCTGACGATGAAGCTCGTTACTCATGGATGCGAGCATGATACATTGAGCCAACTGTGCATCATCTCGCCACTTTCTAAAAGTAACAATCTCTTCTTCAGAGACATTGCCTGCAACCATTGTAGGGATATGCGTATTAAGGACATAAGATAGCTTTTCAGCCATGAGAACTATTCTCAAATTCCTTAACCAATCTGAGTATTTCAGTCCGATTAATTTAGCATCTAATATGCTACGCAGTGATAGTAATTTAGACATTGTAAAATTCTGTAAATGAATTTGTAATTAACAACATTTTAGCATACATTCTTTTATTAATTACCAAAATAATTTAGGTCTTGTTTTAAATTGGTATCTCCCACTATTTTCTTCAAACTATATTATCCTCACTTATATAGTTCGGCAAAATCTATTTAAAGATTTGCTAGTGAGAATAAGGATCACATTTCAAATGTATATAGCCTTGTGGTGACACAACAAACTATATATAAATAAATAGGTAGACAACTCTTGTCAATTACATCAACTATGCAACTCCTTGTATTTTGCCTCTTAGATTATTTTGATCAAGTGGTGGCACATCCGAATCAAAATTATCCAAGTTAAGTCCAACCTAGCACTCCATATATTCAAAAAAGAAAAATATTGTCCTTGTGGTGACACAACAAAACAACATTATTCAATTTTCTTTATAAGCATCAAATGTGATAAAATTAATATCTCAAAGAATTAATATAAGCTTTGTGGTGACACAACAAACTTATAATAATTAATTGGTACTCTATTATTTTTATCATGCTAAAAGGCGACGTTCGATATTTCAAATATCTTTGAACGCTTAGGACTTAATATAAAATTTTTAAGGGGTTTGTTATTAATTTGTCTCATCTTGTTTAGCTCGCATGCACATATATATATAAAATAAGTGTCATATTAATTAACATGCGAAGCATGTTTGCATAATATATAATATATATAGTATAAGCATGCACATATAGAATACTATATTCTACCCGGATTGATTATGGATTTTTATTCTAGTTTGGTTCACTAGAGCCACCAAGTGAACCAAAAGGTCAAACCCTAAGGGTGAAAAAATTAATATTTAAATATAACTATTACATTTAAACACGGGCTCGATTACAAACGGGTCTTCAAGCGCTCCTTGCTCCTTGATCTCTAATTCTTCAAAATTAATTCTAACTATTCCTATTACAAAACTATTTAAAATAAATAGAAACCTTGATCAGCAGTTAAGGGAAGTACATAGGAGTGAGATAGAATTTATATTAAGAAATAATAAGAGAAGACGAGGTACGCAGACCCCATTTAATAAAACTCATACATTCATGCATCCAACTAAAATAAAATCCAATCACATTGGTCAATAGTCCATAATCAATCTCATTTATTATCATACACATCACCATATGCATCAATAAATAACATTCATCTCATGAATAATAAACATTCAATATATATATATATATATATATATATATATATATATATATATATATATATATATATAAATATTGATATCATTTAATAGGCAAATTTAGTTAGTATAAAATCTAATTTTGAATCAAAATAAACTCTTTTATTTTAATCCAAATTTAAATCAAAATAAAACTATTTTATTTTAATTTATCCAATTTTGAATAAAATAAACTATTTTATTTTTAATCAAAATCTTTAATCAAAATAAACTCCTTTATTTTAATTAATTATAGAATCCAATTCCATATTAAAAAAAACTCCTTTATTAAAGGAAACACGGATTCTCTTTCATATTCACAAATAAACTATTTGATTTTGAATAATATGAAATCTTATTTCATATCTAAATAAATTCATTTATTTAAGGAAAGACTGATTCTTTTTCTTATTCACAAATAAACTCTTTTATTTTGAATAATATGAAATCTTATTTTATATCTAAATAAACTCCTTTATTTAAGGAAACATGGAATCTAATTTCAACTCCAATTAGTTATCATGGAATCCAATTCCAACTCTAATTAGTTAGCATGAAATTTAATTTTAAAATTAAAATAATCTCTTTTATTTTAAGATTAAAATAAATATTTTATTTTAAGATTAAAATAAACTTTTATTTTAATTATAAAATTATTAAGAATATTAGTTATTATATATATAATACATATTATATATATATATATATATATATATATATATATATATATATATATATATATATATATATATGATTCCAAGTGAACTTAACATGCATGGTAGTAATAACTTAGCCTGAGCATGTTTCCTATCAGCCACCACGTGATTTAGCTTTTCAAAAAAAAAAAGACAGGTGATCATATATATAAACTAACGTTATTATATATATAATAATCTGAATCAGTGAAACACAGAACCAGCGAGGATCGCATAAAACAAGCTTCGTGAGATTTTTATTATTATTATTATTAAATTTTATACAACAAATTATACCCAATTAAATTGTTCTAAACACATATCAATATACATATCAAATCAAAATAATTAATAATTCGTATAAAGGTTTGGTTCTGATACCACTGTTAAGTTTGTAATATTCATGAACGCAATCAAATTGCACAAAATAGCAAAAACGTGGAAAAATCAGAGTTTAAAACTTTACAAACTATATACCCGGATCACCCTTTATGTGCAACTATTAATTAAACGAAAAAATATGAAGAACAGGAATCATACCCTTGAAGATTCGAGCTTCCTCAGGTACAAGTTCACCTCCAATCCTTTTCGCGTTCAACTTGAATCCACCAGGTTTGGTTCATTCCTTTGATCAACGTTAGCCACCCAAGAGTTTGGCCTCTAGAGATGATCCACCAAGGAATAAGAAAGATTCAAGAAAATGGGTATTTGGCTCAAACCCTAGTTTTCTATCTCTCATAGAAAAGTAGCGTACTCTCCCAACTATCGGAATTACATCTGTTGTGAAAAAAGTCAACAACCACTTTACATCCAAAATAAGACTCCTCTTATTTATAGATGTGATCAACTCTCCTTAACAATTAAGGAATTGAGTTCTATTTTAATTAATTAAATTCCTTTAATTAATTAGGCTCCTAATCTTATTAGGAATAATTAATTAAACTTTTAATTAATTAGCCTCCTAATCTTATTAGAAATAAATGAGAGTATTTTTATTAATTAATTCTCAAACTCTTTTATGAATTAAATAATAATAATAGTAATAATAATAATAAGACTCCTCTTATTAATTTATATTTAATATTTTTAAAATATTAAATAATAAATATTAAGCTATTTAATTTATTCTATCACCATAGATTAAATTAAATATACTTAACTTATTATTACGATTATGACATTTGCTTCTTAAATAATTATTCTTCCTTTTATGGTGTGACCATTTAAGTTCTCCATATTAAACCGGTTGTGAATAAATCAATTAGGACAATTCTAATCTTATTTAAATAAATAAATTAAACTATTAATTTATTTAAATAAATAATATTTATTCTACAATAGGGATAAGCCTCCCTAGCGATCAACGACTTTCCAGATAATATAGATTTCAACATTAATCATAAAAGAACCTTTGAGTACATATTTACCGTATAATTCAATCCTTCAACCATACAATGTCCCAATTAAATATAAGACATGGAATTACTGTCAAGTCTTATTTATTTAATTATATGTATTTCGACTCTTAAATACACAACACCAAATAATATAAATTAGAAACTCCTTTCTAATTTCATTCTGCCTTGGCCAAGGACTACTGGGTTGTCATTTATCGAATCACATAGGACATTTCTCTTCTTTTACTAGAAGTGGTAGATTCTTTATTGATCATACATTATCTCCATATACAACTTATTATACCCAAGCATACCTTTTGATATACCCTAAGGGTCTTAAGGAATACGTCAAAGTATAACTCATCATACACAAGATGTTATGATGATCTCAAGTCCAAGGATTACTTGTACTACTATCACTACAGGAATTCCTATTGACAGGCAAGTAAAACTCTATAAGGTATTCCTTTGCGAGTCACATTCAGTGAACTTATTCTCTAATAAGCACCTATATACTTGCTTTAGTGTCTCCACACAAATGATCATGAGATCAATCATCCTCGTCCAATGAGCAGGTAACGTATGTACCAATCTATCCGGATTCACTAATCCCCAATTCAGTAATCCAACGATTGGGAACTATTTTAGTTTTAAGCTTTCTAAGAATTTAGATCTCATTAGAATGATCATCATCATTATTCTAAAAGCATTGCTTAAAACTATGGGTTTATCACATATTATAAAACAACATCATGTAGATAATTAAAAGCCTTTAATAAATTAATACTTTTTATTAATAAATGAATAAGATTGTTACAAAGTATATCCTTTATCATCAAACATGATTGGCTTGTGTGCATACTACTTTCAAATTCTAACTCCCTCCTATGTACTTCTCCTTGACTGCTGATCAAGGTTTCTATTTATTTTAAATAGTTTTGTAGTATTAATAGTTAGAATTAATTTTGAAGAATTGGAGATCAAGGAGCGCTTGAAAATCCATTTGTAATGGAGCCCGTGTTTAAATGTAATAGTTATATTTTAATATTAATTCGTGCACCCCTAGGGTTTGACCTTTTGGTTCACTTGGTGGCTCTAGTGAACCAAACTAGAATAAAAGTCCATAATCAATCTAGGTAGAATATAGTATTCTATATGTGCATGCTTATATTATATATATTATATATTATGCAAATATGTTTCGCATATTAATTAATATGATGCGTATTTTATATATATATATATATATATATATATATATATATATATATATATGTGTGTGTGTGTGTGTGTGTGTGTGTGTGTGTGTGTGTGTGTGTGTGTGTGTGTACGCGCTAAATAAGATGAGACAAATTAATAACAAACCCCTCAAATATTTTATATTAAATTGTAACGTTCAAAGATATTTGGAATATCGAACGTCGCCTTCTAGTATGATAGAAACAATAGAGTATTGAATATTTAATATGAGTTTGTTGTGCACACACAAGGCAAGTATTAAATATTTAAGATGTTGTTTTTATTACATATGATGTTTATAAGGAATTGAACATTACTGCTTTGTTGTGCACACACAAGGGCTGTAGTTTTCTCTTCACTTATATGAAAATGTTGGGTCTGACTTAACTTAAATAATTTTAGTTCGGATGTGCTCACACTTGACCATTATGATTTAAGAGGCAAAATACAAGGAGTTGCATAGTTGATGTAATTGACAAGAGTTGTCTACCTATTTATTTATATATAGTTTGTTGTGCACACACAAGGCTATATACATTTGAAATGAGATCCTTATTCTCACTAGCATATCTTTAATTAGATATTGCCGAACTATATATATTGAGGGTAATATAGTTTGAAGAAAATAATGGGAGATACCAATTTAAAACAAGACCTAATTTATTTTGGTAATTAATAAAAGAATGTATGCTAAAATGTTGTTAATTACAAATTCATTTACAGAATTTTATAATGTCTAAATTACTATCACTACGAAGCATATTAGATGCTATTTAACAGGACCGGATTAACTGGATTGGTTAGAAAATTTGAGAATAGTTCTCATTGCTGAAAAGCTATCTTATGTCCTTAATACGTATATCCCTGCAATGGTTGCAGATAATGCCTCTGAGGAAAAGATTGCTACTTTTAGAAAGTGACAAGATGATGCACAGTTGGCTCAATGCATCATTCTCGCATCCATAAGTAACGTCCTTTAGCGTCAGCATAAAACTATGGATGCACCTACTATATTCCTGCACATCAAGTAGTTGATGGTGTGGAAAGTAAGACTGATAGATATTAGATATCTAAGGAGATCTTCCAATCTAGAATGACCGATGACGCTACAGTATAGATAAAAGTCCTTAACATTATCTATTTGATTAATCAATTAGGACAACAGGTTTTGTCATGGATGGATAGTTGAGCCAAGATTTGATCTTGCACTCACTCCCGGACTCCTTTCACAATTGTTGTGAATTTTTCATATAAACAAGCTAGATATCAGCCTCGCTGATTTGCTTAACATGTTGAAAAATATTGAGAGTCACTTTCCAACCAAGAAAGACCATGTCTTACTGGTAGGGGCCAAAGGATCTTCTGAAAAGAAGAACGATTCTAAGAAGGTAAATAGAAAAGGCAAAAATAAAGGATAATAAGAACAAAATTGATACGGATAGCAAAGGAGTTTTCTTCCATTGCAATAAGCCAGGAGACTGGAAAAGAAACTGCGAGAAGCATCTTGCAGAGCTAACCAGAAGAAGCTTAGTGATGTTTCGGTCACAAATATAATTTTGTTCATGATTTAAAATAAATTTTTCTTTAAGTCAAGGTTCTACTTAGGTATTGGATACCGACTTTGGTTATAATAAATATAGATTTATGAAGTGACCAAGTAGAAGTAGAAAGTTAAATAAAGATAAGTAATCATATGTGTGGAAAATGAAGCAAAGGTTGTTGCATTAGCTATAGAAACTTATAGTTTAGCATTGCCTATAGTCAAATCTATTAAGTCAACAAGTTGTTATTGTATTTCAGTTCTCGTTAGAAACATTATTTCATTTTGTTGTTGGACAATGAAATCTTTGGTATTATATTTAAGAATAATTTTTGTTCTATTTATAAGAATAATATTTTTATATATCTGAAATATTACTTAATGGATTTTGTGTACTTAACTTACATAAAAAAATTATTTTGTAAATTGAACAAACTAGTATAAGAAAAGGAAATGATCATTTAAAGAGTTGAATGTTTGTATTTGATGAAATACGAGTGTGAATTATTTGAATGGTTCAAAGAATTCAGAAGTGAAACAAATTGGCAAAGTATTAGGATTCTTTGATCAGATCAAGGAAGGAATACTTATGCAATGAGTTTCTAGATCATCTCAAATGGTTTTCTCATAATGGACTCCTCCTGATACGCAATAATTGATTGATGTATCTAAAAGGACAAATTATACCTTGTTGGACATGGTGAGATCCATAATGATTTTACCGACATTCCAATATCCCTATAAGGTCCTGTCCTAGAAATGGTTGCATATCTACGAAAAGGTAACCTCAAAATCCGGCCCCAAGACTCTATAAGAGTTTTAGACATGGAGGTAAGATAAGGGGTTGTCCAGCTTATATGAAAAAGGTTTCAAAGGATAAGCTTGGGATAAGATTTGACAAGTACAGATTTGTGGGACATCCTAAAGTAAGTTTAGGGTATATGTTCTATAATCCTACTTATCAAAAGGTATTTGTTGCAAAACATGTTACCTTCTAAGATAAATGTGTTTATCATTAAAGGGGCTAGTGGGAGGATAATAGATCTTGAAGAGTTTAAGAACAAAAAAAATACTATAAGTCAAATAAGAGGAACCTGTGGATAGAACTATTGTACCACAACCAAATCGTAAATCTGAAATAGTACCGAAGATACCTGGGAGGTATGGATTCATCATGGATGATGATGATGAGGTACACATCATAGAAGATGATGATCCAGTTACATACGATGAGGGAAGAGTTGTAGACACTCAGAGAAATGGATTGAAGCAAGCTTCTCAAATATGGAACATTCGTTTTGATGAGACAATCAAAAGAGTTTGATTTTATCAAAAACAAGAATGAACCTAGTGTGTACAAAAGGGTCAGTGGGAGCGTCGTGACATTCCTAGTATTATATGTTGATATATTATGGATAAGAAATGACATACCAATGCTACAATCAATAAAGATAAAGTTGTCTAAATATTTCTCCATGAATGATTTGGGAAGAGTATCGTAATTGGGGATACAAGAGGATGCTCGGCTTAACCCAAGGAACGTTTATTCATTTGATGCTAAAGTCGTTTAGCATAGCAAACTCCAAGAGATGTCTCATGTTGATGAGTCATAGAGTGTATCTCTCTTAATAGTCCCATTACTCCTGAAAAGAGAGATCGCATGAGTGACAATCATGTATACAATGAAATATACAAGACCTGATGATGATCGGTCATATTCTGGAGAAGATCACTGTAAGACAGTAAAAAACATCTTAAAGTACTTAACTGGCACTAAGGATGTGATTAAAATTTATGGTGGGTCTAAATTAAAACTGGAGGGCTAAACATACTCAAATTTTTTAGACAGACTAAGACGACAGAAAATGCACTTTAAGGTAAAGCGTTATCTTGAACGGTGGTGCAGTGAATTGGAAAGGTTTTAAATAGCAAAAAGTTGATGGTTTAGTGATAAAGACAAAGTATATAGCTATAAATGAAGCTGCAAGTTGATTGTTTGGATAAAAAATTCATTACAGAACTAGGAATAGTTTCTAAGTCTCATCTTGGATCTAAACATGTGTTGTGGCACTTTCATTTGATTATAGGAATCATTGAAAGATGGGAAATCACTATAGAGATAGTCGACTCTCAAGAACAACATTACATGTCCATTAACTAAAGCTTATCCAACAGCAGGATAATCGTCACTTAGAGAAGAAGGGTATGAGATACCATGACGATTAGCTTTAGTGCAAGTAGGAGATTGAAAGTAGTATGCACACAAGCCAATCATGTTTGATGATAAAGCATATACTTGATAACAATCTTATTCATTTATTAATAAAAAGTATTAATTTATTAAAGGCTTTTAATTGTCTTCATGATGTTGCTTTATAATATGTGATAAACCTATAGTTTTAAGCAATATTTTTAGAATAGTGATGATGATTATTCTAATGAGATCTAAATTCTTAGAAAGCTTAAAACTAAAATAGTTCCCAATCGTTGGATTACTAAATTATGGATTAGTGAATCCAGATAGATTGGTACATACGTTGCTTGCTCATTGGGTGAGGATGATTGATCTCATGATCATTTGTGTGGAGACACTAAAGCAAGTATGTAGGTGCTTATTAGAGAATAAGTTCACTGAGCGTGGCTCGCTAAAGAATACTTAATAGAGTTTTACTTGTCTGTCAATAGAAATTCCTATAGTGATAGTAGTATAAATGATCCTTGAACTTGAGATCATCATAGTAGCTTGTGTATAATAAATTATACTTTGACTTATTCCTTAAGACCCTTAGGGTATATCAAAGGGTATGCTTGGGTATAATAAGTTGTACGTGGAGATAATGTGTGATCAATAAAGAATCTACTGCTTCTAGTAAAAGAAGAGAAATGTCTTATGTGATTCGATAAATGACAACCCATTAGTCCTTGGCCAAGGAAGAATGAAATTAGAAAGGAGTTTCTAATTTGTATTATTTGGAGTTCTGCACTTAAGATTCGAAATACATATAATTAAATAAATTAAGACTTGACAGTAATTCCATGTTTTATATTTAATTGGGACATTGTATGGTGGAAGGATTGAATTGTACGGTGACTATTTACTCAAAGGTTCTTTTATGATTAATGTTAAAATATTATCTGGAAAATCGTTAATCGCTAGGGAGGCTTATCCCTATTGTAGAATAAATATTATTTATTTAAATAAATTAATAGTTTAATTTATTTATTTAAATAGGATTAGAATTGTTCTAATTGATTTATTCACAACCGGTTTAATATGGAGAACCTAAAGGATCACATCATAAAAGAAAGAATAATTATTTAAGAAGTTAATGGCATAATCATAATAATATGTTAAGTGTATTTAATTTAATCTATGGTGATAGAATAAATTAAATAACTTAGTATTTATTATTTAATATTTTGGAAATATTAAATATATAAATTAATAAGTTGAGTCTTATTAATATTATTACAATTATTATTATTTTAATTTCTATAGAGTTAGAAATTAATTTAATATATGTACTCTCATTTATTTCTAATAAGATTAGGAGGTTAATTAATTAAAAGATTTTAATTAATTATTCCTAATAAGATTGAGAGCATAATTAATTAAAGGAGTTTAATTAATTAAAATAAAATCTAATTCCTTAATTGTTAAGGAGGGTTGTCCACATCTATAAATAAGAGGAGTCTTATTATGGGTGAGGGTAGTTTACTTTTTCACAACAGACGTAATTCCAATAGTTGGGAGAGTACACCCTTTTCTATAAGAGATAGAAAAATTAGGATTTTGCCAAACACCCATCTTCTTGAATCTTTATTCTTCCTTGGTGGATCACCTCTAAAGGCCAAACATTTGGGTGGCTAACGTTGATCAAAGGAAGGAACCAAACCCGGTGGATTCAAGTTGAACGCGAAAAGGATTTGGAGGTGAACTTATACTTGAGGAAGCTCGAATCTTCAAGGGTATGATTCTTATTCTTTATCTTTTCGTTTAATTAATAATTATGCATAAAGGATGATTCGGGTATATGGTTTGTAAATTTTTAAAACTCTAATTTTCTATGCTTCCGGTTATTTTGTGCAATTTGATTGCGTTCATGAATCTTACAAACCTAACAAGTCTCTTGCCAGATGATCCTTTGAGCCACAAGTGAAGCAGGCACCCTTCTTTGGGTTAGGACAGTTAGGTGCTATGTGGCCTTCCTGACCACAATTATAGCACACTCGTTTTCCCTTCATACACACTCCCAAATGAGCTTTTCTGCAAGTCGGGCATGCTTCGATCCTCTTCTTCTGACCTCCTTGCTGATTTTCAGTTGATGAGTTGTCAGACCACCTTCTCTTCTGATTATTACTACCTCCCGTGTCACTTCCACTAGCCTTATTAATTCTTTCATTTTCACTCTTCTTCTTCTTCTCATCATGATTATACTTGGTTACCGCATCGCTTCCACCTTCAGCGAGCATGGCCTTCTCCAGTACTCCAGAAAACGTCTTCAACTGAAACATCGGCACTTTACTATACAACCAGGGCTTCAGTCCTTGTTCAAACCTTCTTGCTTTTCTATCATCCGTGTGCACTTGATATGTGGCGAACCTAGCCAACCCATTGAATCTTACCGCATAGTCTGGTATGGACATATTCCCCTGTTTCAACTCCAGAAACTGGACCTCCATTTGGTTCTGCGAGCTGGTCAAAAAATACATCTCGAAGAACATCTCCTTGAATCTCTCCCAATTGATCATACCTTCTCCTCCCCGGACTTTATTTGTTTGCCACCAATAAATGGCTTCGGATTTCAGCATGAACATCGCATAGGCGGTTTTCTGGTCCTCTCTTACTCTGGCGACATCAAAAACTTTTTCCATCTCCATAACCCAAGTCTGAGCTTCTATCGGGTTCATGGAGCCTTTAAACTCTGGCGGTCCCACCGCCTTGAAATCCTTAAACGTTGTATTCGGTTGAGCTTGAGGTTGATTATGAATCACTCTAGCTAATAAGTTCACCAATTGCTGAACTGGGTTAGCATTGGCGTCGTTGTTGTTATTCGTCGACTCTTCTTGAGCTGCTTGACGGTTTTGTCTTCTTCTCGGCGGCATATTTCTGTTAAAATATATGCTTATTAGATATTTATCACATTCTCTAAATAGTTAAGGCTTAACTCAACAATTTAACATAATCACTTAATACACTTTCTCAAGCAACTTGATATATTTATTTAATCAAAAGTTTTAACAAACTATGATAGCATCACTGCTATTTACATCAACTATCCCGAGATAAAGAATCTACATGATTTAAAACATTAAAATATTCATTTTTTTATAAACACATCGCAATTTACATTTTAAATACCAGATAGGTTTGCACATAATTAAATTATTTCTATCACTGCCTGCTAAGGTGTTGAATAGCCTTGCTACGTTCTTCTTCCATAATGCGGGACATCGTCCGGTGATCTAGCATGTACGATGGTAGTCCTTCGAACTGAATTGGGTATCTCATAACTTGATCCTGGGCCTCATCCATTGCATTTTGAAGTGTAGAGTACGTCTCCCCAAGCTTAGCCTTCTTCGTATGACAATCCTCTTCTGCAAGATCAGCACGACGTGATTCTCTTACCCAGGCCTCCTCTGCTATGGTCAGCCTTGCTGAGCTGTCTTTCAGTTCATTGATTAAATTCTCTATTTCCTCGAACTTCTCCTCAGTTTGACCCTTTTCGTGGACCAAATCCCACTCTACGTTTCCTCGATGTGTGTGAAGAGTCACAACCTCCCTATCCCTCTGCTCGATGGTAATTTGTTGACTAATCGTCTGCTCATTCAGCTCCTGAATAGTGTCACGTAACTCTACATTACGGTCATATAGCTCATCGTACATCTCAGCATCGATAAAGTTCGGTGGGAACTCATCTTCTTCCTCTTCTTCCTCACGATCCTCCTCTTGATCAGTCTCAGGCTCATGTTCCTGACCAACAACAGTTATCAACGGAGATGGCTCTCTCTGTACCAACTGCTCCCGGATAACATGAATGTCTCGAGGCTCCTCCTCTGTAGGTACTCGGGGTTCCTCCTCCCCAGCTCGACTAGCTCCTCCAACATCCGTCATCCTGACAACACAGTTTTAAGTTTTAGTTACTAAGTTGTACTAGCGAGCACATAATTTATCACATAAACACATAAAGTCTTTTATTATTTTTAATGAATTAAGAAATTCATTTCTTAGAACTCGATAAAAGTTTTACATCACTATGTTCTTCCTAAAAAGTTACTACCTAAGGTTGTTTCCCCCACCTAAGGTTCATAATCTACAGCTTTGATACCAATCTGTGACACCCCCAAATTCGGGTACTTCAATTCCCACATGATTTGGTGTTCACTATACAACATCATATGTCTATCTACCCATAATAAATGAAAGCATAAATAAATAGAAATAAATCCTCTCCTTAAGGAGTTACATCATCGGAAATAAATACGTAAATCCCAGGTCATACTAACCTTAAATCTCAAATGCAAAAATATAAACAACTAATAATCTTACACAACTTTAACATAAGTCTAGAACATAAATACATAATCAAATAAATAACAAGTCTTCATCACTTGTTAATCTTGCCCTTGCCTTTGCTAGTAGAAGGCTTGTCAGACCTTTCGTTCTTAACTGCAATGTTATTATTACGCAAAGGTGAGCACGATTGCCCACAAGTATAATAATGAAACAACAATATAATAACATGCGAGTGAATCAAGGACTTCTAGAATAAGAACTCAACTTTTGAATCAAGAATAAATAACAAGAATCAAAAGAACTTCTGAGGGTCATAAGACCTTGAACTATGTCCTAGGTTATCAAGGGTTATACTTGAAACCTTTAACAGTCATAAGACTATGGACTCTTCTACTCGTACTTAGGGGGATCAGCCCTTAGTACCATATTGTGCAGAATATCTTAACGCTAACGCATAAGTAATCCCATATACAGGGTTGTTCATCTCAGTTTGACATTAGAGTCCGCACCAAAGGAAGTTTGGTTTGGATAAATTCGACAAGGGTTTTAAAATTTAGAACGTTCATCAACTATGGACTAGTCGAATCAATAAGGGTTCACTAGTCTTACAAGGTTCAACAATAACTGATATTTAAATCGAATAACAATCTCAAGAGGTACACAATAGAATAAGTATTGTATAACAGAATCATACTTTGAAAAGATTAATAACCTTTAATATAACAAATTGAACTTGATTAATAATAACGAGAATTTGCTCGATGTAAAGAGGTAAATTTATAAACTTATATAATGATAACGAGTAGGGTTAGGAAACTTGCCTCGTGCGTAGGTTACACGTTAATTATACATGTTCCTTGATTTAATCCTACATACCATTTACATTCACAATTCCAGTCAATTATAACGTAACTAGTCATCACAAGTTCATTATTTTTGTCTAAATTCTGGTTATGACTATACTTAGTCAAATTACCACGCTTATTTTTACATAATATCACACTACACGAACAATAAGCTAAATATGCGTTCAACAAATCGATCCACATGAAAATGCCTTATTGACATGTTAAGAATCTATTTTAACATCTCATTATATGTCTATACATTTTTTTTTGTTCATTAGATTAGGTTACTATTATATTCCTGGACTTGAACGATTTAAAAAAAAAATCATATCTGAACAATCTGCAGAGTAGCGCTGCGGCGCCACCAGCAAGCCTGTTCTTGGCGCTGCGGCACGGCCAGCGCAATAGCCTGGACATTGGCGTTGCGGCGTGGCTGGCGCTGCGACGCGGGCCTTAAGGCATGGAGGTGGCACCGCGGCGCGGAACTCCAGTTTTCAAATTTCCAGTTCGCGAAGAACACAGAGCTAGCCAAAATTATCATTACATGATCATTAAATACATTAAATTAAACATACCCATATACTAGAATTCGTACATAATCATTACCCAACCTTTATAGAGTGATTTTAACAAGTTTAAACACACAATTACTTGAATCAAATTATATAATTTCACTGTTCTTGATGTTCTTGAAAGTTTTGAAAACAAAACATGAAGATTGACACTACGGGTTTGTTATAACACTAAATCTATCCATTCGAAGTTTGTTTTCTTCGTTTTAACATACATAATCATATATGAGTGTAAATTTATGATACAACATATGATTAACGCATTAAATTTGTGCGTAAGGGCCATATGGCCATATTTTTATACTCTGTAACTTTGAAGAAACTATATACGACATATTTTTATGAAACTGATGTTATGGAAACATACAATATATTGTAAAAATATGTTATGTTAACATAGTATCACATATATCCACATAATCACTACCCTCTCCAATTACAGAGACTTTAACAGAAACTTGAAAGCCATTTTCATGAAAACTTCAATGACGTAAATTAAATTTGAATTTAAGGGTTTACCCTTGATTACTCTGCTTGGATTACACAAGGATGATAGCAACTTCTAATTTTTCCACAATTCCTCTCCTTTAATTTCACTGATTCTCAATTTCCCTATGTGACTAGTTTTGTCAGACTTAGAAAACTAAAAGACTTAGCAAAATAAAAGAAAGAAGACGTATATAATAAAGGAAACTGACGCTGTGTGGTCAGTTAATCCGATCATGGGTTAACTGCTCCCAACTCCCAATAGGGCTCCGTTTGGCTAGCCATAAAAGGCTCATAACCAATTAAGTTGATAAATCTCCTATACTAAAGTTTAATAATGTCACACCCATTTACACAATAAATTAAATATCTTATTTAATTTAATTTAAATATAATATAATAATTTCTCATTAATTCACATAGTCAAATTATTAATTTTCTCATTAATTATTAAAATAACATTATGCTTCTTAAATATTTCATTTAATTCAATAAGCTCACATAAATAATACATAATTTAAATAATAAAAATTCTCCACATTAATTTAATAAATATAACACATATAATTAAATTAATCTACCATAATTTTATCAATTAATTATTTAATCTAATAATTAAATCATCAAAAAATATTTATTTAATTCAATAAATATTCAAATTAAAGTACAAAAATCTCGTTCGTCACAAATACTACAAGATATGACCATTAGCTAGCCCAAAAACACTTTGATCAGAGAATTAATGCTGGTCAAACTAGACCCCTTGAACACTGATTATGAATGTTCTTGAGGCTCAAGAAGACATTAGGCAACAGTTTTTATCGCTAAAGGCTATAGCGACAGTTTTACTAATTTTAATTAATTTAATTTTCAAAAATTATTTAAAAATAGAAATTAATTATTAAAAATTCTAAAATTAGTTTTAAAAATTATTTTAAGTTATAAAAATTAACTTTTAATAATTTGACATATTTTTTATTAATATTATTATTTATTTGAATAATAATGATATTAAATTTATTTAATAAATGTATTAAATAAATTAGTTAAAATGATTTTATTATATTAAAAATGATTTTAAATGATAATAAAGTATTTAAAAATATTTTAAGTTGTAAAACATAACTTTTAATATTTTAAGATAAATTTCATTAATAATTTAATATTAATGATATTAGATTTATTTAATAATTATATTAAATAAATAGTTTTAAAATAATTTTATTAATTTAAAAATCATTTAAAAAGGATATAAACGATTTAAAAATATTTTAAGTAATAATAAATGACTTTTAATATTTTGATGAATAATAAATTAATATTTAATGTATTAATAGTAATTATTTAAAAATGATTTGAAATATTTTAAAAATTATTTAAGGGTAATAATAATGTTTTAAAAATATTTTGAGTTATTATAAATAACTTTAATATTTTAGCAAGTATTTCATTAATATTTTAATATTATTTAAATATTAATGACAATAAGATTATTCATTATTTAGCTTATCTAGAAATGATTTCAATGATTGGAAAATTATGATAAATGATAATAATTATTTAAAAATTATTATAAGCCACTGAAAAATAATATGACTGATATTTAAATTATTTAAAATAATATTGAAGCTATAGATTAGAGTTTTATACTCGATAATTAACCGATAAAACCATTGGTACACCAAATTATTTTTGAAATTGATCCGGACCTAGATAGTTTGACTTGATAGGTAGTTGTTTATGTTCCAATAACAGATATAAGTGTGTGAAAATATGTTTAAGTTATGTGTTGACTGTAAATAACAGTACTATGTGTTACGATATATTATTCTAATCGAAAGAATAATTTTTTTAATGATAGGTCTTTGTATAAAAGATAAAACTAAGTTGTGTAGCTGTAAGCAGCAGACCAAGAAAGTTTCTAACTCTTACTCTTTATTGAGCAAGTATCCTACCCTTTGCATTTACTTTATGCAATGGACATGTGTAAATAAGTTTCATAATTATATCCTTGTTATACAAGTTTCTTAACTCAATTATTATTGATCATGTATCTAAACCTTTGTATTCATGCAAGTTCTCGAACTCTATTCGTTCATTGTTCACCAGTGTAGTATTACTGTATGATTAAGATATATTCTGTTGTTAATAGTTAAGTTTGGTTATACAAGTGTCCTCACTTGGATAATGGTTATATTTGAACCCTTGTTGATACATACTTATTAAATTTCGATATGTATAGATTGAAAAGTATCGTTGAACATGATAGAACATTATTGTCATCCAACTGAATTATTTTGGTTCAGATTCTAGACTGAGTAAGAAAATCCCGATCATGGGAAACTTTTGTGCGCCAAAGACGGATATGATGGACGAAAATCTCGTTCTAAAATATAGTGTTGATCAATACAAGGCATACCAGGCTGATCACCCTCCGCGCCCGTAAGATATGTCGGCTTGCGGATGAATTTCTGTATAACCTTTTCAAAAATTGAAAATTAAAGTTCATAGTCAATCAAATGATCTTCATTCATAGCCAGTACGTAATTTCAAAAATGTAAATTATTGGTTATGTCGTTCAGTATGGTTTCAGTTTACTTTACAACTATTGCTTCGTTGTAGAAGTGTTGTACAAAGAAAATATTTATGTCTTTCGGCTAATCTTTATTAATTTATATTACTTGTTGGGCAATTAAATGCTCATTCTTGCTTTAAATTTAAATATTTCCAGTTAAGCTATATCGACCTGAAGGTGCCGACAAAGACAAGGGAAAAGGCAAGCTAAAGAATTCGACTGTTTAATGTTACTTATAATAACTGTACTTTTGATAAGTTACTTATTATTATGTAATGCATTACTTAAAGGTTCACGACTCTAGGGAGGTAGACAACTTTGATATAATATTTTTGATTAATTAATACATAAGTAGTTTGAATAAATGTTATCGTGTAGCATCAAGTACGGGTTTCAAGTACCCTGATTTGGGGGCGTCACATCTGACATATCTGAAAGTGAAAGCAGAACATCAAAGGTCGAGTGGGTTGTTACAACCGTTAGAAATCCCTAAATGGAAGTGGAAACATATCATAATATATTTTATGGTAGGTCTTCCAACGACTCAGAAAGGTTTTGACGCAGTATGGGTTATAGTGGACCGATTGACAAAATCAGCACACTTCTTGCCAATCAAGATCAGTATGGGTTTTGACACAGTATGGGTTATTTGTACAGGTAGTATTTGTATTTGTTTGAACAATTTATTAATAAAGAGTCTCCTGTAACGACCCGAAAATTTGAGTTGTCCAGAATTTAAGTTTAAAGAATTAGTTATTAATAAAATGAATTTTTATTACTACTATTCTGTGCTATGTGGTTATTAGTCGTTCTATAACCTAGGATGATTTTAAGTCGGGAGGATTCTGGCTACGAGCTAGACTGAACGAGTAAGAATTTTCAACACGAAAATAAAAAAATTTCTAGAATAAAATATTTTCGGGGAAAAAGACGAAATATATATTATTCACCCGACAAAACCCTAAAGGTTAGGGTTTGAATAACCTAAGCCTTTTCGAGAGTTCGGTATGTCAAAATGACATTCCATCGAAAGATTTGACGATAATATATCATGAAAAGTTAAGTAAGTCGATAAAAGTTTTTCTCAAAAAATGTGCAGAAATTGGACAAAATAAAAACGACAAAAAGTATTGTTGTGTACTTTTCACTCGTTTAACTACGTTAGGAGAAAACGTGAAGGAAAATGCTTAACGCCAAAAAGTGTTTTTCAATTATTTGGAAATCCAAAGATTATGTAAAAGTTAATCGGTAAAAGAAATACGAAATATCCAAAAATATTTAGATTTCGAGAATCGTAGTTTTCGAATTGTCGGACGAAACCCGAAAGACAAAATCACGAAACTTCCAAGAGAAGTTTCGTGAATATTAAGCAAGTGTATTGAGGAAGTGGGAATAGTATGGAGGTGTGAATAGTAAGGAGGTTAGAGGGGCAAAATGACTAAAATACCCCTAGCTTTAAAAATCTATAAAAGGAAGCTAAATTCATTTGTTTTGAATTTTAAAAATCCTATAACACTTGAGAGACAGAGAGAGAGAGAGTTCGGATGGGAGGAAAGAGGAGGAGGAAAAACTTGCCCGAGTGTACGCTTTGTCCGACGGAAGGAGATTAAAGGAGAAAGGTAATCCAAAACTTAGTTTCTTATAAATTTTCTTTAAGTTTTATATGTTTAAAACATAACTTAATGAGAATAGAAGTAAAAGATGTAAGAATGAATTTTATATGGTTGAAATCATGAGAAAACAAAGAAATAAGAATTAGAAATTTAGTTTATAAATTTCTTAAGGAAGTGTAAGATTCATAATGAATTATAACAATCCGAGTGGATTATGTAAGACCCCGAATTTTATGAAATAAAAGTATTCAATTTTTCTTATAATTACAATTCAGTAAATAGTTAAATTAATAAAAAGTTAAAGTTATGGGTGAAATGTGAAAATTTTTCAAAATAAACAAGTGGTTATAAAATAATCATTGTTGTTGGGGAATATTCGTTGGTCGTGAAATATTATTTCTGTCGGAGAATATTCGTACGACGGCGTAGCTATTTGTGGGCCCCATAATGAAAAACGGTCGGATGAAGATAACGACAAAAATTAAGTTTTTATAATTAACGGCGTAGTTGTTACCGTTAACACTGTTGGAATACCAGGTGGTTAAAATATATTAATACGCGTTTTTGCACAGTATTTTTGAAATTATTGATTCTTACGTAAGAATGCACTACTGAATAATTGTCACAGTAATTACTGTTCAATATTTTATTTTATTGATTCAATAATTACTGCGTTGATATTTTATATTATTGTTATTTCAATAATTGTTGCTGCACAGTATTTTCCATTATCAGATCAATAATTCATATCATTTGAATAATATTATTAGATAACATTATTGGCAATATCTAAAAAGTTCTGTCTAAGGAGAGGTTTGGTCATCTAATTGCGCGCTAGTAAGGAGAAATCCTTATTGGAAAGCCCCCTCTTTCCTGGGAACGGCCTGGTTGTCATAAATGTGATTCTGTAATATTAATTGTGAATAATTAATTATTGATTCATATGATAAGGAAATATTTATTTTATGTGAATATAAATGTTGGATATATTTTGTGATAAAAAATGAAAGAGTTAATGTTGAGGTGTTTTATCAGTATTTTTGTCGGAATGGAGGTATTAAAAATCAATCAGGGTTTTTGAGATATATTGCGGGGGTTATAATTTTTAATCCGACCGTTGGATCGTTGTGATTTTTGGATATGTTATACATATATAAGTTGAGTATATGTCCACAAATTTTGAACCGTTAAAAATGAACGTATGATTTGTTATGAATTTTAAGAGATGACTGGTTTAGAAATTGTTGAAGTTTCAGAATTTATCATTTTAGTGGAAAATTCTAGAATTGGTGGGCCCCACTCTTGGTTGGTGAAGAAATGTGCTGAGATTTTTATTCAAATGTGGTGGGTGGGAATAGTAGCAGGTAAAGCCATCAGGTTGCAGGTTAAGTCTGCTTCGGCGTGCTAACATTTTCCTATAAATAGAGGGCTAAGTTAGAATTGAAAATCACACCAGAAAAATAAACTTCCTCTCTATCTCTCTCTATATTATGAAGCATATTTTGTGAGTATTTAGATACTTTGAGAGTTGCTATTCAGTGCAAGTTTCCTTCGGCTTTGCATTCCAGTTAGAAATACTACACTTTTGAGGTAAGGGATAGTAAGAGATATTAAGGGATGTTATATTCTTCATAATAATGTTATTCTTTCAATATCATTATACTGAAATATTGGTATGGATTTTATTGTATAATTTTTACCTCTTTGAGTCGGGATTACTATTCACGTATACGGCACTATTCACGTATACAGCACTATTCATGTATATGGCACTATTTACGTATATGACATTATTTACGTATACGGTACCATGTATGAATACGGAGTACAATTCACGAGTTACTATTCATGAGTTACTATTCATGAGTTACTATTCACGAGTTACTATTCACGAGTTACTATTCATGAGTTACTATTCACGAGTTACTATTCATGACAAAAATTGGTTTCTTTTTCTGACCAAATTATCGTTGATTTATGATTGTTGCTCTTGAAAATAAATGCAGTTGTTGATCATATTGTTTTTATTATCATATATAACATTTTTATAACCCTGATGTTGAATTTCTCTTTCACTCGAGTGTAAAGATGGGTAGATTATTGGTATAATCATGACTAGGGTTCTCTTTGGCCAGTAGTGGAAAAGTTGAATTGTGACTGGTATGATCATGACCATTGAATTTATAATTGAATATATTTAGCTTAAGTGCAAAGGTGAATTGATCAACATGGTTATAATTATTGTTTATATAAGTTCTAAAATGATTATATATTTGTTTGAGATATGAATATATTTGGCCTGTAGTGCAAATATGAACTGTTGACGAATATCTTTGGCCTGTAGTGCAAAGATGAATTGTTGATAAATATCTTTGGTCGTAGTGCAAAGATAATCTAATGTTGAATATCTTTGGCCAGTAGTGCAAAGATGAACTGGTGACGAATATCTTTGGCCCGTAGTGCAAAGATGAAGTTATTAGTATGATTATGAACAGGAACTGTGATTTGGTATAACCATGATCTTTGATGTTTCAAGTAAAGATAGGTGATGAAAATTATCTTCGTCCTGGATGAGAAGAGGAATGTAGAACTACAACTATGATTATGAGTTATTCATATGATTGTGGACCAGAATTGTTGATTGATGTTATAGGGATAAAATATTGTTGGTCGATTTTTAACATGGAGAAGATAATAGACTTTATAGTCTATTTGACTCTTCTAATGGATTGCTCGTTCCGCTGCAACTATGGTTGAAATTTTTATCATCTACCATAAGTTCTAAATCTCTAATTTAATTCTGTTGAAGGCTATTGATAACTTATTTATCTTTAGTCATGATATTCTTTACTGGGCTAGTTGTGCTCACCCTTTTGTTTCACAATTCCTTTCAGGTAATAAGAGTGTAGCTGGGTCGAGCGGGGGTAACAAGGAAATAGAACGGTGGTCATAATTTAGTAGTTATATTTGGTGAAGAAAATAGGTTGAGGCGAACCCAACGTTGGAAGGGTGTTTTGTCACTATAATACAAGATGTCTAATGACATACAACCTCGTGTCATCAGAAGACAGGGTTGTGCTCATCCACTTGCTGAGTATATCTACGAGCACTACCTATATAATCTTGGTGTTTGTTTGAAGTATAATTCACGATTAAAGACAGTGGAGATAATGATAAGTCAAGAGAAGACTCACCATTGGGAAGAATATGATAGTAATCTTCTCATTTTTCTTTGGAGTTTATTAGGTCAACCAAGGATAATTCTGTGGCCATATGATATTTATCATAACCTAAACGCATGGCCTCCCATGTACGAAGGTTTCCTTGAGCACTTCCCAAAGATTCTAATTTCTAAAATAGTTTTTGACTATACCTTTATGTAAGGTATCATTGTGAGGTACTGTCCACGATTGGGACATGAGTCACATTTGGTATATATTTGTATCCAAACTCACAGCATATATGTTGTTGTATTTTGCACGACAATTGTTGTAATAAAGTTGTAGTTATTTTCTGTACCATGTATTTGGCGACTCAGAATAGGTTGGATGGAATGGACCTGTTTTGGGGTCGTTACAGATTATATGAATAAGTATGTTAAATAAGTAAGGAATGGTGTTCTATAACATCAAATTCTAAGAAAAAGTGAAATCATAATCCAAAATATCGATTAAAAATGAAGAACGAACGAAGAACACTAAGAACACGCGAAGAACACGAAGAACGTTGTTGATGGACAAATTTAAAATCATCGTAGTATAATTGTTGTTGATGGACAAGTATAAAACCATCGCGTATAAGTTAGATGCTTATTGCTTGGTTAGGAACGGTAGAAACGTTCATGAAGAACGGATTAAACTTAGCTATAACGAAGTTATGGCGAAAATTTCGTAAAAGACAAACGAGAATTAGAAAGTTAGTAAATAAACTCGAACGTGTAGGATTTCATAGGAAAGTAAGACAACATAGAAAACGTGAGTCGTGGACTCAAGAACAAACGCGTTACGAGTTCGGATGACCGAATTACGGACGAACGAACGAAGAATGTTAAAAACGTAAAAATGAACGAAGGGTGAAGATTAGGCCAATCAAATGGCATGTTAACAGATTCAGAACAAAGTTCTGTCTGAGGGGTATTGAAGTACGTAAGATAAGGAAGAGAATGGCTTTGGAACGACCTAGTTCCGAGTTATAACGAATAAGTTACAAAATTTCGAAGTAAGCGATTCAAGCTTGTAAAAGACTTAAAAAAAAATTTAGGTTTTATGCTCGGCGCCGCAACGTGAGATCGAGCCATCAGCTACTGATGAGTGGCATCGTAGCGTGAGAAAGAAAGAGGGGCTTGGGACCACAGCGCCAGACCGGGGAAGAAGGTGACATAGGCTCGCGCCGCAGAGCAAGAGGAAAGGAAGAGAGTGGCACCGCAGTGCCAGTGTAGCGAAAAAGCCAGAGATGAGCTTTTAACTGCTCAGCTCTTGGGAGAAACGTAAGCTAATATAAAGAACATAATATTCAACTAATGTAACATTTAATTAAGTGTTTTAAACCTATAATGAAGGTTGAACGGAAAGATTAAACGAGGGTAAACAACAAAGATTTTAGGTGCGGGTTACGAAACTGATATCCGGGGATCGTAGTTGCAATGAACGAACGTGAGGGATTGCTATGATTGTGATTCCTTAGACGTTAAGTGACGAAGGTAATGAATAACATTTTGATATTATGTTGTGGTAATGAGGGATGAGTGCAAAGCGTATAGACGCTGTGAACGCAACGTTGTTGCGATGAACGATCGGTCTTAGCATATAACGACTGGTATGGCTTCGACACTAAGAACAAGTAATGAACATGGGGTTCGTGTAATGGATAACGAAAGTATTAAATAAGATATGAATTATCAATGAAGCCGTAATGAACGTTAATAAGATTAATGAAAGCCGAATGTGAGTCGGATAAGAATGAATCCTGAGGTATGGCATTTAGTTGCCAGAAAGCCGTAAGGAATAAGAAATTGACTTAACGAACGTTATAGATAATGGTTCGGATAAGTTACGATAAGTTAGGTTGTGGTACAATCATAACCTTTGATGGTTGACATATGGGAGCTGGGCTAAACAATTCCTTCAGAGAGTGAAGATATATACGAAACTGGCAACCGATCTAACTCACTGTGATAGTAGTGTAGATGAGACGGGAACTTGTTTGTTGGTTGTTTGTGGGAAACCACTCAGAGTACCATATGGACTACTAGTAGAGACGCGATGTGTGATGAGTCCTAGAGAAGTTATAAGAAGAAGATAAGAATGCAAATCATCAAAGATGATGAACATTTTGAGTAAGACATCTACGTATGTCATGAAGCCGTAAACCGGTAAAGGAAGTTAGTCGCGTAAACTTATATTGTAAGAACGCGAATCCTAAGAAGTAAAGTTAACTAAACCAATGCGTAAGTCAAGTATATGACTAATTGATTTTTATATTTTCTCCTTATGTGCTACATAGGAATTGGATTGAGCAGTTCAACGTAAGTTATAGCTGTGTGTAAGGCAAGTTTCCTAACTTCATTCATATTCTAAATGAATGCTAGTTTCTTAAACTTCTCAGATGTTGAACTTGAGAAGTTCTATCTATGTGTGAATGTGCGATATTTATACAAGGTGGTAGAACGTATGAGGCCTTGAACCACAATGTGAACACTTCGGTGTTTCTATGATATGAACTATTATGTGATTGAGTTGTTCAATACAAGTATGTTCTGTTTATACATGAACCGTTATTGTTAAGTCTGTGCTAATGATTCTAGCCAGACAGGATGTGTATGAAAAAGGTAGAGGAATGAAAGTATTTCAAAGTGAAAATGACTGATGTTTTAAGATGATAGGAATCAAGACTATTCCTGTTATTCAAACTGCTTCATAACCTTTGTTCGGTTATTGAAGTTCTAAAGGAACATTTAAACTCTTGAAGTTATGTGTTCAACTGTTATGACTTGCTAGGCAATTGAATGCTCACACTTGCTTTAAATGAAAAATATTTTCAGCGAACGATGTTAGAAGAACTTAAGGATCCCGTAAAGATCAAGCTAACCGTATCCAGATGAAGTGTCATTCAGACTGTGAATGAGCGAGAAGATCAAGTGAAGACTTGTATTGTAGAAAGATGAATTGAACAATAGATTAGTTTAATGAACTGTTATGTATCCTTGGTGGCGGATAAAAGTCACTCTTGTAAGATGAAATGAATAATGTAATTATCATTATTGTTATAAGGTTTTTAGAACCTGGGATTTGAGGATGTATGTTGTTATAGTTCAGTATATAATGATGTATATTTGGTAAGAAGTGGGACCGTGGTATACGGAATCCGGGTGTGAAAATAGATCGAATTTCAGGGTGTTACATCTCCAATACCAATTGTTATTGGGCGTAGATTAGACCACTAGATTAGAGGATAGGGGCTAAACCACGTAAAAATCTTGTTGTGATTTTTATTATGTTCTCTTCTTTAATGTGCATTTTATTAATTCTGTATTTTTAGTTCTGACATTTGCTTGAAGATATACTAATCCATAAAGGGTATTCTATTCGATTATCATTAACGAAGAACATATACTAAAACAGACAGAGTCACCTGTCCGATTATAACTAAAACAGACAGGGTTACCTATCCGATTATAACCTGTAGTAGGAAATCTTGAAAATTGACCACTGTAGATCACGTTTGGTATTTACACTTATTCACCCCCTCTAGGTAAGCTTATTTACATAATTACAATTTTTATTAACGTAATCGTTAATATTTAAAACTACTTAGAAAATATGACTAAATGCAAACTTATTATTTCAAAAATTAAAAAAAAATCATATCAAAATATGATTGAATTGTAAGATTTTACAAATTAACTATGATTAAAGTCAAATTCGAGGAATTGAGACAAGTACATATATTCTCAAACTTCAAACTTTCAACAACTAAATGCAAATACCTTTTAACTCTTCAAAATTTAATCTTGCACTTCAAACCAGAGTATACACAATAAATACAAGTTTATATAGCAACTAAATTATGAAAGCAAGAAATACATACGGGGGGAAACATGAACCAGAACTAGTTTTGGTGGCATTTCCTTTCATATTCACATTCATATTGATTGAACCCATGTCAACCTTTGGAACACAGAGTGACAAATCATTAATAGCTAAAAATTTGTTCTTTTCCTTCTCAATAATCAGATCAAATTGTCTTTTAAATGGCACAAAAGCCCCTCCACTTTTTTTCAATTTACTACATATCTGATCATATGGGTTCTCAGTTGTGAGTTGTAGCCATCCTCTTCTTTCGTCCTCTACTTATAAAAAAATAAATTAAAAACAGAAAGTATTAATTGAAGTAATTAATTAATAAAACCCCATTTTGTAACATCCTTCGTTGTACTTTTCAAAAAATAATAAGATTGTATCACTTTAATTATATAAAAAAAATCAATATATATATAGGTGATGAAATCTTACTGATTTAAGGTCTGATACAGAGTCTTGTATTTTGATATTAAAACTTTCATACTCAATATTAGTGCTCTAAAGTTGAGCAAAGCTCATCTAGCTCTTCTTCTCACTGCAATCGATTGACTTTTTTGCCCCTACATCTTCATTTGAATTACCACACTTCAGTGACATAAATTATTCCTTCAATGGTCTAGCCTTCGCATCCGTACAATTCATTTTCTCTCCTTTAATCTCACAATATCTGCAAATCAAAAACAAATTTATTTATTTTTTAAAAAAGAATCATTTATAAATATATTTCTTAATCTACCCAAAAGACACACATACCATCGTTTAACAGGATCATGCAGAAGGGAAGTTCACGCTTAAAAGCATGGATCTTCCTCGGTTCATCTTCTAATTCATGAACATAATTGTTCACCTTCGTTGTTTTCTTAAAAACATCATTGATCATAATGATCTTTGAGAAAATCAGAAATGTTAATGGGTACAAAACTGGAATTCAAATCAAAATCCGATTTCGACAATTTTACACCCATTATCATAATTTTTGTTTACATTTACATTGCCTAGATAAACATATCAAAACATAAACGGTGCACACAGATATTTATGTATACTATGTGTGAGCTATAAGCTCACCATCATCAATAAAGAACACGACATAAATGTCTAGAGAAGATTTTAATTCCGTCCGCTAGTAATTTTAGTGGACCGCAAGATCTGATTTTTAATTATAGTCGTTCATAATTGTAATGGAAGGTAAAGATGGTATTTGCCGATTTTTGACCCATAACAAATACATGCTATGGATCATTGTCCATATATATATATATATATATATATATATATATATATATATATATATATATATATATATATATATAGTGGTTCCATCCACAACAACTGCACTACAACAAAAAGGATTATTTCCGACGGAATATTCGGTCGGCCATAAGTATATTCCGTCGAGGTTAACCTTATTTCCGACCGAATATTCGGTCGTATATAAGCAGGTCGAAATTAAGTCCGTCGATCTTTCGGTCGGGGATATTTAGACTCGACGGATTTATTGTCGACCGAACATTCGGTCGGAGTTAATATATCCCCGACTGAAATGTGTCTATCGAGGATATTCGGTCGGTGATAAGCATGCCACGTGGCCGCCTGACAAATGGGGAAAACACCTTAAGAGCGACGAAATTCCATCAATCCGACATTCGGTCGAGGATATATATGCCACGTGGCAGTATACTAAAAATGGGAAACACCTTAACCTCGATGAAAGTCCGTCGAAAATAACCTTATTCCGTCGAGGTTAATGTTTTTTTTAAATATTTTATTTATTTTTGCAATATCCAGGGATTTAACCCACATCTTGTACCTGTACCTATTTTCCCAACATCACATACACAAGCTAAATTAAGCTAAATGTCAAAAACATCCCATTACTACTAGCATAACCGCAACAAACCAAAGTAATGAGTTAAAGAACTGCATTAATCAAAGTAAATTAAACTAAGGTAAATTACAAAAGATCCCATTAATCTAAACTAACTATAACAAACATGCATTAAGCTAAGTGTCAAACCGCAACAAAACCAAAGTAATTAATGATAAAGTTTAAACTACAATATGTACGTCAAAAGTTATGTAAAATTAATACAAAAGAATTTAAACTACAAAAGAATGTAAACTAAGTCAAGCTAGTAGAGCCCCCGGTGTGAGGAGGATCATCGGGCGGGCGTCGACACTGCTCTGGAGTATGAAAATCGTCATCCCGCTCATCAGTCCGCTCGTCACCCTGTTGATACATAACTCATTAGTTCATATATATGATTCAGTTAAAGATAACTAAATGAAAATTAAATTACATGTAGAATATATATTTGAATTTAAAACGAATAGTATACCTGAGCAGTCGAGGGCTGACTCAACATCGGCCCAAACGCGTCCTCGACTAAGGTAACCACCATCCGAACAATGTCGTCGCGTATCGCGGCCCACTGCTCCGGAGGGATACCCGTACTCTCGGCGGTGGCACCAGCTGCAACGTCCTGCGCAAGCTGATGGAGGCGAGAACGGCTAGGAAGGTCCTGACGATGGAACAACAGATCGGTCTCAAACCTCTCCGACACCGCAGCCATAACACGCTGGAACAAAGCATCGTCTAAGCCAGCGCCCGTATGTGATGGTCCCACGGGGGCTCTCGGACTCAGACGCTGGCTAGAGCCTACAAAAATAAATATAACATGAATTATATAGTGAATTTTCTTTATTCATAAACAAGAAATAAACTAAAAATATTATACCTCCTGGCAATGTATAGGCTGGTATCCTCGGTAACCCTAGCACTGGATACCGGCCGCTAGTACTAGTGGGAGTATCCTGAGACGCGACCCAAAGAGTTGTCTCCTCGTCCTGAGATAAACTAATCTCGGGTTGAGGGATGGTGGAATCTAACGTCTCGGCATCGCCCCTAGTAGCCTGCAACTCCGCTATACGCTGGCTGTGGATCTTCTCAAATCGCTCCTGTAATTTGATATATGTACATGTGAGTTATCTTGGTATCATAATATAAATTACATAATATTATCCTAAATAATATTTATTATAGTAAATGTATTACCCGTATAGCTAGTGCTGCTGGAGACATCGTCGACCCCAAAGTAGAGCCCTTCGGCGTATGGACTCTATCCCAAAACTCCATCATAGTAGGAGGTCGGCCCAAGCTACTCCGCATGGCCTAAATCATATACATTAAATAATATCAACTTAAATTACTATTGCTGCAGTTTAATATTAGACTAAACTAAAGATAAATACATACCGCTTTAACCTCCAGAAACGACTGCGAGCGAGAAGTATGTACAACTCGCAGCTTGCCTCGATTCTTCTTCATCTACTCTGACTTGGTCTTGAACGCAGCATCATCCCAGTATGCACACATCGCAGCCCATGCTGGATCTGATACTGCCGGCGGCTGATGATCTCGCAAAGTAGTCCCGGGCGATTCTTCTATCGCCCGGACTGCCCTCTGTCGCATCTCGTACAGCCAGCCGGCATAATTCTTCGAGATGTGGGCAATGATAACGGCATCACCATCTGCTTCAGTGATGCCGGTCTCGTATCTATAGTATATCTATCAAACAGACATAACATACATGTAATTAATTATTTGAACAATATGTAAATAACATGAACCTTGATTTAATATATGTAATTTGACTTACGTGAAACTCCCGCAACACTGTCACCATGAAGCTGGCATCATAGCGCGAGTAATGGCTAAATTGCATGCAGCCAGTAGGGAGATGCGCCAGGCAGATGGCGTGTACGGTTGCCTTAGCGACAGGATCCATAATACTAGAATACAAAATTTATTAAGAACATTTTAATTGATATCATCACGATTGAACATATATAAGTGATAGTTGAAACCTACACAGACGAGCTGACATCAACTGGAACGACTTCAGGCACTGCCGGCGGATGGCCTAATCGACCGAGGTTAGACTCTCGCTGACGTCGACGTCTAGCATCTGTATGTTTAATATAGTTATGACATTGTCAATGAATGTATAATATAGTGATGGAAAAAACGTTACTGAGCCAAAATAAGAAATCAACTCACTAGCATCTGAAGACGACCCACCCTGGGAGCCGTCGCTTGATCCGGAGCGGTCGCCACCATGACCACCTCCACCGCTATGTCGAGGCATTCCTGTACTACTGAAATAACAGACATAGATACGATGACATTAATTAAATTTTATTGCAATTATTATATCTAATTTCGTTGTATAATATTTACAAAACACCGAGTAGTGAAGTAGTACGTCGTCAAACCCGTCAGAATCAAAATCATTTTCATTTCCATCTTCTGATTCTGTCACTTCCTCATTTGTATCAATTTCTTCCTCAGTATCATCTTCTACAACCACATACGGACTGACAACCACATCTTCCTCCACTTCGTCAACATCGAGTACGTTAACGACATCATCAACCACCACGTCGTCATCATCTAGCACAACGTGGCTGTGATTGCTAACTTGTTCTTGTAACGTGTCATCCGTTCCATCAAATGACTGAGTCTTCGTTGTGACTACTGTATACCAGGGGGTTCTATAATTTATAACATTAGGGGCGTAGTACACTTGAGTTGCTTGGCTGGCTAACACAAATACGTCATCAAACTGTAAATTCGATTTTATATCTACTGTGACGATTCTATTACAATCAACTTTAACACCCTTTGCAGTATCAAACCAGTGACACTTAAATGTAATGACCTTTTTAGCACCTGGATAATTGAGCACAACCACTTCCTTTAATCTTCCATAGTAATTGGACTCAGAATCTCCATAATAACTTCCCAACACGACAACGCCAAAGTTGACTGATGTCAATTCATTTAAGTCATCAACCTTGAATCTATACCCATTCACGATACAACCTGAAAATGAACTAACTAGTTTGTACGGGCCTAAAATGACATCTCTAAAACGCTCATAATTGTTCTCTTCTTCGACCCTTCTCTTAAACCACTGATGGAAATTGTCATTAGTGAATGCTTCCATCTGTGATGTAGTCAACCCCGGGTTAGAAGCTCGCGATTCCAATTCAAATGCGCTGCGTACAATAATATGGCAATTGTTTAATTATTTGATTAAGGTAAGAAAAATTCATTTTCGACTTGAAATAATACATACTTGATGTACGACTATACTTCAGGCATATTCAGAAGAACATATGTAAATACAATCTTTAAATCTTTATCGGTTAGGTAAGTCGTCGTCTCATGTTCAAATGGTTTGGCCGGATAAGTGAATACAACCAACTCATCAGCACGCGTTTGGGGATCGGCGACGACCTTATTCCGACTTAGACGATTATGCTTCGTTGAGACTACATCGTCAAAGTATAGCGAGCAGAAGTTGACAAGCTCTTCCTCCGTATAACGTTCAGCTATAGAACCCTCTACACAAGCTTTGTTTTTAACTTTCTGTTTTAATCGACGCATATACCTGAAATAAGACAATATATCGGCTAAAACAAATATTTAGGTGATGATTATAACACAATATAGGTGATATTACCTCTCAAAAGGATACATCCATCGATATTGCATCGGTCTTCCAAGCTTAAGTTTATATGGCAAATGAATAGGCAAATGCTCCATCGAGTCAAAGAACCCTGGAGGTAAGATCATTTCGAGCTTACACATTGTCAACACTATATTTTTCTCTATCTGCTCCACATCACTGTACCTTATAACAGTAGAGCAAATATCCTGAAAAAAATTTGAAAGTACGGTAAATGCATCATTAATATTCCTCGGAAATACTTCACGAAAGGCAATTGGAATCAACTTTTGCATGAATACATGACAATCATGACTCTTGAGTCCGATAATTTTCAACTGCTCAACCTCAGTACATTGAGAGATGTTAGAAGCATAACCATCTGGTAGCTTCAATGCACTAAGCCACTTGTAAATGTTTTCAACTTGTTGCTTGGTAAGACAAAATGGAGCTTTTGGTTTTGAGTTGTTAGGACGGAGCCACAATTCCCGCCTGATGTTCATTTCCTCCAAGTCTTTACGTGATTTATCATTGTCTTTTATTTTACCACTCGTATCTAGCACAGTGTAAAATAAGTTCTCGAACACATTTTTCTCCGTATGCATGACATCTATGCAATGACAAAGTTCTAGTGTGCCCCAGTATGGCAACTCAAACCAAATGGGCGAGTGTGTCCAATTATGAGCTTTACCGTACCCTATTGCTCTCAACTTACCATGCTCCTTCCCAGGCGGTGGAAATGTCAAATCATTTAGCCATCCCAATACATCGATGCCCGACAAGCGACCAACAACCCCCTTCTTTTCTGTCTTTCTATTGAACTGTGTAGACATCTTTCTATAACTGTGCTCAACAGGCAAGAATCTTCGAGCAGTTCCAAAGAAACTAGTTTTTTGCCCATAACGCAGTTGTGTGCCCTGCACATCCCCCATACAGACTGGACATGACAATTTACCATAGGTCGACCAACCATTGACCATCCCAAGTGCCGAAAAGTCAGTGATAGTCCACAACAGGGCTGCCTTCATCAAAAAATTATGCCCGACAGACTTATCAAAAGTCTGAACCCCTGTTTCCCACAACATCTTAAGTTCATCGACTAACGGTTTAAGGTACATGTTGATGTCTTTTGTAGGATTCTTATCCCCCGGTATTAGTAAAGTCAATAAAAGATATGGATCCCTCATGCACATTGATGGTGGAAGATTGTAAGCTACCATAATCACTGGCCAAACAGAGTATGGTTGACTAAAATTATTAAACGAAAAAAATCCATCGGTAGCCATGCCAAGCCTGACATTCCTAACATCATCGGCAAATTGTGGAAAATTTGCATCAAAATTCTTCCACTCATCTCCATCTACTGGGTGAGTAAGCTGACCAGGGACGACGTCCCTTGTCCTATGCCAATGCATACTAGGTGCAGTAGGCGAAGACATGAATAGACGCTGCAACCTCGGCGAAAGAGGAAAGTACCGTAATATCTTCTTCGGAACATGTTTCTCCTTCCCCACACGTTTTGTGATTTTGTACCGAGGAAAATTGCATATATCAGACTGCACCTTATCTTTGTCCTCCCCATAGTATAACATACAGTCCTGCTCACAAGCATCGATCTTCTCATACCCAAGATTCAACCCCTTAACCATCTTCTTAACTTCATAGTAACTCGCGGGCAAGGTATTATCCTTAGGTAAGAACTCCCTGAAAATAGCAAGCAAATCATTGAATCCTCTCTCATTGCAGTCATGCTCATTCTTGTAGTGTAAAAGCTTCGTCACTGCAGAAAGCCTAGTGTGCTTGTCGTGTTCAGGATACAATGGGGTCCCTGATTCAGATAGCATCTTGTATAAGGCAGCTGCTGAATTATTTGGCTTTTGTTGATCAGCACTGCTTGACGCAGGCTCATTTTCAGCCCAATCAATATTCGTAGGGCCATACGCATCTACCAACATCTCCACGACATCATAGTTATCTGACTGGTCTATAGTATTGTCTGATAATTCTCTAAACTCAACTAATTCCCCGTGATGAATCCATACCGAATACCCATCCACAAACCCACGTGAATATAAGTCAAATTTCACTTCATCGACAGTCTTCCATATCATGTTCTTACACTTGAGACACTAGCATCTCATCTTTCCGTTCAGATCATCAGCATGTTCTATTGCTTTGTTCATAAAATTAGGTACCCCGTCACGATACGCATCAACTAATCCCTTCCCATCAATCTTTATCCTACGGTACATCCAACTCCGATCGGCATCCATCTTTAATTGAAGAAAATACCCAATTAGATCAAGAATAATCGTGAATGTGGTCCAAGCATGAAATTTAGTTTACCTAGTTTATATCTCCACTCTACAGGGGTTAGGCTTCTATCCTGTTTCTGGATGCGTCTCCTCACTAGTGCCAATCTTAAGCACGTTTCTACTATTTTCAAAAAATTTCAGCAGCACCTCCCCATGGTCTCCAAGTACACGAAATAGACCAAGAAAACTTAGTCTAAGTATGCACTCAGAGAACATGTAGAGACACCAGCTGAAAGTTCCTCAAAATTTATAAAAACGCACCCTGTACATTGGCACCGACCTAAGTGAGAGACATAACATCTAGTAACAGTCCCAAACTGGGGGACTATTCGACATTCACTCCTAATGAGTGAATGTCGAACGGGTTTCTAAATTGACACCTCCAAAGAATGTTTGTTGAACGGATTTCTAAGTTGACACTTCCATTTAATTTTATTTTGATTTTATTTAACTAAGTAAGTGCTACTCAGTTTAATTGTATTTATTTTGTGTTATATTATTTTTAATTAAATTAAGTTTATTTTTTATTGAATTTAGACTAAAGTACATTTTATTTTGATTTTATTTAACTAAGTAAGTGCTACTCAGTTTAATTGTATTTATTTTGTATTATATTATTTTTAATTAAATTAAGTCCATTTTTTATTGAATTTAGACTAAAGTGAAATTTATTTTGATTTTATTTAACTAAGTAATTGCTACTCAGTTTAATTGTATTTATTTTGTATTATATTTTTTTAATTAAATTAAGTCCATTTTTATTGAATTGAATTGAATTTAATTTGTATTATCTTAAATTAAATCATATTTTTATTTATGTTATTTTAAATAAAATTATTTATTTATTTTAATTTAATTTAATTTAAATTTATTTGTATTATATTAAATTATAATATTTAATTTATTTAAAATTTATTATCTTTAATTAATTAAATTGAATTTGTATTATATTATATCATATTTTTTACTTTATTTTATTTTAAAATAAGTAAATGTTACTTAGTATATTTTAATATTAGAAACTAATTATATTAATTATTTAAATTAATTAAAATGAAGTAAGTAACATTCTATATATATTATTTTAATATTGGGAAACATAAGGAATATATACACGTGTACAGTGCCTCCAAATTTTGTAATTGATTAATTCTGACAGAAATTCGATCGAGAATTCTGTCGAAAATAACAAATATACCTACTGCTAAGCTATAGCTAAACATAATCCAAATTTTATCAAACCCAAATTACAGTATAATTATCATCAAACCAGATATTGCAGTATAAATATCAAACCCAAATTGCAGTAAATATCAAACTGAAATTGCAACATATATATGAAACCCAAATTGCAGCATTCCAAACTCAATTTGAACAATATTATAATCAGCCTCAACATCAATTTCATATATATATATATATATATATATATATATATATATATATATATATATATATATATATATATATATATATATATATATATATATCCCAAATAACAAAATACCCCCTAAATTACCTCACTTGAGAAACTGCTAACCACTGTCGGAGGGAAGGAGAAGACTGCCAGAGGGGAGGAGAAGGCTGGAGCGGGAGGGAAGAGAGGTGGTCGCCAAAGGGAGGAGGGTTGGTCGCCGGAGAGAGGAGGGGTCTTCGCCGGAGGGGGGGTGGTTGCCGGAGCAGAGGGAGTGCAGAGAGAGAGAGTGAGGGAGTGAGGGAGTGATGAGAGAGAAAGAGAGAAATGAAATGAAGGAGGCGCTGAAGAAGACGCTGCTAATTAGGTTTTAAAACGTATTCTCGACGGAATTCCGTCGGGTTTAATTCGGTCGAATTTAACATAATTCCGACTAAAGATTTCGTCGAGGATAACCCATATCCAGTCGACTTTATATTCGCGCTGGCGGGAAACCTTCGCGCCAAGGAGGAGGGCTTAACTTCGACTGATTTGCGTCGAGGATAAAGTAAGACCGACTGACTTAATGTCGACTGAATATTCAGTCAGTTTTGGATTAACGTCGACTGAATACATTCTGTCGACCTTAATTCCGTCGGAAATAAAGCTTTTTCTTAGTTGCTGTGGAGCAACCCCTTTTTTGGCCTGTTGATTTTTTTTTTTTGCTCCAGCCGAACTTTCAACAGCCCAAAAAACGGGTTGTTATATATATATATATATATATATATATATATATATATGTGTGTGTGTGTGTGTGTGTGTGTGTGTGTGTGTGTGTGTGTGTGTACTCTTGTGATATGAGTGATTTTGTATTTTATTTTTTAGACAAAAAATTTAAGGGCAAAAAAAGTAGATATTTGTTCCAAATTATAATATTATTACTGACTTTTTAAAAGTTAGCTTAATACATTTTTAAACACAAATTTTGAAACAATTCATTACAATTTATGAAATAATAATAATTACAATGAGCAATATCTTTTAAATAGCTTGTAAAATTTACTATTGTATTAATTAAAATTAAAGAAATATATATTAATTTTAAATTTAAAAGTATATTAAATTAACTTTAAAGAATCAATTATAACCTTATATTTTGAAATCGAAAAAGTATCATTCAAATTAGTCCCAACAAAAATCACAGGAATAAAAATTGTTCAACGGTAACTTTACTATAAAGTAGTGATGAAACCAAACTTACCACGGCTAACCCTGAACCGAAACCCGTTACAAGCCGTTGGATTAACTTTGATCGACCGGCCACCGTTCAAAAATCAAGGAGTGTGACCGTTAAATTGAGGCGTCCCTCTCAATTTTTTCCCACTTCAGAATTTGTCTCAGAGAGAAAGAAGAAGAGTTTTTAAGGAGAGAGTGGCGACCGAAAACCTAGAAGGAGGGGCGGGTAATAGCCGTCTCCAGTTGTTTTTATCGTCACTATTTGCGAATATAGGAGGGGTTTTCGGCCATAATCACCACCACCAACAACAACAACAAGAGATGACTTCTAAAGCTGTTTTTACCCAGAAACCTAGAGGTATTACTGATTTCTCTTTCTTCCCCTGTTTTTGTCGATTATTGGAATAGTTTCTATTTTTTGTGGTTCTTGATGTACTGATTAAATTTAGTTATTTATTTCTTATGGTTGAGATTTTATTATTGTTTAGTGGATTTGTTTGATTTGTGAAAAAGAAAAGTTAGAAATCTGTTTCGATGGGTGAAATTTTTAGGTGTTTGGTTCATTGAAAAATGATTGATTTTTATTTTTTGTTTAAAATTTTATTGATGATCATCTTATGGTTTTCCTTGCTCGATTGTGTAGTGAATTGGTGGGAGGGTTTTGTTCTGTGATTTCTTACTTTTTTTCTTGTTCTTCTTCTTTTCCAAAGTCTTGTCTCTGTTTCTTTGCATCTGATGATTGGTGTTTTAGGTTGTTCTGTCATTCACAGTTTCTAACCTTCCATGGTTGCTCCGATTAAAATTTTAAATTTGTTTTAGGTCATATATTTTTACTTTTTGATATGTATCTATGGTTTCTTGTGTTGCAGTCTTATGAGATAATTATACCATCTTTTTTCTATGTTTGTGACTATTTCCCCTTCTGAATTACTTGTTTATTTCACATTGATTTTTATCTTATTACGATTTTTTTCCTAATAATTTCTAGGGGAAGAAGGAAAGCAAAAGAATGGACAAGCAGAAGGAAGAAATCGGCGAGTTCTTAGAGATATTGGAAATCTTGTAACTGTTCCAGCTCTAGATAGGCAGCCCCAAACTCAGATTAATCGCCCCATCACAAGGTTAACTCTCTATTTTTCAGTCTGTGGATATGTTTGTTTCAGAGTGTGCATTTAAACTAATGAAGTTAAGACTTTTAGGAATTTTGGTGCACAACGAGTAGCAAAAGCACAAGTAGCAGGGGAAAAGAATACCAAGGTACTTGATTGAATTTGGGTGCCGTTTATCTCTGTAATAAATTGTTTTTGTTTGTTTGAAAGATTTAATTTTAAGAAAAATCACTATTATTTCATGTTGCAGAAGCCAATTGTAGAGGTTGGTAACGGAGTTGTGGGGATAAAAGGTGTTGGCGCAGCAGTTCAGAAGAAAGAATGTGACAATCAAAAACCTAAAAATGTGGTTATCATAAGCCCTGAGGAAGAACTCAAGCCTAAAGACGAAAACCCTTTTACTGGAGGTAAATCAAGACAAGGGTCCTCGAAGAAGACAGCCAAGACGCTTACTTCCATCCTCTCTGCTAGAAGCAAGGTTTATTTTCAATTTAGGCTTTGATTTTACAGTTCTGGAGTTTTTTTAATTTAAATTATATTTACGTCTCTTTGTATTTTTCTGGGGATTATGTCAAGTTACTGATTGGTGTGTACTGATTTGAATTGTCCTGATCAGGCTGCTTGCGGGCTTGTTAGCAAGCCGAAAGATCAGATAGCTAATATTGATGCATCAGATATTAATGATGAATTGGCAGCTGTTGAATATGTAGATGATATCTACATATTTTACAAGCTTACAGAAGTACTGATCCATAAATCTTTCTTTATAATACATACATATATATATATATATATATATATATATATATATATATATATATATGTATATGTTTGTCAATATGGTCGTGTTAAATGAAATTTTTGTAATGTAGGATGATGGTCGAGTTCACGATTACATGAATTCACAGCCTGACGTTAACTCTAAGATGAGAGCCATTCTTATTGACTGGCTGGTAGAAGTCCACAGGAAGTTTGAACTCATGCCAGAAACTCTCTACCTCACTATTAATATAGTTGATCGTTACCTTTCGATGAAGGTTGTTTCAAGGAGGGAACTTCAATTGGTTGGAATTAGTTCAATGCTGATTGCATGCAAGTATGAAGAAATTTGGGCACCGGAGGTAGTACTTAAATTTAAATGTTTTCTTTTGTGTTTCAACTAATTAAAATAATTTTCATGCAATCTAAGTTTATTTTTTTGCAGGTTAATGACTTCATTGCAATATCGGACAATGCTTATGTTAGGGAACAGGTACTTCTTATGGAGAAATCAATTCTTGGAAAGCTTGAATGGTATCTAACAGTTCCCACACCATACGTATTTCTAGTTCGATACATAAAGTCTTCACTTCCATCGGATCATGAGGTAGTACTATATCATATCAGTTGTTCTTAAGGCACAACTTGAATAAGCAAGACTGTGATTTTTAGATGGTTGCTTTTCCGCTATTGTAGATGGAAAATATGGTGTTTTTCCTAGCTGAACTTGGTCTGATGCATTATTCGACCATCACAATGTACTGCCCATCTATGATTGCTGCTTCAGCTGTTTATGCTGCACGATATATGCTCAGCAAGAACCCTTTTTGGACCGAAACACTTGAGCACTACACTGTCTACTCTGAGGATCAATTGAGGTATAATATATTCTTATACAAATGTTTAACTATAATTATTACGAATTTTGAGAAATCAGAATTATCAAATCTGATGATAAGAAGATGAACGTTGAGAGAGATGCTGAAGTACATTTTCTTTCTTTGCAATGTGTACTAGGGATTGTGCAAAGCTCTTGATCAACAATCATGCAGCTATTGCAGAAAGTAAGCTCAAGGCTGTCTACCGAAAGTTTTCTAATCCAGATAAAGGTGTTGTTGCACTTTGTCATCGTGGAAAAACTCTTTAGAATTGCTTCAACTCGAAGCCTTTGGGTGTCTATCGTTTATTGTTTAGTGTGGCGAGATCATGATGCTGACATGATCTTAGTCCTTTTGGTTGCAAGGGTTGTAAGATATAATACTCTTCTATTGTTGAAAGAATTGTTGGGTTGATTTATGAATGGTTCAAATGTAATGTAAGATTTGGGGTTCAGTATAAATGTTGTTTTATTCCTTTTCTTTTGTATTGCCTATTTCAAGAGCTAGGGCTTCTAGGTTCATTTAGCTTGTGATGTTTTGATGATGTCTACCATATGAAGGTGCTCAGAACTCCAAGTTCACCTTCATTACGCGTTTTTAGTACTTTTTGGTAGTGTGCAGCATTTTAATTTAACATCTCATACTGAATCAGCCCGATTCCAAGAGCTGAATTTTAGGGATTGGGGGAGGAAAATCAGCCAGCAGTAAACCATTTCTCGTCTCTCATGATGCCCTGCATAGTTTTGTTGCAACTCTTGTCCATCTCTTAGTTTTGTTTCATGTTACTTACTTTTTGCAAGTTGGTCTTTTCATATACCTATATACTATCTTATGTCATCCTAATTATAGTGCATATTTTCCATTAAGTCTGCCAGTTGAAAATTGAAAGGTGCAGATTTTGCAGCAAATTTAGCTGATAGGAATGATTTGCTGGATGTTGCTTCAGAATCTCTTAGTTTTGTTGCCCTACATAGTTTTGCAGTCCTCATGATGCCCTACATAGTTTTTATTGCAACTCCTGTGCGTCTCTTAGTTTTGTTCCATGTATTATACTAAAGTTTCTCCAAGTTGGTCTTTTCGTATAAATATACCGGTGAAGGCATGACGTAACGAAAAATTAAATTAAAATTCGAAAAATACGACATTACCTAAAAACTTTTTGCAACCTAAAATAACTTACAATCACACATAACAATTATCATAATTCACCACACCACCATAATAATTAAATTTCCTTTAAAAACAGATATTCAGAAAAATCTAAACCTCTCTATAAAACTTACAAATCATCAATAACAATTTTTATAATTCACCACACACCCACAATAAAAATTATTATTATTATTATTATTATTTATTGTTATTATTATTATTACTATTATCAAAATTATTATTATTATTATTATAATAATTACTAATATTATAATTATTACTATTATTTTAATAATAATAATAATTATTATTATTATAGTTATTATTGATATTATTATTATTGTTATTATTGGTGTTATTATTATTACTATTATTATCACTATTATCATAATAATAATAATAATAATAATAATAATAATAATAATAATAATAATAATAATAATAATAATAATAATAATAATAATAATTATTATTATTATTATATTAATACTACTATAATTATTATAATTATTATTACTATTACTATTACTATTACTATAATTATTATAATAATTAGTATTATTATTATTATTACTATTACTATTATTATAATTATTATTATAATTAGTATTATTATTATTATTATTACTATTATTATTTTTATTATTATTACTGTTACAATTATTATTATTATTATTATTATTATTATTATTATTATTATTATTATTATTAGAATTACTATTATTATTATTATTATTATTATTATTATTATTATTATTATTATTATTATTATTATTATTATTATTATTATTATTATAATTTTTGTTATTATTATTGTTATTGTTATTACTATTATTATTATTATTATTATTATTATTCTTATTATTATTATTATTGTTATTATTTGTGTTATTATTATTATATTATTATTAATATTACTATTATAATTATAATACTTATTATTCTATTATTATAATTATAATAATTATTATTGTTATAAGAATAATAATAATAATAATAATTATAATTATTATTAATATTACTATTGCTATTATTAAAATAATAATAATAATAATAATAATAATTATTATTATAATTATTACTATTATAATTTTTATTTTTATTATTATTATTATTATTATTATTATTATTATTATTATTATTATTATTACTATTATTATTATTATTATTATTATTATTATTATTATTATTATTATTATTACTATTATTACTATTATTATAATTATTATAATAATTGTAATAGTATTAATATTATTAATAATTATTAAAATTATTATTATTATTATTATTATTATTATTATTATTATTATTATTATGAGTACTATTATTAAAATAATAATTATTATTGTTAGTACTATTATATTAATAATTATTATTATTATTATTAGTATTAGTATTGTTGTTATTGTTATTATTATAATAATTATTATTATTTTTATTATTCTAATAATAATAATAATAATAATAATTATTATTAATATTAATATTATTATTATTATTACTATTACTATTATAATTATAATTATTTTTATTTTAAATTTTATTTTTATTATTACTATAATTATAATTATTATTATCATTATTGTTATTTGATTTGGGCGAGAAATTTTAGGGGTGAATTTGATTTGGGCGGGAACTTTTAGTGTGAGTTGAAATGTGAGTCTTTAGATTAAGTTGGAAGAATTGAGATGAAATCTGAATCATTATTGTGCTTTGTCAAATGAAAGATTCAAAATAGGTTTTGTTTTATTATTTAGATATTATATATATCATCCTATTATACTGCATGTCTTTTTTGTCTTTTGTTCCATCAACTCTGTTGTACCAGTTGAAAGTTGAAAGGTGCAGATTTTTCTGCAAATTTAGTGGATAGGAAGATTTGCATGATGTTGCTTCAGAATCTGACGATGGCTGAGGAGTAGTCATGTTTTTTTTTTCAGAGTTTGATTATGCAGTTGGTCATCTAGGTCTTTTATATGTTGATCCAAATATGAAATTTGTTTTGATTAGGTGGTTGTTAGTCCTTATATGACTAAACTTCTTTATTGAAAGGGACAAAAAAAGTTCCGCCGTCGACAGGTGGCGACTCTGCTGGGGACATCCAGTAAGAGGGCTTAAGCCGCTATCAAAGCTTTTCAAAACTTTTATCTATTTATGTGTGGATGCTGCATTTACATTTGAATGAATGTGTACTAATGATTTATTTATTGCACTTTTAGCGCTTCGCACCATATCTGTCTGTGATATTAGTACTTCGCATATGTCATCATTTTCATACGGTGAGACGCGATGTATGTGAATGTATGTTGTGTGGTCCCTCCACCAGGAGGCTATCCTATCGGTGTTTGATTACTGGACTCGTCGAGAGACTAATTCCACGAGCCTCAGGAAAGACACCACCCAGATTTGCTCCAATTGAAAGATCAGATTAATTTCTCATCGAGTAAATTGAGATGACCTGGGGACCTTCATGCCAAAAAGCCGCGAGAGTAGCCTAAGATATGTCAGCCTCAGATAAACAAAACGCGGAGGGAAGTCTCTTCATACTTTCCCATTTCAATTACTTGTAAATTCAATTACTTGTAATTTCATTTCCATGTCAATCTCAATGTAATGGAAAATATAAAGGAATATGTGAACATGCATTCTCTTTTTATATCAAGACCTGTCATGCTATCATGTCATCAAAATAACTGACATCCGTTTTGCAGGATAATACTCCTAAAAACGGACACATTATATAGCATGTAACATTTTCACGTTTCCCCATACTAAACTACATAAGTCTTTTTATAGGGAAACGATTGGTCCCGTTACCCGTTTAAAGTCCAAGTAGGCAATAAGCCTATAGCCAAACATGGCTACATCTGGCCAGCCTAATCCTACTCCTGTCTCTCGCGAGGAGTTCGAAGGATTAAGCAATCAAATAACAGAGTTGACTATTCTGCTCAAAGAATTACACAAGTCAACTCAGTGTTCACAAATACCCATCCACACAGAACCCTCTCCACATGGAGGAATCCAGGGTCCGGACAAAGAAGTTCCAGAACTTGAGTCTCAGATTAATAATGTGACGCTCCTAAATTCGGGTACTTTCAACCCACAGATATGGTGCTACACGGTACTCATAACTATACATTCATTCCATTGAAACAACATCAAAATAAGTGTATTAACTACATTCTTATTACAATAATAATGAATCCTTTCCCAAGTTCTGTTAACCAAATACGTTCTTCATTCGTCATAGTATAGTTCATACAAAATACTAGTCTATTACAGGATAAACTAATTATCCATATTAGCCTTGCCTTTATCTTTCTTAGAACCCTTAGTTCGTTCGGCCTTAGCTGCAATTATATAATTCAAGCAAGAAGTGAGCATAACTAGCTCAGCAAGTCTAGCAACATATAATATAAATACCACGTCGAGAATCATATGATTATTCTTCAATAATTGAACAAATAGCTATGAAGTACTATGAAACATTGGATATCACTTTTCATTCTCATAAAACAATTCTGAAGTACTTATAGTAACTTAGGAATTCTGAGTAGGTCAAAAGACCATGAACATTCTCTTTAGTTTTCATTCATGAAAAAGGACAACCCGACACCAAGTCCGTAAGTCCGATATATCTTACGAGCATTTTTAGGTGATCAGCTTATAGTACTCTATGTTGATCAATACTCATCCATTAAACGTATTTACGTTTAAGTTTTGGCAACCTCACGTGTCCATCGAATAATCGATGTAAAATACATTTGTTTATTCATACTCAGGCTTACCTTTGAATCCGTACCAAACAATTGGCATAGGATAACGTTATCAATTCTATATCGAAAGACTTGTAAACAAATCAATCAAACTCTTAAGATTAGTCTAGCCGAGTTAAATCTGGCATCGACTCTTTCGTAAAACAATTCATGCATCTCATAACTTGAATCACAGAAAACTTGGCTAACACGAAGGTTAGATAAGCGTTAAGAAAACTTGCCTACAAGCGTCTTCAAATAAATATTCAACAATTCTTGGTCTTTACAGTCTCTACATGATATATTCACATAGCACACTGTAATTAGCTACCAAACAATCTAATCACATTGTTTTTACCAACTTATTTCTCTTCTATAACTTAACCGAATTTATTTCATTAATAAAACTCGTTTACAGTTACTTATCCTCCTTTACAGCTTATTAACGTTCTTACATCACTAAACCGATACTTACTAACCATTGGTTAGATATCATAGTAATTGAATACTATTTACTTTCTTACACTTTACGTTCTTCGTTTAATTACTAGTTAAACAACGTTAAATTCCTAAGGTCATCACTATATATGTGAGCTAAGAATGGTCTTAACATGTATATTAAGTATATACACTTGCCCCATAATTATCATGCAACAATTGGGTTAAAAAATAACTAAGTCCTTCTTTTCCCCTGTCTCGGCGCTGCGGCGCCATCCTCAGGCTTATCATTGGCGCTGCGGCGCCATTAAGTAGTGTCTAACCCCTCGTCTCGGCGCTACGGCGCAAGACTTACTATACATAAGTGGCGCTGCGGCTCCAACTAATAGTAGCTAATCCCCAACTCGGCGCTGTGGCACGAGGTTTCTAAGCTTGCGGTGGCGCCGACCCTAAGCCCTGGAAAATTTCTAAGTTTTTCTCAGTTCAATTCTTTCCGGACTTCTAACTTGGTTGTTATAAGTCGGAATTGGCTCTTTCAAAAGCTGTTATCTTACATATCTCATATACTTCGATTTTATTCGGACAAAAGTAGTTTTTAAATCCGTTAACAATGACTTCACTATTTAAAGTCCTATTACGCGTTCGTTTAACGCTCGTGAGCGTTCATAGCTCGTTTCTTCATTTTAAGTCAGAATTCGATGATTCTTGAGTCCATGACTCTCAAATACGTTGCTCTACGTTATGCCATCGAAAACCAAGGTTTTCGAGTTAAACGACAACTTTTGACTACTAATTCGGGATTTCAACGATTTCAACGTTTAACGCCTAATCTCGTAAATTTTGCCATAACTTCGTTACTCGAGTTTTATACGCCAAATCAAATGGAACCAATCCATTGATTCATTATCTACATCCTAACCAAGCAAGATGTACATACCCTATGATGATTTTTAATTTGTCCATCAACAACTAAATAACCGCTAAATGGTTTTCTTCGCTTAAACTTACTTAAACGCCTATGATTTCTATTCATACATGACTTATAATGTTTTAATCCACTATTAGCCATCCTTATTACTCCGGAAGAGATATGCTCCACCAATTCATACTTCTCTAAGAAAAATAAATAGAAAATGATCGAAGACTAAGGTTTTACGTATTATTACCTTAACGTTCTTCACATTGTTTACTAACACTTGAATGTTTTGCTTAGATTGCTATCGATTACTTGTTAAAGCTCTTTTCTCTCTCTCAATATAATTGTCTAGTGTTGGTGAAATAACCAAATGAATCACCCTAGCCTTTCTTATATAGGAAAATCTAATGGAGGGCAATTTGGTCATTAAGTCCACCTCCTTACTATTCATTTGCTTAGCCACCAAGTAATTCTACTTTACTAGGCCTCCAAGTGGCCGATCCACCTAGCTTCTTGGGTCCCCCAATAGGTTGCCCCATGAATTTTACCCATTTGGTGACCCATCGGTTCAATCCGCGGTTTATTTTCTTGGTTTGGGCCTTAGAATAAATTCAAATTGGGTCTATCTTGGGCTTGATTTAACAATGCATTGGGCTTTACATAATCCAAGTCTAATTGGATTCTACAAAGTCTAATAAGACTAATCATATTATACTCGTACCATTCTCGTATTCTATTCGTATATAGTTCGTACGATATTCGTATTATACGTCGTAATAATCTTCCTACTATACTCGTATAATAACTAGTATCATACTCGTATTAGTCACGTATACATAGCCATTTAATTCTCGAAACTCACTTTTCCTAACCCTTAGGTTTTAAGTCCGCAAGCGAAAACTTCGTTTGCCATAACTGAAATATTATTGAATATTCCATCACGTCTTAGAATTCTATCATTACTCGTTTCTCAGAAATTCAAACTTAATCTCCGAGCAGAAATAGATGAATAGTATTTTTATGGAAATTTTTCGAAAAACCTTTATTTTCGTCTTGGAAATTCAAAACAATTAATCCTAGCAAATAGCCAGAATACTAACCACATCCGCATATTCTAGGTCATAGAACGACCTTCAAATAGCTTACTCACAAAAATAATCATTTAAATTCATTAAATTCAAATAATCAAATAAAATTTAATTCACATAAAGATCCGATTTTCTCGGGCGTTACATTCTCCCCCCCTTATAAGGATTTTGTCCCCAGAATCTCGCTACAATTACATAAACAAATGAGAAAATTTTTCCTTCATTTTACTCTTGAGTTCCCACGTTGCTTTTTCGGCATTGTGGTTCCTCCAAATTACCTTTACCGAAGGTATTATCTTATTTCTCAAGACTTGTTCCTTCCTATCAACAATCTAAATTGGAAGTTCTTCATACGTTAAGTCTTTTTCTACTTGAATAGATTCATACTCTATTACGTGTTTGTAGTCTGGTTTATAAGGATGCAATACAGACACGTGAAATACATTGTGTATTCTTTCCATCTCTGGAGGTAAAGCTAATTCATAAGCTACCTCTCCTACCCTTCTTAAAATTTTAAAAGGTCCTACAAACCTTGGACTTAACTTCCCTTTCTTTCCAAAACGTATCTTCCCTTTCCAAGGAGATACTTTCAGAAAGATATACGAACCTACTTCAAACTCCCTCTTCTCACGATGAGGATCTGCATACTTCTTTTGTCTATCTTGAGCCGCTACTAATTGAGTTCGTATTAGCTTAACCATGTTTGACATTTGTTGTTCCATCTCAGGTCCCAACATTCGACGTTCACCTACTTCATCCCAGCATAGTAAAGTTCTGCACTTCCTCCCATATAATGCTTTGTAAGGCGGCATGCCTATACTAGCGTGAAAACTATTGTTGTAAGCGAACTCCACCAAAGGCAGATGTTCGTCCCAACTCCCCTTGAAATCCATAACGCAAGATCTTAACATATCTTCTAGCGTTTGAATTGTCCGTTCACTTTGTCCATCCGTCTGAGGATGATACGCTGTACTTAACCTCAACTGCGTTCCTAGTTGTTCTTGTAAACTCCTCCAAAAGTTCGATGTGAATCGTGGAACACAATCTGACACAATCGAAACATGTACTCCATGTCTTAAAATAATTTCTTTTACATAAAGTTTAGCCAATTGCTCTAGGTTATACCTAACTCCTATTGGTAAAAAGTGAGCCAATTTTGTCAATCGATCTATTATTACCCAAATAGCGTCGTAGCCCTTCCTCGTCGTTGGAAGTCCCACCACAAAGTCCATCGTGATATGCTCCTATTTCCACTCTGGAATCTCTAGTGATTGTAACAATCCACTCTGTCGTTGGTGTTCAGCCTTAACTTTTTGAAAAATTAAGCACTTACTAACATATTCTGCTATCTCCCTCTTCATGTTTGCCCACCAAAAGTTCTGATAAAGGTCTTGATACATCTTAGTGCTATCTGGATGTATCGAGTACCTCGAACTATGGACCTCACTCATAATCTCTTCTTTTAACTCGGAATTATTTGGAACCCAAATTCTTCCTTCAAAATGAAGTAATCCTTCTTTATCAAGGTTATACTTAGTCTTCACTTCATCCTCCATTATCTTTTTCATTCACTCGCACTCCTCGTTACCTAGTTGTAGTTCCTTAACTCGTTCCATTATCATTGGTCGAGTCTCCATTGTGAATAACATTTCTACCGCTTCACTCGTTAATTTAACTTCTAACTCCATTCTTGCCATCTCCGTTATTAACTCATTCTTAGTCGTTAACATTGATAGCTTTTCTCTACCCTTCCTACTTAACGCGTCGGCTACTACGTTTTCTTTCCCCACATGATATAAGATATCACAGTCATACTCTTTTATCAATTCTAACTACCTTCTCTGTCTCATATTCAACTCCTTCTGTGTAAAGATATATTTCAGACTTTTATGGCCCGTGTATATCTCATACTTCTCCCCGTATAAATAATGTCTCCATATTTTTAAGGCAAAAACTACTGCTGCCAATTCTAGGTCATGAGTAGGATAGACCTTCTCATAATCCTTTAGCTGGCGTGATGCATACGCAATGACTTTACCATGCTGCATGAGCACGCAACCCGGTCCTCTATGTAAAGCATTGCTATGAACTACAAAATTCCCAGTATCATCTGGTAGAGATAATACAGGTGCCTCACTTAACCTCCTTTTTAGTTCTTAAAAACTATTTTCATACTTCTTAGTCCATACATACTTCACTGACTTCCTTGTCAAATTTGTCAACGGAGTAGCTATTTTAGAAAAGTCCTGGATGAACCTTCTATAGTATCTCGCTAAGCCCAGAAAACTCCGAACCTCGATTGGCATTTTTAGTTATTCCCAATTATTAACTACTTCTACCTTCGCTGGATCCATAGAAATGCCATCTTTATTAATAACATGTCCTAGAAACTGTACTCTTTCAAGCCAAAATTCACACTTAGTGAATTTCACATACAACTTCTCCCTCCGTAGTATTTCCAACACTATCCTTAAATGTTCAGCATGATCTTCTGGCGTCTTAGAATAGACTAGAATATCATCAATGAACACTATGACGAACTTGTCCAAATATTGTTTGAACACTTTGTTCATCATATCCATAAATGCGGCTGGCGCATTAGTCAACCCAAACGACATAACTAGAAACTCGTAATGACCACAACTAGTTCTGAACGCCGTCTTAGGTACATCCTCCTTCCTTACTTAATTGATGGTACCCCGTACGTAAATCTATCTTAGAAAAATACTTTGCCCCTTTCAACTGATCAAATAGATCATCGATCCTGGGCAATGGGTATTTATTCTTAATCGTTAACTTGTTCAAATCACAATAGTCGATACAAAGTCGTAACGACCCATCCTTCTTCTTTACAAACAACACCGGTGCTCCCCACGGAGACACACTTGGTTGAATGTAATTCCTATCTAATAGCTATTGTAATTGAACCATTAACTCCTTCATCTCTATCGGCGCCATTCTATAAGGTGCCTTAGAAATTGGTACCGTACCCGGTAACAAATCAATTACAAATTCGGCCTCCCTATTCGACGGAATACCTGTTAACTCCTCCGAAAATACATCCGCGAACTCTTGTACTATTGGTATCTGCTCCAATGATGCTTCCACTCTCTGGGTATCCACAACATGGCACAAGTATCCTATACACCCATTCCTCAACATCTTCCTAGCTTGTGTCATGGTTAGACAACAAGAGCGTCCTGGTGACTTACTATCATAAAATACTACCTTGGGTTTATTAAAAAGCCGAAGGTTCACACTCTTCTTATGACAATCTATTATCGCTCTATGGTTAATCAACCAATTCATACTGAGAATTACATCAAATTTTCTAAACCTTATCGGTAGTAGGTCTACCGATAGTTTGTTACCTCTAATATCTACGCAACAATTCTTATAAATGTGTTCAATGAGAATTATCTCTTCGTTCACTACCTTAACGTCTAAAGGTATTTCTAATCTTTTCGGGAATAAACTTAATAGCTTAGCAAATTCACATGCTATAAAAGAACAAGTAGCACCCGAATGATATAACACATAAGCATTTATCTCATTGACTGGAATGATACCTGCTACTACATCCGCTGATGCAACTGTATCTTGGACAGTCATATTAAAAGTGCGGGTCGTGGGTCTACCCGATGGTGTTGGTCCAGTAATGGCTAACTTACCACTACTAGTACACTTATTACCCTCCGACCCTTTCTTTGGGCAATTTCTTGCCATGTGGTCCATCTACCCACAAACAAAACAACCCTAGTTTTTCTTAGGATTAGGACAATTGGGTGCTATATGCCCCTCCTGCCCACAGTTATAATAAACCGACTTCCCTTTCAGATAGACTCCTAGATGAGTCTTTCTGCATGTCTTACAAGCCTCGATACTACGCTTAGGATCCCTTTATTTCACTCCAGTATTCCCGGAGTTAAAACTCTTTCTCTTTGGCATACTGCCACTACCACTGGCTCCTTCCGCCTTGGATCCTCCCTCTCCTTTGCTCTTATTCTTTCTCTCTTTGTGGTATTGACTCAAAGCCTCACTATCACCCTCTGCAATAATTGCTTTCTCCAGAATGGTTCCGTATGAAGCACTCTGTAACACAAAAATCTTACTATAGAGCCAGGGTTTCAATCACTGCTCAAACCTACGAACCTTCCTCTCCTCAGTGTCCACTTGATTTGGAGCAAACCTTGCCAATTCATTGAATTTGACCGCATACTGGGGAACCGTCATGTCCCCTTGTTTAAGTTCTAAGAACTTAATCTCCATTCTCCCCTACGTGCTTGTAGGAAAATAGTTCTCGAATAAAACCTTCTTAAACTGTTCCCACGTGACAACATCAGTTCTAGTTCCACCCTAGTGAGCCTCCCACCAAAAGTTGGCTTCCTCTTTCATCATATAGGTCGCAAAAGAAGTCTTTTGCACCTCTCCTAGGTTTGTAATAACAAACGCCTTCTCTATTTCCTTTACCCATTTTTGGGCCTCTATTGGTTCTCTTAAACTCCGGTGGACCTACACTTTTAAATTCTTTAAAGGTAGTCGTTCTAGCTACCCTAGGTACTGCAGGTGCTCTACCCCCAATTTGGTTAAATGCAGCCGCTAATAAATTAACGAACTCTTGCATAGGGTTGTTCTGACCCCCTTGGTTATCGTTATGGGATTCAGCCTCTTGATTACGTTGTCTTCTTCTTGGCGGCATTTTTCTGATTAAATAAATAAAGTTTCATTATTACTTATTTACTTACTTAGTTATTATTCGCCAAACAACAACTAATACCAACAAAGAACATTAAATAAAAACTTCATTATATTCATATGCTTCTTCATCATTCAAACTATTTACAATTTGATTCCATAGCCAAAGCTATTACATTCCTATCCCACAATTGAACTTCACAAAAATTGGGATTTATAAAAAGGCTACCCTTTAATTATACAAAAGAGGGTTTTACGTCACTACACAAAATATTTACTGCTCTAGATTTCTAATACTGCATAACAACATTCTCATGTTTCTCATTCGCCAGAATCGACACAATATCCTTACTAATAGTATGTCGAGTTTGTCCCGACTCAATGGAATAACAAGCAACTTTCAGCTTGAAATCCTCATGAGCACTATCATGGATGTAAGATATTCGTGCTATCTTCTAGTTCTTCTCTCCTAGTTCCCTACGAAGCTCAAGGGCGTCGTTCTTATAATCCATAGTCTTATCCTTCATGAGCACTTTCTCGTCATGCTCTATTTCAAAATCTGCTTCTGCAGACTCCTTAGCCTCATGGAGATCACTAATCTCCTTCCTCTGGTTCTGCACAATAGTGCTCAGTTGAGCGTTACGGTCAAGCACCGCTAGATACAATGCCCTCATTGCATCTGGAGGTGTTGGCTCTAATGCAGGTACCATCGTATTAAATGATGTTACCTCCATATCCTCTTCCACATCGATCATCATATCAAGATATGACGCCAATCCCATATCCCCCTCTGCATAGTCCTCCTCTAAAAATTCCTCCTCAGGCTCGGACTCTTCTATGTTCACCACTAGTACCGCCGCTACTGGCACTGGTACTGGCTCTATTCTATTAACTGACTCTTCACTCACCACGTGTATATCCTTATACATATAGCTATCGATGGACATCTACAATAACACATAACACGTTGCTTAGTACATAATACACAATAGTATAATCACAAATCACATTTAATTTATTTAGGGTTAATTTCCATCTTTTAAATCTTTCGGTACCGAGTTTCCTCAATACTTAATTAACTCGTTCTACCAGAGTTCATTCACTTCTACTTCTCATCTACTAACGAGGTTATTAGCCTAAGGTTCTTCCTCCCTTAAGTTTTATAACCTAATGCTTTGATACCAACCCGTGACGCCCCCAAATTCGGGTACTATCAACCCACAGATATGGTGCTACACGGTACTCATAACTATACATTCATTCCCATCAAAGTGAGTGTATTAGCTACATTCTTATTACAATAGTAATGAATCCTTTCCCAGGTTATGTTAACCAAATACATTCTTCATTCGTCATAGTATAATTCATACAAAATACTAGTCTATTACAGGATAAACAAATTATCCATCTTAGCCTTGCCTTTATATTTCTTAGAACCCTCAGTTCATTCGGCCTTAGCTGCAATCATATAATTCAAGCAAGAAGTGAGAATAACTAGCTCAACAAGTCTAGCAACATATAATAAAAATACCACGTCGAGAATCATATGATTATTCTTCAATAAACTGAAAAAATAGCTATGAAGTACTATAAAACATTGGATAACACTTTTTATTCTCATAAAATAATTCCGAAGTACTTACAGTAACTTAGGAATTCTGAGTAGGTCAAAAGACCATGAACATTCTCTTTAGTTTTCATTCATGAAAAAGGACAACATGACACTAAGTCTGTAAGTCCGATATATCTTAAGAGTACTTCTAGGTGATCAGCCTATAGTACTCTATGTTGATCAACACTCATCCGTTAAACGTATTTACGTTTAAGTTTTGGCAACCTCACGTGCCCATCGAATAATTGATGTAAAATATATTTGTTTATTCATACTCAGGCTTACCTTTGAATCCGTACCAAACAATTGGCATATGATAGTGTTATCAATTCTATATCGAAAGACTTGTAAACAAATCAATCAAACTCTTAAGATTAGTCTATTCGAGTTAAATCTGGGATCGACTTTCGTAAAACAATTCATGCATCTCATAACATGAATCACAAAAAACTTAGCTAACATGAAGGTTAGACAAGCGTTAAGAAAACTTGCCTTCAAGCGTCTTCAAATAAATACTCAACAATTCTTGGTCTTTACAGTCTCTACATGATTTATTCACACAGCACACTGTAATTAGCTACCAAACAATCTAATCACATTATTTTTACCAACTTCTTTCTCTTCTATAACTTAACCGAATTTATTTCATTAATAAAACTCATTTACAGTTACTTATCCTCCTTTACGGCTTATTAACGATCTTACATCACTAAACCGACACTTACTAACCATTGGTTAGATATTATAGTAATTGAATACTATTTACTTTCTTACACTTTACGTTCTTCGTTTAATTACTAGTGAAACAACGTTAAATTTCTAAGGTCATCACTATATATGTGAGCTAAGAATGGTCTTAACATGTATATTAAGTATATACACTTGCCCCATAATTGTCATGCAACAATTGGGTTAAAAAATAACTACGTCCTTCTTTTCCCTTGTCTCGGCGCTGCAGCGCCATCCTCAGGCTTATCATTGGCGCTGCGGCGCCATTAAGCAGTGTCTAACCCCTCGTCTCGGCGCTGCGGCGCAAGACTTACTATACATAAGTGGCACTGCGGCGCCAAGTAACAGTAGTTAATCCCCCAACCCAGCGCTGCGACACGAGGTTTCTAAGCTTGGGGTGGCACTGCGGCGCCGACCCTGAGCCCTGGAAAATTTCTAAGTTTTTCTCAATTCAGTTCTTTACGGACTCCTAACTTGGTCGTTATAAGTCGAAATTAGCTCGTTCAAAAGCCGTTGTCTTACATATCTCATATACTTCGATTTCATTTGGACAAAAGTAGTTTTTAAATCCGTTAACAATGAATTCACTATTTAACGTTCTATTACGTGTTCGTTTAACGCTCGTGAGCGTTCATAGCTCGTTTCTTCGTTTTAAGTCAGAATTCGATGATTCTTAAGTCCACGACTCTCAAATATGTTGTTCTATATTATGCCATCGAAAACCTAGGTTTTCGAGTTAAATGACAACTTTTGACTACTAATCCGGGATTTCTACGACTCAAGCGTTTAACGCCTAATCTCGTAAATTTCGCCATAACTTCATTACTCGAGTTTTATACGCCAAATCAAATGGAACCAATCCATTGATTCGTTATCTACATCCTAACCAAGAAAGATGCACATACCCTATGATGGTTTTCAATTTGTCCATCAACAACTAAAAAAACGCTAAATGGTTTTCTTCGCTTAAACTTACTTAAAAGGTTATGATTTCTAATAATACAAGACTTATAATGTTTTAATCCACTATTATCCATCCTTATTACTTCGCAAGAGACATGCTCTACCAATCCATACTTCTCTAACAAAAATAAATAGAAAAGGATCGAAGACTAAGGTTTTACGTATTATTACCTTAAAATTCTTCGCGTTCTTAACTAAACTTGAATGTTTTGCTTAGATTGCTATTGATTACTTGTTAAAGCTCTCTTCTCTCTCTCAATATAATTGTCTAGTGTTGGTGAAACAACCAAATGAATCACCCTAGCCTTTCTTATATAGGAAAATCTAGTGAAGGGCAATTTAGTCATTAAGTCCACCTCCTTACTATTCACCTCCTTACTATTCATTTGCTTAGCCACCAAGTAATTCTACTTTACTTGGCCTTCAAGTGGCCGGCTCACCTTGTTAGGTTTGTAATATTCATGAATACAATCAAATTGCACAAAATAAGCAAAAACGTGATAAAATAGAGTTTTAAATTTTTACAAACCATATACTCGGATCATCCTTTATGCACAATTATTAATTAAACGAAAAGATAAAGAACAAGAATTATACCCTTAAAGATCCGAGCTTCCTCAGGTACAAGTTCACCTCCAAATCCTTTTCGCGTTCAACTTGAATCCACCGGGTTTGGTTCCTTCCTTTGATCAACGTTAGCCACCTAAGTGTTTGGCCTCTAGAGGTGATCCTCCAAGGAAGAAGAAAGATTCAAGAAGATGGGTATTTGGCAAAACCCTAGTTTTTCTATCTCTCATAGAAAAGGGTGTACTCTCCCAACTATTAGAATTACGTATTCACGTGTTTTGTGAAAGTGTCAACTACTTCATCCATAATAATACTTCTCTTATTTACAGATATGGGCAACACTCCTTAACAATTAAGGAATTGGATTTTATTTTAATTAATTAAACTCCTTTAATTAATTAGGCTCCCAATCTTATTAGGAATAATTAATTAAACTCTTTTAATTAATTAGGCTCCTAATCTTATTAGGATATATGAGAGTACTTTTATTAATTAATTCTCAAATTCCTTTAAGAATTAAATAATAATAATAATAGTAATAATAATAATAAGACTCCTTTTATTAATTTATATTTAATATTTCTAAAATATTAAATAATAAATATTAAGCTATTTAATTTATTCTATCACCATAGAATAAATTAAATATTCTTAACTTATTATTACGATTATACCATTTGCTTCTTAAATAATTATTCTTCCTTTTATGATGTGACCCTTTAGGTTCTCTATATTAAACCGGTTGTGAATAAATCAAGTAGAACAATTCTAATCTTATTTAAATAAATAAATTAAACTATTATTTTATTTAAATAAATAATATTTATTCTATTAATAGTTACCGTACAATTCAATCCTACCACCATACAACGTTCCAATTAAATATAAGACATGGAATTACTGTCAAGTCTTATTTTATTTAATTATATGTATTTCGACTCTTAAATGCACAACTCCAAATAATGTAAATTAGAAAGTCCTTTCTAATTTCATCTGTCTTGGCCAATGACTACTGGGTTGTCATTTATCGAATCACATAGGACATTTCTCTTATTTTACTAGAAGCAGTAGATTCTTTGTTGATCATACATTATCTCCATGTACAACTTATTATATCCAAGCATACCCTTTGATATACCCTAAGGGTCTTAAAGAATAAGTCAAAGTATAACTCATTATACACAAGATACTATGATGATCTCAAGTCCAAGGATCACTTGTACTACTATCACTACAGGAATTCCTATTGACAGGCAAATAAAACTCCATTAGGTATTTCTAAGCGAGCCACGTTCAATGAACTTATTCTCTAATAAGCACCTACATACTTACTTTAGTGTCTCCACACAAATGATCATGAGATCAATCATCCTCATCTAATGAGCAAGTAACGTATGTACCAATCTATCCAGATTTACTAATCCCCAATTTAGTAATCCAACGATTGGGAACTATTTTAGTTTTAAGCTTTCTAAGAATTTAGATCTCATTAGAATGATCATCATCATTATTCTAAAAGCATTGCCTAAAATTATGGGTTTATCACATATTATAAAGTAGCATCATGTAGATAATTACAAACTTTTAATAAATTAATACTTTTTATTAATAAATGAATAAGATTGTTACAAAGTATATGCTTTATCATAAAACATGATTAGTTTATTTGAATACTACTTTCAATCTCTCACTTGCACTAAAGCCAATCGCCATGGTATCTCATACCCTTCTTCTGTAAGTGACGATTATCCTACTGTTGGATAAGCTTTAGTTAATGGATATGTAATGTTGTTCTTGAGAGTCAACTATCTCTATAGTGATTTCCCATCTTTCAATTATTCCTATAATCAAATGAAAGTGCCACAACACATGTTTAGATCCAAGATAAAACTTAGAAACCATTCCTAGTTCTGTAATGAACTTTTCATCCAAACAATCAACTTGTAGCTTCATTTATAGCTATATACTTTTCCTTTATCACTAAACCATCAACTCTTTGCTATTTGAAACATTTCCAATTTAATGCACCACCGTTCAAGGTAACACTTTACCTTAAAGTGGATTTACTGTCGTCTTGGTCTGTTTGAAAAACTTGAGTCTGTTAAGCCTTCTAGTTTTAATTCAGATCCACCATAAATATGATCACATCCTTAGTGCCGGTTAAGTACTTTCAAATGTTTTTCAATGACTCACAGTGAACTTCTCCAGAATATGACTGATCAACATCAGGTCTCATATATTTCATGCATACATGATAGTTACTTATGCGATCTCTCTTTTATGAGTCTATGGGAACTATTAAGAGAGATACACTCCATGGCTCATCAACATGAGACATTTCTTGGAGTTTGCCATGCTAAATGACTTTAGCATCAAATAAATATACATTCCTTGGGTTAAGTCGAGCATCCTCTTAAATCTATCTATATAGATTTGTATCTCCAATTAAGATACTCTTCCTAAATCATTCAAGGAGGAATGTTTCGATAACTTTATCTTAACTGATTGTAGCATTAGCATGTCATTCCTTATCTGTAGTATATCAATATATAATACTAGGAATGTCACGACGCTCCCACTGACCCTTTTGTACACACTAGGTTCATTCTTATTTTTGATAAAATCAAACTCTTTTGATTGTTTCATCAAAACGAATGTTCTATTTTTGAGAAAGTTGATTCAATCCATTTCTCTGAATGTCTACAACTCTTACCTCATCGTATGTAACAGGATCATCATCAACTATGATGCGTACCTCATCATAATCATCTATGATGAATACATACCTCCCAGGCATCTTCTGTACTATTCCAGATTTACGATTCAGTTGTGGTACAATAGGTATATCTACAAGTTCCTCTTATTTGACTTATAGTATTTTGTGGTTCTTGAACTCTTCAAGATTCTATTATCCTCCCACTATCCCCTTCAATGATAAACATCTTTATCTTAGAAGGTAGCATGTTTCACAACAAACACCTTTTGCTAAGTAGAATTATAGAACATATACCCTAAACTTACTTTAGGATGTCCCACAAATCTGTACTTGTCAAATCTTATCCCAAGCTTATCCTTTGATACCTTTTCACATAAGCTGGACAACCCCTTATCTTAACTTACTTAAAATTAGGTATCCTTCCTGTCCATAACTTTTATGGAGTCTTGTGGCCAGATTTTGAGGTTACCTTTTCGTAGATATGCAGCCATTTCTAGGACATTATCCCAGAAGGATACTGGAATGTCGGTAAAATCATTATGGACCGCACCATGTCCAACAATGTATAATTTTTCTTTTTAGATAAATTAATCAATTATTGCGTATCAGGAGGCGTCCATTGTGAGAAAACCATTTGAGATGATCTAGAAACTCATTGCACAAGTATTCCTTCCTTGATCTAATCAAATAATCTTAATACTTTTCAAATTAGTTTCACTTTTGAATTCTTTGAACCTTTCAAATAATTCATACTTGTATTTCATCAAATATAAATATTTAACTTTTTAAATGACCATCTTCTTTTCTTATACTAGTTCGTTTAATTTACAAAATAATTTTTCACGTAAGTCAAGTATACAAAATCCATTAAGTAATATTCTAGTTCTATACAAAACATTATTATTATAAATAGAACAACAATTGTTCTTAAATATAATACCAAAGATTTTATTGTCCAACTACAAAAATGGAAACAATATTTCTAACGAGAACTATAATACAATAATATTTTATTGACTTAATAGATTTGCCCGTAGGTTGTGCTAAACAATAAGTTCATATGGCCAATGTAGCAACCTTTGCTTCATTTACCAGACATAGGATTACTTATCCTTTGTTTAGCTTTTTACTTCTGCTTGGTCCCTTTATAAATCTATATTTATGACAACCAAAGTCGGTATCCAATACCCAAGTAGAACCTTGACTTAAAGAAAAATTTATTTCAATCATGAACAAAAACTATATTTATAACCGAAGCTTCACTAAGCTTCTTCTGGTTAGCCTCTATAAGATACTTCTCGCAGTTTCTTTTCCAGCGTCTTGGCTTATTGCAGTGGAAGAAAACTCATTTCCTATCCGTATCAGTTTTGTTCTTATTATCCTTTATTTTTATCTTTCTATTTATCTTCTTTGAATCGTTCTTCTTCTTAGAAGATCCTTTGGCCTCTACCAGTAAGACTATGTCTTTCTTGGTTGGAAAGTGACTCTCAGCTATTTTTTAACATGTTAAGCAAATTAGCGAAGCCGATATCTAGCTTGTTCATATGAAAAATTCACAACAATTGTGAAAGGAGTCCGGGAATGAGTGTAAAATCAAATCTTGGCTTAACTCTCCATCCATGACAACATCTGTTGTCCTAATTGTTTAATCAAATTGATCATGTTAAGGACTTTTGTCTGTACTATAGTGTCATCGGTCATTCTAGATCTGAAGAGCTCCTTAGATATCTGATATCTTTCAGTCCTACTTTCCTCACCATCAACTACTTGATGTGCAGGAATATAGTAAGATCATCCATAGTTTATGCTGACGCTGAAGCTCGTTACTCATGGATGCGAGCATGATGCATTGAGCTAACTTTACATCATCTTATCACTTTCTAAAAGCAGCAATGTCTTCCTCAGAGGCATTATTTGCAACCATTGCAGGGATAGGCGTATTAAGGACACAAGATAGCTTTTCAGCCATGAGAACTATTCTCAAATTCCTTAATAAATCCATTTAATTCAGTCCGATTAAATAACATCTAATATGCTTCACAGTGATAGTAATTTAGACATTGTAAAATTCTGTAAATAAATTTGTAATTAACAACATTTTAGCATGCATTCTTTTATTAATTACCAAAATAATTTAGGTCTTGTTTTAAATTGGTATCTCCTATTATTTTTATCAAACTATATTACCCTCAATATATATATATAGTTCTACAATATCTAATTAAAGATATGCTAGTGAGAATAAGGATCCCATTTCAAATTTATATAGCCTTGTGTGTGCACAACAAACTATATATAAATAAATAGGTAGACAACTCCTGTCAATTATATCAACTATGCAACTCCTTGTATTTTACCTTTTAGATCATAATGGTCAAGTGTGTGCACATCCGAACTAAAATGTTCTAAGTTAAGTCATACCTAGTACTGCATATATTCAAAAGAAAAACACTGTCCTTGTGTGTGCACAACAAAACAACATTGTTCAGTCTATTTATAAGCATTAAATGTGATAAAACAACATCTTAAATATTTAATACTTCCCTTGTGTGTGCACAACAAACTCATATTAAATATTTAATACTCTATTGTTTTACCATGCTAGAAGGCGACGTTCGATATTCTAAATATCTTTGAACGTTATAACTTAATATAATTTATTTGAGGGTTTTGTTATTAATTTGTCTCATCTTGTTTAGCGCGCATGCACACATATATATATATAAAATACGCGTCATATTAATTAACATGTAAAGCATGTTTGCATAATATATAATATATATGTAGTATACGCATGCACATATAGAATACTATATTTTACCCGAATTGATTATAGACTTTATTCTAGTTTGGTTTACTAGAGCCACCAAGTGAACCAAAAGGTCAAATCTAGGGGTGCAAAAATTAATATTTAAATATAACTATTACATTTAAACCCGGGCTCCATTACAAACAGGTCTTCAAGCGCTCCTTGCTCCTTGATCTCCAATTCTTTAAAATTAATTCTAACTATTTTTATTACAAAACTATTTAAAATAAATAGAAACCTTGATCAGCAGTCAAGGGGAAGTATATAGGAGGGAGTTAGAATTTACATTAAGAAAAATTAGAGAAGACGAGGTACGCAGACCCCATTTAATAAAACCCATACATTCATGCATCCAACTAAAATAAAATCCAATCACATTGGTCAATAGTCCATAATCAATTTCATTTATTATCATACACATCACCATATGCATCAATAAATAACATTCTATCTCATGAATAATAAACATTCAATATACATATTGATATCATTTAATGGGCAAATTTAGTTAGTATAAAATCTAATTTTGAATCAAAATAAACTGCTTTATTTTAATCCAAATTTAAATTATCTAATTTTGAATAAAATAAATTATTTTATTTTAATCAAATTCTTTAATCAAAATAAACTCATTTATTTTAATTAATTATGGAATCCAATTCCAAGTAAAAAAACTCATTCATTAAAGGAAACACAGATTCTCTTTCCTATTTACAAATAAACTTCTTTATTTTGAATAATATGAAATCTTATTACATATCTAAATAAACTCCTTTATTTAAGGAAATATGGAATCCAATTTCAACTCTATTAGTTATCGGGCGATCCTTTGCTGATATAACTGACCATGGAAGATAGCCGCGGTTCGCCTTTCGTCTATTAGAGATAATTGGTGATACCTGTCTTGTACCCATTGATTTTCATCTAGCTGAGCGTCTATCAACACTCTTAGGGATTTCATCTCAACTTCTATGGGGAGCACTGCTTCCATCCCATAGGTTAGTGCGTAGGGGGTTGCCCCAGTTGAAGTACTCATGGATGTTCTGTAGGCTAACAGAGTCTGAGGCAATACATCAGGCCAATCTTTGTGGTTGGCGGACATCTTTTGCATAATCTTCCTGATGTTTTTGTTAGCCGCTTCAACAGCACCGTTCATCTTTGGATGATAGATTACTGAGTTGAGATGTTTGATGTGGAATTTACTGCACAATTCCTCCATCATCTTATTGTTGAGGTTTTTGGCATTGTCTGACACAATCACCTCTGGTTGCCCATAACGACAAACAACATTATTTCTGATGAAAGCAATGATGACTTCTTTAGTGACCCTGGGGAAGGAGGCTGCTTCTACCCACTTGGTAAAGTAGTCGATCATGGTGAATATAAACCGATGTCCATTATTGGCTTTAGGTTCAATGGGCCCGATAACGTCCATTTCCCACATTGAGAAGGGCCAAGGTGAACTCATATTGTGGAGTTCCCGTGGAGGGGCGTGTATAGCATTCCCATGAATCTGGCACTGATAGCATCTTTTGACATGGTCATGGCAATCAACTTTGAGAGATAGCCAATAATGTCCCGTTCTGAGGATTTTCTTGACAAGGAGGGGGCCACTCATGTGGGGGCCACAGACTCCGCCATGAATTTCATCCATGAGCCTTTGGGCTTGATCTTTGTCTAAACACCGGAGGAGGCCTAATCCTGCATCTCTTTTGTAGAGCGCATCTCTACTCAGGTAAAATTTCATTGCAAGTCGATGGATCCGCCTTTCCTCGGTCAGGCTCGCCTCAGCGGGTGTAGATCCATCTCGTAGATATTCCTTGATATGCTGATACCAAGGCTGTGGGATGGGAGGTAGCTCATCCGACACTTCTCCAACATAATTCCCGTAGGCTGGGGCCTTGTTCAGGGAAATTGTGACGCTTGGCAATTGCTCCTTATCTGATATATGAACCAAGGAGGCCAAAGTTGCTAATGCGTCCGCAAAGTCATTCCTATTACGAGGAACATGTAGAAAGGGGATTTTTTCGAACTCCAAAGCCATCTTTAAAACCTGCCGATGGTAAGGTAGCAAATGTAGTTCCTTGGTTTGATAGATTCCGGTGGATTGTCGGATTACCAACTCTGAATCTCCAAGGACAGTTAACCGCCTGATGCCCATTGAACGGGCAAGTTTTAGCCCCATGAGACAGCCTTCATACTCAGCCGTATTATTGGTGCTGTCAAACTGTAATTTGACGGTGACAGGATACTGCTCCCCCGTATCAGATACTAGAACTATTCCAGCTCCAGAACTTTCCATATTAACAACTCCATCAAAATATATCTTCCATGATTAGTGCGTATCGTACTGATGGTGTTGCTGTACTGTCATTACTCCTTCATCAGGGAAATATATTTCTAAGGGTTTAAAATCCCCTGAAGGTGCGACGGCCAGTTGATCCGCGATTCCTTGACCTTTGATGGACTTTTGAGTCACATATACGATGTCAAATTATTGTAGGATCAACTGCCATTTGGACAGCCGACAATTTAACATGGGTTTGTTGAACACGTACTTGAGAGGATCCACGCGGGATATAAGATGGGTTGTGTGACCATTGAGGTAATACTGTAACCTCATGGAAGCCCATGCTAAAGCATAACACATCTTTTCGATTAGAGTGTACTTGTGTTCACTGCTGCTGAACCTTTTACTGAGGTAATAGATAGCTCGTTCTTGGCCTCTATCATCCTTCTGCCCCAGCATGCAACCCATAGCATTGTCACTTACGGACAGGTACATAAACATGGGAACATCATCCCTGGGTGGTACCAACACAGGAGCTTTGACTAGCTATTTCTTGATTGTAAGGAAGGCATTCTGACACTCATCATTCCATTTCATAGAGGATTTCTTCCTTAATAGTTTGAAGATTGGCTCACAGGTTGCTGTGAGTTGGGAAATAAATCTGCTAATGAAATTGATTCTTCTCAAAAATCCCCGTATTTCCTTTTCTGTCTGAGGAATGGGCATTTCAGTGATGGCTTGGATTTTGGCAGGATCCAGCTCTATCCCTTTGTGGCTGACTAGAAATCCTAGCAACTTGCCTGATTTAACGTCAAAGGTGCATTTGGCTGGATTCAACTTCAAGTTGTACTTACGCAACCTGTTGAATAGCTTTCTGAGATGGTCTATATGGTGATCCTCCTTTCGGGACTTGACAATGATGTCATTCACGTAGATCTCAATCTCTTTATGCATTAAGTCGTGGAAAAGAGCCATCATAGCTCGTTGATAGGTAGCTCTGGCATTAATGAGGCCGAATGACAACCGTCTATAACAAAAAGTTCCCCAAGGAGTGATGAAGGCAGTCTTCTCACGATCTTCCTCGGCAACCATGATTTGATGATACCCCGCAAAGCAATCAGCAAAGGAGTACATGTCATATTACGCAATATTGTCAATGAGAATGTGGATAAATGGCACGGGAAAGCTGTCTTTTAGGTAAGCTTTATTCAAGTCCCGGTAATCCACGCAAACTCGCACCTTCCCTCTAGGTTTAGGCACTAGCACGATATTGGATATCCACTCAGGATATGTAGACACCATGATGATTCCAGCCTGAAATTGTTTCACAATTTCCTCTTTCACCTTTAAACTCCACTCAGGTTTCAATCACCTGAGTTTCTGTTTGACTGGCTTAAATCCCTCTTTAATGGGAAGGCGATGAAGGACAATATCAGTGGACAAACCCACCATGTCTTCATGAGACCATGTAAACACATCTTGGAATTGGGATAATAGTGTAACCATGTCATTCCGATGGTTTGGGGTAAGGTCTGAACCAATCTGGATTAACTTAGGGCTTTCTAAGGTTCCGAGATTGAAAGAAGTGGTTTGATCAAGGTTGGGTTTAGGTGTATTTTTGACCCATTCTTGAATTTCTGGAGGCACCTCAATGTCATCCTGTGTTTCCATCAAGGTTGAATTCATCTCTACATCAAAGGTACAATCCCTGTGTAGGAGAGGCATCGTATCAACAAGTACAGGCACATCTAAATTCAGAGTCCTGAAACAAAATATGCTTTCACTTAGTATATATGAAACGTGTTTGATCATTCACAGTGTTAGCATATACTGGCAAAATAAACTACTAATACTGTACAGAAAAGTAAGCAGTTATTATATCTACAGGGCTGAAAGAACTTCTGCCCGCTTTACCCTTGACGACCAATGCAAGGAATGCTGTTCCAATTGGCAAGAGCAAAATTTGGGTGAACCGCAGTGATGGAGGGACTGTCATCATCCTCCCTATCCCGAATGATGGCCATTATGTCTGGGCAATCATTGTCTGGGGTGTATCGGTTGGTATGTTCATCATGGACGATGATACGCATGCCTGACATTATTCGGATAACGTTCTCCTTGATTCTTCGCTCATCTTCTTCGATTGCGGGATCTGGAATAACGATTTTGTTTTCCTCCACCGGTTTTGGCTTAGGAAATAACATCGCCATGACATTGGCTGGCACCTTTACATGAGGTTGTGCGGACTCAGCACTTGAAGGCGAAGATAAATGCCACATAGTTGAAGCTAAAGGAACCTGTGGATGTTTATGAGGGTTCCTGTGACTAGAGCTGGCCGAATAGCCTAGTCCAGCTGTTCCAGTGTGCTTGGTTAAGCGAATAGGGTACTTGATACCCTGGCAATCTTTACCCAACCCTTGTCCTGTTTATGACCCAACGACATCATTTCTTGAGTGGCTGACATCACTTCGACAGAAATCTGGGGTTCGGGCAGTGGTGCTCCAATAACATGGTATTGGGTATTGCTTATTTCCAAAGCATGAAAACTGACTGGTTCAACGTCTGCATTAGCATTGATGACCGGTAAATCCCCGTGTTGAGGACACTCTGGTTCAGCGCTGACCGTGACCAAGCTATTGTTGACAATGTATTTTAATTATTGATGAAGGGTGGAGGGGACTGCCCCAGCCATGTGGATCCATGGTCGTCCCAAGATCAGGTTGTATCCCGACTCTATCTTGAGCACATGGAAGGATACGCAAAATGTATGAGGACCAATCTCAATTGGCAGCTCAATTACTCCAACCGAATTCCGGCAGACTTCATTAAAAGCTTTGATGATAGTATGGCTACTCCGAATTCGATTAGGATTGATATTCATCTTCACCAAGGTAGCATATGGGCAGATATTTAGGGATGAGCCTCCATCTATCAGGACTCCAGCCACCATATATCCGGAGGACAAGACTGTGATGTGCAACGGTTTGCAATGACCGGTCCCTTCGGGCAGAATGTCATCATCAGTGAAGGATATCACATTGTCGTTGAAAATGTGATCAACCAGATGTTGAAATTTTTTCCTCATCCACGGATGTCGGGAGATAGGCTTCTTCTAAAACCTTTAACAAGATCTTCCGGTGACTCTCAGAAGTGAGGACCAAGTCCAAAATTGATATCTGTTGTGGAGCTTCTTTCAAGCTTAAAACCACCATAGCTTCGTTATGACCCATAGTGCGGAGGAAATTTTCAATCTTCTCCGTGGGTATATTTCCCTTTGATTTGACGGCAGATTTCATCACCCGTTGGGGAAGGTACAGTGGATTTTCTTTCGACACTGCATCAGTGGTATGTGAGGTGAATCCTTCACCTTCTCCATAATTCCACGGAACTTTATGCAAGCTAACAATAGGATATTGTGCTCTGCACGACAACTTGATTGGCTCGGGAGCGGCCACTTTCAAACGATTGTTGCTTCCTTTGAGTTGAATTATTGGCATGGCGAGTGATGATCAGCTTCAGTAGATATGACGGCTACCACACTCTTCAATTTAGTGGGACCTACATTCTCACTGGCGTATAGCACAGTGTCATCATCTGCCAGGCGCAGTACGCCACTGTCGATTAGGTTCTAAATAAGGTGGCGGAGTGCCCAGCATTCTTCTGTGCTGTGACCACGAGATTGGGAATGATATTGACATACTCCCTCAGAATTGTACCGTCCCGAATGGGGGTTGATTGGAGGTAGAAGGGAACTGATTATTCCTTCATTGATTAACATGTGAAGTATCTCCTCCATAGGTTGACCCAAATAGGCGAATTCCCTTTTGTTGGCGAAATCCCGATGGGCCTTGGCATTTGCTCTCTTCGTCACTTTGTCTTCCAGCATTTCATTTTCTGAAAGTGAAGAGGGAATATTCATGACAATGGGCAGGAGACTGGCATGCTCTTGGTTGATTAGCTGACGAGTCACTTGATGCTAATAAGTCACCAGTTCCGCCAATTGCTCAATTTATTTGCAGAGAGCTTTCATTTTTCGTTCCATTGTGAACTGGAACTTGGCATAATCCCATCTGTTATCACCGTCTTTGATGGTTTGGGAAGAATCACAGCTGAAGTTGGAACTCTGTCCACTGCTCCAATTAATCATGTTGACCTCTTCTTCTTTGTGTTGAGGAAGAGGGTTGTCTTGAACATTAGGTTGATCTGGTATAGTGACCACGATCTCACCGTTGTCTATCAGGTCTTGGATCTTGTGTTTCAAGGCCCAACAATCCTGAGTATCATGTCTAGGTGCCCCGACATGATAAGCACATTTTCGAGCAGCATTAAAACCCCTTCCATTTGGGCTGGCTGGTTGAAGTAGATGTGTAATCTTCTTTTGTGTTGTCAGAAGATTAAGGATATTCTCGAGGGTATCCCCTAAGGGTGTGAACACTCGAGGGCGTTTTGCTTCTCCACCTTTTGGTATTAGAGGGTTTATAGACTGTGCTGGAAAGGGAGTATAGTTTCTCCTCTGAACAGGCATATTTTGACTGCCTTTTTGACCCTGTAGTATCAGGGAAACATCTTCCTCTTTCTTTTTATGGACCCTCCTGGGGTTGTTCCCATAATTTCTAGACTGGATGTGATCAGCAACAACTTTGAGTGCAGCTAGGTCTTGAATCTTTCTAGATTTCAATCCTATCTCAGCCATCTCCCCATGTTTGACCATTTCAGAAAACGGTTTGCCGATGCCGGCTAAAACTCTCTCATAGAAGGGAGCTTCTTGTATGTTTATGAACGTCATGACCATTTCTGATTCGGTCATGGAAGGATTCACTTGGGCAGCCAGGCATCTCCACCTCTGGGCATACTCTCTGAAAGACTCGTTAGACTGTTTTTTGATCTTGGTAATTTGGTACCGATCAGGAGCCATTTGAGTTTGAAAGCTGTATTGAGTGAGGAAGGCATGTGCTAGCTCTTCCCAGCTGTGGATTTTGGAGTTGTCTAATCTTGTGTACCATAAACGGGCTTCTCCAGTTAGACTCTTTTGGAATAATTGCATTCTGAGCTTTTCATCCTCTGCATAAGATCCAAGTTCTCCAATAAATACCTATAAATGTGTATAAGGATCTCCTTACCCGTCATATTTTTCAAAGTCAGGAGTTTTAAACTTTTCTGGATAATGAACACCAGGAAAAATACATAGATCAGCATGTGAAACACTCCCGTGTGTTCCAATTCCTTTGATAGTGCGAAGGGTCTCTTCCATTTGGAGGACTTTCTTTTTGATGTCACCAGTGTCTGGATCTCCAGTGGGATGGGTAGCATCATGGGTTTTGTTGGTCTGATCCAACTGCAGTTCAGGTATGGTAACGACCTGGGCTCCTTCTTGTGTGGAGGATTCAGCATGTACGGGTATTTTCTGACCCTGTGTAGACTGGTGCAATTCTATGAGCAGAACAGCCAAATCTGCAATTTGTTTGCTTAATCCGTCGAATTCTTTGTGAGAAACTGGATTAAGTTCAGTCTGGTCAGATGACGACTAATTGACTGTAGGCCTGTTGCCTTTTTGGACTTTGAACGGGTAGTAGGCCTGATTGACTCCGTGCGATAGACTTGCATAATTTAGTCCTTAGGGAAGGTGAATATTAATATGCAATGTGATGAGTCCATTTTAGGAATTTTATCCTGCAAAAATGGATGTCAGCTGTTTATAGCATGTATGTATATGAGAGAATGAAGAAACTTTCCTTTGTTTTGGGTTTATCAGAGGCTGACCTATCTTAGGTTACTCTCGCGGCTTTTTGGCATGAAGGTTCCCAAATCATCGCAATCTACTTGACGGGAAGTTAATCCGGTCTTTCAACTAGAGAAAATTTGTATGGTGCCTTTCCTGAGCCTCGGAGAATCAGGCTTCTCACGAGTCCAGTAATCAAACACCGATGGGATAGCCTCCTGGTGGAGGGACCACACAACATACATTCACATACATCGCGTCTCACTGTATGAAATGATGACATGTGCGAAGCACTAATATCATGAGCAGTTTATAGTGTGAGGCACTAACATCATAGGCAGTTTATAGTGCGAGGCACTAAATAAATAAGACATGCATTCGTACACATTCATCCAATGTAAATGCAACATCCACACACAAGCAGATAACAATTTTGAAAAGATTAAAATAGCGGCTTAAGTCCTCTTACTGGAGTCCCCAGCAGAGTCGCCACCTGTCGACGTTGGGATTTTTAGATGTCCCTTTCCGTTACTTGTTCTTTGGTGTTCTCATTTTAGGTGAGATTTGTTTGAAAAAACAAGTGAAAAAGGTCCGACATGTATAATGTCGACGATGGACTGTTAAGAGTCGCCAGTTGGTTTTTTAAATGGTTGTACCAACACAACCGAGAAAAGGTTTGCACATCGACCTAGTGATGTGACACTGCTATACGGGTCGGTGAAACCGAGATTCATTTAAGGTCCGGGGACTTGATTATGCGGGGGGAAGGTGTTAGGCACCTCCCGACATCCGTGTTACTACGGTGACCGCCTCTTTTTAAGGAACTATTATCTGAATGTGTGTGTGTGTGTGAGTTAATGTGCTGTTATTTGAAAGTGGTACGAGGCCTCGTTCGCACCTATATACGCAGGGTTTGAATTTATGTAAAAATTCAATTTTAGCAAGATATGGCAGTGATGTTTTATAAAAGAGGTTTTTTAAACCCTAACGCTCAATAGTAATTGAGGCCTTTTGCACTCCCATTTTATTAAATGCGCGGCTTGGTTGATTTTATTTGACGGCTGCGAAGCATCCGTATGAAAATAATGTACAAAATAATGCCGACTTCCTCGTGGGTATGGAAACCATCTGAAGAAATTCAGACACCGCATAATAATTTACAAGCTGCTTACATCTAAAAATGTCCATCACGGGAACCGAATCTAGATCCAATGGGATGAATCTGTGATCACATGATTCCTAGGCTCACATGATACCGCAATTTATATGAAAGCAGTAAGCAGGTATATATATAAAAGCCATAAATATATATATACAGACATGATCACCAACCACAAAGAACCTCCATGGGGGATCAGAAATGTAAAGAAAGCTGTTAAAAGCCATCAACCGCCACGGAGGAAACTCCAGGCGGGACAACACGTAGATAAAACTGTAAAAAACGGTCAACCACCACGAAATAAACTCCAGGTGAGACGAAATATATATATATATATATATATATATATATATATATATATATATATATATATATAAGCATGTAAACGCACCGGATATAAAATTCAGGCTCACCGAACAGAGTTCGATAGCAGTTCATATATATAAGTATATATATATAAAAGCGAGTAAACGCACCAGATGTAAAATCCAGGCTCATCGAACGGAGTTCGACTACAGTTTATATATATATATATATATATATATATATATATATATATATATATATATATATATATATATATATATATATATAATATAAGTAATTAAAAACGCACCAAACTGAAGTTTAGGCTCATCGAACAAAGTCCGATACACAGTTAATATATATAAGTGTATATATATTAAAGCAATAAACGCACCAAACCGAAGTTTAGGCTCAATCGAACAAAGTTCGATACACAGTTCATATATATAAATATATATATATATATATATATATATATATATATATATATATATATAAAAGCGTTTATATATATATATATATATATATATATATATATATAGAAAAGCAAATAAACGCTCCAGACCGAAGTCTAGGCTCAACCGAGCCATAACTCGGTAATGTTAGTCAATATATATATATATATATATATATATATATATATATATATATATATATATATATATATATATACAGACTAAAATGAAACCACGGACCGAAGTCCAGGCAAAAGCAAGTAACACGACTCTCAACGTGTAGAAGGGTGTGTGCAAAAATGAAGAGAAAGACTCTAAAGCGTGTGAGAAGGCTTACAGTGGGCTGCCAAAGAAGACTTCTATATCTTTAGAGTGAGTAAACACAGACTTTTGTAGGTACAAAAGAGGGCTGTATATGAGCTCACAGATGTTTAAAATGGGAAAATACACTGTATGGCAAGTGTAGAGCGAATTCTGCTGGGTTTCCCTATCTTTTTTCTCTTAAAAATCAGCACCCCAAGCCCTCTATTTATAGACCAAAGCTGCCGCAGGTGTACCAGAGGCGGGTCGGGTCGGCCCGGTTTGGTCGGGTCGGGTCGTCTCGAAGTACGTGCACACAGGCACTGTAATGTCCACTCGGTTTTTCTGAAGTGCAATCTGGGCATCCGTTTGAGGTATACAGGACCTATTTCGGACCGCCGTTGTCGAGAGTTTGTACGATGGCATGGGATTAGAGTTTGTACAAAGTCTTTGAAGATGGGACGGTGCCCATCGGTCTTCAAGCTTCAACTTTCATCCGTTACCCCGCACAATAGCAACTCGGGATTGGTTAGCCTTGTGGGCCGTTGTTGCGTAGATGTGTTAAGACGACTTGGCGTGGCATCGTGTTGGTCAGATGACGATGTTGCCCCTTACCGGCGTTATTGCCGGGTTGGGTCGATAAAGCATACGTTGCTCAGCTTCGCTGGGATTTGACTGCTGCAATTGGTTGAAAGTCCTCATTGTCATCTTTGAGGTGTGTCTGTCTTCCCAATGTCATCGTCGGGCTGATACAGTGTATCTCGTTGTAAGTGCCGAGATTGAAGCTGGTTGCACTTCTAACAAGCATTTTCGGGGTTAATGCCGAAATTGCTTTCCTTGGGGCTATCACCAAGGTTGGAGGCTATTCCCATGTTTAGGGCTGAGACTGGATACCTCGAGGTTATCTCCGAGATTAATCGGTCTTCTCCGGTGTGTGTTCCGATATTGATCTGCATGCCTTGGGGTTCTCCAATATTGGAATGATTACTCCCATATTGCGATCTGGGGTTGATGCTGAGCCTTCGGTAGTATCCGGTATGGTTGTGGATTGTCTTTCAGGGTTCTCTCATAAAAGACGAATCTACCTTCCTGCAATGTTAGTGTCAGTAGTACAGAAAATTTCGAGTTTCTACAAACAACATTCAGTAAAACATCAATTTTGGTCCAAGACCTTAAGCATTTCATTATTTCTTTAAAAAGGACAACCCGACACCAAGTCCGTAAGTTCGACATATCTTATGAGCACGTCTAGGTGATCAGCCTATAGTACTCTATGTTGTACAACACTACTTTCTTTAAACGTATGTACGTTTAAGGTTTGACAACCTCACGTGTTTGTCGTTTGATGACAAAACATTTGTTTATGCATACTCAGTCTTTCTTTAAAATTAATACCAAAATAGTTTGGTAAAAGATAGCAACTTTGACAATGGTTTGATAGATTAACTGGAAATCCACAAAACACATTAAGTCTAGCCGAAGGAATTGGCTTCAACTTCATTATACATCAATTCATGCGTACTGTACATGAATTTCAAAGATTGTCTAGAATGAACATAGACAAGGGTTAGAACACTTGCCTTCAGCGTCTTCTACAGTAATTATACTTTTCCTTTGATTTTTTAAGGAATCTACAATACATGATCACATAACATACCACATTAGGTCATATATAATCAAGTAAGGTCACTACTATATCTTACCCTTCATCTCAATCTAATCATACCTTAAATTGTTTAACATTCGTTACGGTTTATCGTATTACATTGTATTTACGTTTATGTAATCATTCGTCAACATTTAGTTGAAATCGTAAGGTCATAATCATCCTTAAGGATGTCATTTCAAGTCAACTAAGTATACAATTTATAGTTAACTAGCTTCCATTTGCTTTACATATATGAGCATTCTTTTCTAGGTCTTTCCTAGTGCTGGCGCTGCGGGGCCAGCTTTCTATATAGAGCTTGCGCTGTGGCACGAGTCCATTCGTTACCATCCGCACTGCGACGCCACTTTATAGTAGCTGAAGGTCAAGTCTGGCGCTGCAGCACCAAGGACAGTGCTTTGGGTGAGCCTCAGAAAATTTTGATAGAAAATTTTCTTGTGTGGACTTTCCGGCCTCATAACTTATTCGTTATAAGTCCGAATTGGCTTGTTCGAAAGCCGTTAGCTCACAAATCACATGCTATATGATTTCATTAGAAAAAATTTCATTTTCAAATCTTTTAACTCGAAATTCACCGATTAGTTCATTATTACGAAAACGTTAAACGTTCGTGAAAATTCAAAGCTCGTTTCTTCGTTCTAAGTCGGAATTTGGTCATTTTTGAGTCCACAACTCCAGAATGCAAATTGAGACTATTCTCCATCGAAAACTAACATTTTTGAGCTCAATGCTAACTTTTGACTTTCATTAAGAGAATTTAATGATTTCGACGATTATCGTCTAATCTCGTAAATTTCGCCATAACTTCGTTACTTGAGATTTTTACATCGTTCAAAATGGATTCATTCCATCATTCTAACATCCTAACCAAACATATTTCAATAAATTATTTACATGACAAATTCTTACAAGTTCTTCATTAGTCCAATACTTATAAAAGTATGATTTCCTTACACATAACTTATTAAGGTTTAAGTCCATTGATTAGCCATTCTGATCACTTCTTATCATACATGTTGTTAGGTTTGTAATATTCATTAACGCAATCAAATTGCATAAAATAAGCGAAAACGTGTAAAAATCAGAGTTTTAAAATTTTACAAACCATATACCCGGATCATCCTGTATACATAATTATTAATTAAACGAAAAGATAAAGAACAAGAATCATACCATTAAAGATTAGAGCTTCCTCAGGTATAAGTTCACCTCCAAATCCTTTTCGCGTTCAACTTGAATCCACCGGGTTTGGTTCCTTCCTTTGATCAACGTTGGCCACCCAAGTGTTTGGCCTCTAGAGGTGATCCACCAAGGAAGAAGAAAGATTCAAGAAGATGGGTGTTTGACAAAACCCTAGTTTTTCTATCTCTCATAGAAAAAGGCGTACTCTCCAACAAATAGAATCACGTATGTTGTGAAAAAGTCAACAACAACTCTACACCCATAATAAGACTCCTCTTATTTATAGATGTAGGCAACATTCCTTAACAGTTAAGGAATTAGATTTCATTTTAATTAATTTAACTTCTTTAATTAATTAGGCTCCCAATCTTATTAGGAATAATTAATTAAACTCCTTTAATTAATTAGTCACCTGATCTTATTAGGATATATGATAGTACTTTTATTAATTAATTCCCAAACTCATTTAGGAATTAAATAATAATAATAGCAATAATAATAATAAGACTCCTCTTATTAATTTATATTTAATATTTCTAAAATATTAAATAATAAATATTAAGTTATTTAATTTATTCTATCACCATATATTAAATTAAATATACTTAACTTATTATTCCGATTATGTCTTTAACTTCTTAAATAATTATTCTTCCTTTTATAGTGTGACCTTTTAGGTTCCCCATATTAAACCGGTTGTGAATAAATCAATTATAACAATTATAATCTTATTTAAATAAATAAATTAAAATATTAATTTATTTAAATAAATAATATTTATTCTACAATAGGGATAAGCCTCCCTAGCGATTAACGACTTTTCAGATAATATAGATTTCAACATTAATCATAAAAGAACCTTTGAGTAAATAGTTGCCGTACAATTCAATCCTTCCACCATATAATGTTCCAATTAAATATAAGACATAAAATTACTGTCAAGTCTTATTTTATTTAATTATATGTATTTCGACTCTTAAATGCACAACTTCAAATAATGCAAATTAGAAACTCCTTTCTAATTTTATTTTGCCTTGGCCAACGACTACTGGGTTGTCATTTATCGAATCACATAGGACATTTCTCTTCTTTTACTAGAAGTAGTAGATTCTTTATTAATCATATATTATGTCCATGTACAACTTATTATACCCAAGCATACCCTTTGATATACCCTAAGGGTCTTAAGGAATAAGTCAAAGTATAACTCATCATACATAAGATACTATGATGCTCTCAAGTCCAAAGATCACTTGTACTACTATCACTACAGGAATTTCTATTGACAGACAAGTAAAACTCCATTAGGTATTCCTTAGTGAGCCACGTTCAGTGAACTTATTCTCTAATAAGCACCTACATACTTGCTTTAGTGTCTCCACAAAAATGATCATGAGATCAATCATGCTCATCTAATGAGCAAGCAACGTATGCACCAATCTATCCGGATTCACTAATCCCAAATTTAGTTATCCAACGATTGGAAACTATTTTAGTTTTAAGCTTTCTAAGAATTTAGATCTCATTAGAATGATCATCATCATTTTTCTAAAAGCATTGCTTAAAACTATGAGTTTATCACATATTATAAAATAACATCATGTAGATAATTAAAAGCCTTTAATAAATTAATACTTTTTATTAATAAATGAATAAGATTGTTATAAAGTATATACTTTATCATCAAACATGATTGGCTTGTGTGCATACTACTTTTAATCTCCCACTTGTACTAAAGTCAATCGCCATGGTATCTCATACCCTTCTTCTTTAAGTGACGATTATCCTGCTGTTGGATAAGTTTTAGTTAATAGATATATAATGTTAGTCTTATGAGTCCACTATCGCTATAGTGATTTTCCATCTTTCAATGATTCCTATAATCAAATAAAAGTGCCACAACACATGTTTAGATCCAAGATGATACTTAGAAACTATTCCTAGTTCTGTAATAAACTTTTCATCCAAACAATCAACTTGCAGCTTCATTTATAGCTATATACTTTGTCTTTATTACTAAACCAACAACTCTTTGCTGCTTGGAACCTTTCCAATTCACTGCACCACTGTTCAAGGTAACACTTTACCTTAAAGTGCATTTTCTATCGTCTTGGTCTGTCTGAAAAACTTGAGTCTGTTAAGTCCTCTAATTTTAATTTAGACCCACCATGAATATGATCACATCCTTAGTGCCATTTAAGTACTTTAAGATGTTTTTCACTGACTCATAGTAAACTTCTCCAAAATATGACTGATCAACATCAGGTCTCGTACATTTCATTGCATACATGATAGTTACTCATGTGATCTCTCTTTTATGAGTCTATGGGGACTATTAAGAGAGATACACTCTAGGTCTCATCAACATGAGACATCCAATGGAGTTTGCCATGCTAAACGACTTTAGCATCAAATGAATATACGTTCCTTGGGTTAAGTCGAGCATCCTATTAAATCTATCTATATAGATTTGTATCCCCAATTAAGATACTCTTCCCAAATCATTCATGGAGGAATGTTTAGACAATTTTATCTTTACTGATTGTAGCATTGACATGTCATTCCTTATCCATAGTATATCAACATATAATACTAGGAATGTCACGACGCTCCCACCGACCCTTTTGTACACACTAGGTTCATTCTTATTTTTGATAAAATCAAACTCTTTTGATTATTTAATCAAAACGAATGTTCCATTTTTGAGAAACTTGCTTTAATTCATTTCTCTTAGTGTCTACAACTCTTATCTCATCGTATGTAACTGGTTCATCATCTTCTATGATGTGTACCTCATCATCATCATCTATGATGAATCCATACCTCCTAGGTATCTTTGGTACTATTCTAGATTTATGATTCGATTGTGGTACAATAGGTCTATCTATAGGTTCCTCTTATTTGACATATAATGTTTTGTGGTTCTTGAACTCTTCAAGATGTATTATCCTCCCACGAGCCCCTTCAATGATAAACACCTTTATCTTAGAAGGTAGCGTGTTTCACAACAAACACCTTTTTGCTAAGTAGGATTATAGAACATATACCCTAAACTTACTTTAGGATGTTCCACAAATCTGTTCTTATCAAATCTTGTCCCAAGCTTATCCTTTGAAACCTTTTTCACATAAGTTGGACAACCCCTTATCATAACATACTTAAGATTAGGAATCCTCCCTATCCATAACTCTTATAGAGTCTTGGGGTCGGATTTTGAGGTTACCTTTTTTGTAGTTATACAACCATTTCTAGAACATTATCCAGAAGAATACTCGAATGTCGATAAAATCATTATGGACCGCACCATGTCTAACAAGGTACGATTTTTCCTTTCAGATATATCAATCAATTATTGCGTATCAGGAGACATCCATTGTGAGAAAACCATTTGAGATGATCTAGAAACTTATTGCACAAGTATTCCTTCCTCGATCTAATCAAAGAATCTTAATACTTTTCAAATTAGTTTCACTTTTGAATTCTTTGAACCTTTCAAATAATTCATACTTGTATTTCATCAAATACAAACATTCAACTCTTTAAATAATCATCTCCTTTTTTTTATACTAGTTTGTTCAATATTCAAAATTATTTTTACGTAAGTCAAGTATACAAAATCCATTAAGTAATATTTCAGTTCTATATAAAACATTATTATTATAAATAGAACAACAATTGTTCTTAAATATAATATCAAAGATTTAATTATCCAACAAAAAAATAAAAAATAATATTTCTAACGAGAACTGGATTACAATAACAACTTATTGACTTAATAGATTTACCCGTAGGCATTGCTAAACTATAAGTTTCTATGGATAATGTGAAAACCTTTGCTTCATTTCCCACACATAGGATTACTTATATTTGTTTAGCTTTCTACTTCTGCTTGGTCCCTTCATAAATCTATATTCATGATAACCAAAGTCGGTATCCAATACCCAAGTAGAACTTTGACTTAAAAAAAATTTATTTTAAATCATGAACAAAATTATATTTGTAACCGAAACTTCACTAAGCTTCTTCTGATTAGCCTCTGTAAGATGCTTCTTGCAGTTTTTTTTCAGTGTCTAGGCTTATTGCAATGGAAGCAAATTCCTTTGTTATCCGTATTAGTTTTATTCTTATTATCCTTTGTTTATGCCTTTTCTATTTACCTTCTTAGAATCGTTCTTCTTTTTAGAAGATCCTTTGGCCCCTACCAGTAAGACTTTGTCTTTCTTGGTTGGAAAGTGACTCTCAACATTTTTTAACATGTTAAGCAAATCAGCGAAGCTGATATCTAGCTTGTTCATATGAAAAATTCACAACAATTGTGAGAAGGAGTCCGGGAGTGAGTGCATGATCAAATCTTGACTCAATTCTCCATCCATGACAAAACCTGTTGCCCTAATTGTTCAATCAAATTGATCATGTTAAGGACTTTTGTCTGTACTGTAGTATCATCGGTCATTCTAGATCGGAAGAGCTCCTTAGATATCTGATATCTATCAGTCCTAATTTCCTTACCATCAACTACTTGATATGAAGGAATATAGTAGGAGCATCCATAGTTTCATGCTGACGCTGAAGCACATGACTCATGGATGCGAGAATGATGCATTGAGCCAACTGTGCATCATCTTGCCACTTTCTAAAAGTAGCAATCTCTTCCTCAGAGGCATTGTCTGCAACTATTGCAGGGATAGGCGTATTAAGGATATAAGATAACTTTTCATCCATGAGAATTATTCTCAAATTCCTTAACCAATCCGTTTAATTTGGTCTGATTAATTTAGCATCAAATATGCTACGCAGTGATAGTAATTTTAGACATTGTAAAATTCTGTAAATGAATTTGTAATTAACAACATTTTAGCATACATTCTTTTATTAATTACCAAAATAAATTAGGTCTTATTTTAAATTGGTATCTCCCACTATTTTCTTCAAACTATATTACCCTCAATATATATAGTTCGACAATATCTAATTAATTATAAGCTAGTGAGAATAAGGATCTCATTTCAAATGTATAAAGCCTTTTGTGTGCACAACAAACTATATATAAATAAATAGGTAGACAACTCTTGTCAATTACATCAACTATGCAACTCCTTGTATTTTGCCTCTTAGATTATTTTGATCAAGTGGTGGCACATCCGAATTAAAATTATCCAAGTTAAGTCCAACCTAGCACTCCATATATTCAAAAAAGAAAAATATTATCCTTGTGGTGACACAACAAAATAATATTGTTCAATTTTCTTTATAAGCATCGAATGTGATAAAATTAACATCTCAAAGAATTAAGATAAGCCTTGTGGTGACACAACAAACTTATAATAATTAATTGATACTCTAATATTTTTATCATGCTAGAAGGCGACGTTCGATATTCCAAATATCTTTGAACGCTTAGGACTTAATATAAAAAATTTGGGGGGTTTGTTATTAATTTGTCTCATCTTGTTTAGCGTGCATGCACACACACACACACATACACACACACACACACACAAACACACACACACACACACACACACACACACACACACACACACACACACACACACACACATATATATATATATATATATATATATATATATATATATAAAATACGCGTCATATTAATTAACATGCGAAACATGTTTGCATAATATATAATATATATAGTATAAGCATGCACATATAGAATACTATATTCTACCTTGATTGATTATAAACTTTATTCTAGTTTGGTTCACTAGAGCCACCAAGTGAACCAAAAGGTCAAACCTAGGGGTGCAAGAATTAATATTTAAATATAACTATTACATTTAAATCCGGGCTCCATTACAAACGGGTCTTCAAGCGCTCCTTGCTCCTTTCTCCTTAATCTCTAATTCTTTAAAATTAATTCTAACTATTCCTATTACAAAACTATTTAAAATAAATAGAAACCTTGATCACCAGTCAAGGGGAAGTACATAGGAGGGAAATAGAATTTACATTAAGAAAGAATTAGAGAAGACGAGGTACGCAGACCCCATTTAATAAAACCCATACATTCATGCATCTAACTAAAATAAAATCCAATCACATTGGTCAATAGTCCATAATCAATTCTATTTATTTGCATACACATCACCATATGCATCAATAAATAAATTCATCTCATGAATTTTTTTTAATATATATATTGATATCATTTAATGGACAAATTTAGTTAGTATAAAATCTAATTTTGAATCAAAATAAACTCCTTTATTTTAATCCAAATTTAAATCAAAATAAACTTCTTTTATTTTAATTTATACAATCTTGAATAAAATAAACTATTTTATTTTAATCAAAATCTTTAATCAAAATAAACTCATTTATTTTAATTAATTATGGAATCCAATTCCAATAAGAAAAAATAAAAATAAAAATCCTTTATTTAAAGGAAACACGAATTCATTTCCTATTCACAAATAAACTCTTTTATTTTGAATAATATGAAATCTTATTCCATATCTAAATAAACTCCTTTATTTAAGGAAATACGGATTCTCTTTCCTACTCACAAATAAACTCTTTTATTTTAAATAACATGAAATCTTATTTCATATCTAAATAAACTCCTTTATTTAAGGAAATATGGAATCTAATTTCAACTCCAATTAGTTATCATGGAATCCAATTTCAACTCTAATTAGTTAGCATGAAATTTAATTTTAAAATTAAAATAAACTTTTTATTTTAATATTAAAATAAATTTTTATTTTAATTATAAAATAAATTTTTATTTTAATTATAAAATAATTAAGAATACATACATACATACATATATATATATATATATATATATATATATATATATATATATATATATATATATATATATATATATATAAACGTTATTAATTTACCTCCATGAAGCATAGGGTCACGTGAATCACTGATAAGGCACAACGAAATTCAGTTTCTTTGCGAATTGACGTTTTTTTTTAATTTTTAAAAAACACCAAATTTTATACCAATAATTTATGCCCAATTAAATTATTCTAAACACATATCAATATAATATCAAATTAAAATAATTAATAATTCGCATAAAGGTTTGGCTTTGATGCCACTGTTATGTTTGTAATATTCATGAACGCAATCAAATTGCATAAAATAAGCGGAAACGTGTAAAAGTCAGAGTTTTAAAATTTTACAAACCATATACCTGGACCATCCTTTATGCGCAATTATTAATTAAACGAAAAGATAAAGAACAAGAATTATACCATTAAAGATTCGAGCTTCCTCAGGTACAAGTTCACCTCCAAATCCTTTTCGCGTTCAACTTGAATCCACCGGGTTTGGTTTCTTCCTTTGATCAACGTTAGCCACCCAAGTATTTGGCCTCTAGAGGTGATCCACCAAGGAAGAAGAAAGATTTAAGAAGATGAGTGTTTGGTAAAACTCTAGTTTTTTTATCTCTAATAAAAAAAGGCGTACTCTCCAACAAATGGAATCACGTATGTTGTGAAAATGTCAACAACAACTCTACACCCATAATAAGACTCCTCTTATTTATAGATGTAGGCAACCCTCCTTAACAGTTAATGAATTAGATTTTATTTTAATTAATTAAACTTATTTAATTAATTAGGCTCCCAATCTTATTAGGAACAATTAATTAAACTCTTTTAATTAATTAGTCACCTGATCTTATTAGGATATATGAGAGTACTTTTATTAATTAATTTCCAAACTCTTTTAAGAATTAAATAATAGTAATAGTAATAATAATAATAAGACTCCTCTTATTAATTTATATTTAATATTTCTGAAATATTAAATAATAAATATTAAGCTATTTAATTTATTTTATCACCATAGATTAAATTAAATATACTTAACTTATTATTACGATTATGTCATTAACTTCTTAAATAATTATTCTTCCTTTTATGGTGTGACTCTTTAGGTTCTCCATATTAAACCCGTTGTGAATAAATCAATTAGAACAATTCTAATCTTATTTAAATAAATAAATTAAAATATTAATTTATTTAAATAAATAATATTTATTTTACAATAGGGATAAGCCTCCCTAGCGATTAACGACTTTCCAGATAATATAGATTTCAACATTAATCATAAAAGAACATTTGAGTAAATAATTACCGTACAATTCAATCATTCCACCATACAATGTCCCAATTAAATATAAGACATAGAATTACTGTCAAGTTTTATTTTATTTAATTATATGTATTTCGACTCTTAAATGCACAACTCCAAATAATACAAATTAGAAACTCCTTTCTAATTTCATTCTGCCTTGGCCAAAGACTACTGGGTTGTCATTTATCGAATCACATAGGACATTTTTCTTCTTTTACTAGAAGTGGTAAATTCTTTATTGATCATACATTATCTCTATGCACAACTTATTATACCCAAGCATACTTTTTGATATACCCTACGGGTCTTAAGGAATAAGTCAAAGTATAACTCATCATACATAAGATACTATGATGATCTCAAGTCCAAGGATCACTTGTACTACTATCAATACAGGAATTCCTATTGACAGGCAAGTAAAACTCCATTAGGTATTCCTTAGTGAGCCACGTTCAGTGAACTTATTCTCTAATAAGCACCTATATACTTGCTTTAGTGTCTCCACACAAATGATCATGAGATCAATCATCCTCATCTAATGAGCAAGCAACGTATGCACCAATCTATCCGGATTCACTAATCTCCAATTTAGTTATCCAACGATTGAGAACTATTTTAGTTTTACGCTTTCTAAGAATTTAGATCTCATTAGAATGATCATCATCATTATTCTAAATGCATTGCTTAAAACTATGTGTTTATCACATTTTATAAAACAACATCATGTAGATAATTAAAAGTCTTTAATAAATTAATATTTTTTTATTAATAAATGAATAAGATTGTTACAAAGTATATACTTTATCATCAAACATGATTGGCTTGTGTGTATACTACTTTCACATGCTCCACAAATCAACACTTCTCTATCAAACTTCTATTGAAGAGATGTAAGATTAATGGTCTAGGATTCTTACCCTTGAAGTTCAACTTGGTTCTTCTTCTTTCTTCTTCTTGAATTGTGAAAGCTCTAGCTTTTTCTCACTTTTCTCTCTATAATCTAGGATGTTGGTGAATTGGAACAAAGTAAATGATAAGCTAAGCTCTTCTATTTATAGGAATTACCAAATTAAGGCAATTTTGTAACTTAGGCCATTCCACCTCCTTTCATAACCTCCTTACTATTCTTAGCTTGGCCACCACACAACTTATCCACTGCTTGTTCACCACACTTGGTCAACCATGACTCACCTATGGGGCCCACATGGGTTGCCCCATGGGTTTTTTTACCCGTTGACCCATCGGTTCGATCCACGGATCTGGTTCTTAGTTTGGGCTTTAGGTTTAATTACCTTTGGGACTAACGTTAGACTTGCATTTCATTTCATTAGGCCTTAACATAATACTAATTGGGCTTGCACAATTCCTACACAAATCCTACAAGTCCAATGCAATAGGATTAAAGCGTTTAACGTAAAATTCTCGTATCCCTTACATATACTATTTCGTATAATCTTTCGTCATACACATTATACTAACTTTCATATATACTCGTATAGTACATTGTATCATACTCGTATTCATTGCCTCGTATAATACTCGCTATTATACGATCATTATTTATTCCAATCCTTACGTTCCTTAACATTCTCAAATTTAGTACGCAGGCGAAAAACTGCGTTAGCCATACTTGAATTATTATTACATAATCCATCATCCCTTATTATTCTATCATTACATATTTCTCGGAAGTTCAAAAATAATTCCCGAGCAGAAATTAGTGAATAGTGTTTTTCGTAAAATTTCTCGGAAAGCTTTTATTTTCGTCTTGAAAATTCAAACACTATAATTCCTTCACGTAGCCAGAATACTATGACATTCCGATACATTTATGTTATAGAACAACCTTCATCTTACTAACACATAATAATAACATATAATATAATTTTATTCATTATTTAATCAAATAAAATTATTTTACAACTAATCTGAATTTCTCGGTCGTTACACTCAGTTTGCCATCTCAAAGATAACCCCGAGATATTCAGCCCAGTCCCAGAGACAACCCCGGGATACTCATTTTGCCATCTTGGAGACAACCCCGAGATATCTAGTTCTAGTCCCGAAAATAACCCCGAGAATTTTAGTTTCAAACCTCGGAGACAACCCCGAGGAATGCAGTAGCAGTTCCGAAGATAACCCCGGAAAAGCTCATTCCAAACCCCATCAATCAGCTTCAACCTCGGTGATAGCCCCAAGGCACTCAGTCCCAAACCTGGAGATAACCCCGGGAGGTCAGGCGCACCTCAGAGACAACCCTGAGGAAATTCAGCACTTGCAGCAGCCCAATCTTAGAGATAACCTTGAGCAACGACTGCTAAATCAGTCCAGAGCCGGAGATAACCCTAGTGAGGGGTAAAATCATCATTTTGTCACCTCGATCCCACATTTACGCCATCTCAACAACATTTCAACCTACATATTACTAGGTTAAATAGTGTCACATCACTAGGTCAATAGTGTCAGAGACCAGTCAAGCCCCCGAACCCTAACGAATCTCGGTTTCACAGACCAATCAAATAGTGTCACACCACTAGGTCAATATACAAACCTTTTCTTGGTTGAGTTTGTACAACCATTCAAAAATACCAACTGGCGACTCTTACAAGTCCCAATCGTCGACATATACATGTTGGACTTTTTCATAACTTATTTTTTTCAAACAAATCCCACCTAACATGAGAACACCAAAAGACAAGAACAGAAAAGGGACAAATAAAAATCCTGACGTCGACAGATGGCGACTCTGCTAGGGACATCCAGTAAGAGGGCTTAAGCCGCTATTACAAACTTTTCAAAACTATTATCTGCTTGTGTGTGGATGTTGCATTTATATTTGAATAAATGTGTACGAATGCATTTACTTATTGCACTTAGTGCTTCGCACCATATCTGCTTATGATATTAGTGCTTCGCATATGTCATCATTTCCATACGGTGAGACATGTTGTATGTGAATGTATGTTGTGTGGTTCCTCCACCAGGAGGCTATCCTGTCTGTGTTTGATTACTAGACTCGTATGAAGACTAATTCCAACGAGGCTCAGGAAAGGCACCACCTAGATTCACTCTAGTTGAAAGACCAGATTAATTTCCTGTCAAGTAAATTGCGATGATTTGGGAACCTTAATGCCAAAAAGCTGCGAGAGTAGCCTAAGATAGGTCAGCCTCTGATAAACCAAATGTGGAGGAAAGTCTCTTCATACTTTCCCATTTCAATTACTTGTAATTACAAATTACCTGTAATTTCATTTCCATGTCAATCTCAATGTAATGGAAAATATGAAGGAATATATGTACATGCATTCCCTTTTATATTAAAATTTGCCATGCTATCTTGTCATATAAACAGCTGACATCGGTTTCGCAGGATAATACTCCTAAAACGACACATCACATAACATGTAACATTTCTATATTCCCTAAGACTAAACTATATAAGTCTTTTTATAGGGAAATAATTGGTCCAGTAACCCATTCAAAATCCAAAAAGGTAGTAAGCCTACAACCAATCATGACTACACCTGGCCAGTCTAATCCTACTCCTGTCTCTTGCGAGGAGTTCAAAGTATTAAGTAACCAGATTACAGAGTTGGTTGTTCTGCTTAAAGAACTTCACAAGTCCACTCAGGGTCCACAAATACCCTTATATACAGAATCCTCTGCACATGGAAGAACTCAGGGACCGGACAAAGAAATTCCTGTACTTGAATCTCAGTTGGACAAAACCAATAAAACCCCTGAAACCACCCATCTCAAAGAAGATCCAGACACCGATGATATCAGGAAGAAAGTCCTACAAACGAAAGAAACCATTCAGTTTATCAAAGGGATTGGAGCACATGGGAGTGTTTCATATGCAGACCTTTGTATCTTCCCTGGGGTTCATTATCCAGAGAAATTCAAGACTCCTGATTTTGAAAAATATGATGAATTGGGAGATCCTTACACACATTTGAAAGTATTCATTAGAGAGCTTGGATCTTATGCCGAGGATGAAAAGCTCATAATGCAGCTGTTTCAGAAGAGTCTGACTAAAGAAGCCAGATCATGGTACACCATATTAGGCAACTCAAAAAATCATAGCTGGGAGGAGATAGCTCATGTTTTCCTCAGTCAGTACAGTTTCTAAACTCAGATGGCTCCTGACCGGTAAAAAACTACCAAGGTCAAGAAACAAGCTAATGAGTCTTTTAGATAGTATGTGTGATAACCCGGGATTTCGAGTAATCCCAATTTTTCAAATAATATTTTTTTTTGCATTAATGTTGATATTGATTATCAATATTGAGTCGAGTATATGTGATACGAGTTTAGAGAATGAGTTAATTTGTGTTTTGACCGAGATATAAGAGTAGAGTTGTGCTTAACAGAGAATATAAACCCTAACGCATAGTTAGGAACCCTAATCGAATTCTGGGAAACCTTAATTTTAAATTTGGGAACCCTAAATCCTAATTAGGAAACCCTAATTGAGATCACCAAACCCTAATGATGAGAATTAAGAGAAGTAATGTTAAATGACTAGAATACCCTTAAATTTGTAAGGGAAATTAAGAAAAGACCCTTTTAGGGGTGAAAAGACCAAAATACCCCTTAACTTAAAACTTAAGTTAAGAGAATTCTAGAATTGCATGAGTCATCACTTGTGGCTAAGACCATGTGCTGGAAATCCATACCTAATTTGATCTAGAAGGACACCTTGCATAACTTACATACATTGTATCTAAGTTATAAGATTAAAGAAAGAGAAAGTTTACTAACTTTGCTCATTTACTTACAAACACTCAACCCACTTCCCTCTCACCCAAACCCACAAAATCCTAAGGTGTTTCAGTCCCTAAAACACCCCCTAGAACACCTAGATCAGTTAAGGAGATCAAAGATCAAGGATTGGATAATAGAAGGTATAAACCCTAACTCACTTTTTGATCTTGTGTACTAAGAAAAAATTCGTGTTTATGTGTTTAGAATCAAACTAGAAGGTGTTTTAAGATGATCTATAATGATCCATCATAGATCCATGGCATCAAAAGGCTTTAAAATGGAGTTTTTGAAAAACTGTCCATGAACATTAAAAATGCTCTGACAACCATATGTCAGTGGCTCTAGATTCTTTCCTGTTCATGATTTTTGTTGTTTGATGTTTTAGATCTGTAGTCTGACATGAGGACTGTGATCTGGAAGTGGAATCATAGATATTCCATGTCCAGATTGCAAGACATTGTTGGTTAAAGTCAGTTGACCGACCATGACCGAGTGATTTCTAGGTAACCCAGAAATCCTTAATTGGGGTCTGACAAGTTTTTCTAAGGACTTAATCTGTCAGTTGTTAAGTGATTTGATGATGTGTTTGTAACCAGTTTGTTGCGTGTAATATATACTCTAGATCCATGTCTTTAGATCCTTTAAAATATCAAAAGATTGAGTGTAGTGAGTGGTTAAACTAGGCCACTCGATCACGGTTAGAGTTTTTGGAAAACCCAGAAATCGTATGAACAAGTTTTCTGAAATCCTTTGACCGGATTGAATCTAGAGATTATGATGTTATTGTACTGAGATCACGGTATATAAATGTTCCTTGACATGAGTACTATAGGTTTGAAACTTAATAACACCAATTTGAGGAACAGAACATAAGGATAATCTAGCCTCAATATGGTACCATGAAACTGTCTGGATTTCTGGGTTACCCAAAAAACCCAGAACAACCCTGACAACATATTTGGAGACTTAGATCTTGCATCTGAGTGATTGTTTGACCTAGATGAATGTTGGATCATGTAGTATTACATCAATACTACATGATCAAAATCTAAGATGGCTCAGATAATGCTTGATTAAAGAATCACTGTTGGTCAAACCTTGTATCAACACACTGGCTTGTTAGTGTTCTTGAAGCTCAAGAACACCAACAACGACGAATTATGTCACTATAGCCTATAGCGACAGTTTTAAAGAATTTAATTATTCTAATTTCCAAAAAATGTTTAAAAATAGTAAATAATTTCTAAAAATTACAAAAATGGTTTTAAAAATTCTTTTAAGTTATGAAAAATAAATTTTGATAATTTGGGATATTTTTTTTATTAATATTTATAATTATTTGAATATTAATGGTATTTAATTTATTTAATTAGTATATTAAATAAATTAGAGAAAAATAATTTTAATATTATAAAAAATTATTTTAAATGAGAATAAAGTGTTTACGAATATTTTGAATTATAAAATATAATTTTTAATATTTTTGGAGAATTCTCATTAATAAATTAATATTAATAATTTTAGATTTATTTAATTAGTATATTAAATAAATGATGGAAAAATGATTTTATTGATTTAAAAATCAATTAAAAATGATTTAAAAATATTTTAAGTTATAATTAATGACTTTTAATATTTTTATGATAAATTCATTAATATTTAAATATTAATGGTGATGGTTTAAAAATGATTTTAATTATTTTAAAAATCATTTAAGTAGAGTATTGGTGATTTAAAAATATTTTAAGTTATTATTAATAACTTTAATATTTTGACAAGTATGTCATTAATATTTTAATATTATTAAATATTATTGATGATGGATTTATTGGTATTTAAATCATTTAAAAATGATTCCGGTATTTGAAAAATTATTATAAATTATAATAATTATTAGAAAATTATTAAAAGCTTTTGAAAAATATTATGAACGATATTTGATTTATCTAAAATAATATTGAAGCTTTGTGACCGAATTTAGTTGACAATATAAGTGACAATTGTCAAATAGGGTGATCAGTACACCGAAAATAGACTGAAGTCTAACCAGACCGAACTAGTTAGACTTGATGGGTGTTTATATAGGTTATAAACACTGATGTGACTATGTGTTGATGTGTCTAGGAGAGTGATTGACTGTAAATTACAGTGTTACATGTTATAATTTATTATGCTAATTGTTAGACCAATATTGTGATTATAGGTCTTACGAATGCATATAAGTATATTGTGCAGTAGTAATCAACGGAGAAGGCAAGTTTTCTTAACTCAACCCTGAGTTATACTTTTCAAATATTATGGTGGTTAATTATTGTTGATTAGACCACGCTTGAGAATTTTTGTTGATTATTCGCAGTTAGTGCATATATATTAATTCAAACTGAATTAATGACTCTGAGAAGATACTTAAAGAATAATTGTTATTGGATACTCACATCCGTAAAAGCTATTAGTGATTGCAAATAGTACATATAATTCCTGTCTATTGTTGAATCGTGTTGAGAAATGTCTTAGCCAATTGTTTTGGCTAGACGAACATTTGTTAGAACTTGATAGGTTCGAGAAGAGAAGAGAATTCTATTATTATTGATAGATCGATGCCAATTGTTTCAGCTAGATCGAAAAAGAAAACTTGATAGGTATGAGAAGAGAAGAGAAGAGAAGCGATTAGATATTGAAATCATTGTATTTCATTGTTAAATAAAATTTTGATTCAATGACTGAGAAGAACAACTTTTTATATAAAGGGAACATATTTGGTCGTATATTCGGCCTTTGCGCGCGTTTGAATATTATGCATAATATATAGTATAATGAAGCTGATCACTTTATATACTTGTAGAGGGGTACGATTTAATCTTTATGGTTATCTTATACACCTGGGTATATCAAAGTAAATCTTTGATAGTTACTCGAGAAGAGAATTTCTAGATCCTTTGTGATCACTCAACATAAACTCTGGAAAATATTTCCAACCTGTTATTGGGGTATATCAGAGTAAATCTTTGATAGTTACTCAAGAAGAAAATTTCAAGATCTTGTAAGATCATTCATCATAAACTCTGGAGAGTAATTTTAAATTGTTATTCAATAGAATATCGTAGAAACTTTGAAAGCATTGTATCCTTTCGTTAATGTGTTGCTTAGGTTACGAGAAGATTGGTTAGAGAAGAATGAATTTTTCAGTCATTTCAAAGTTTTGCGAACTTTGGAGTTATTCTATCGAATTAGATAATCTGTTGTTCTGATTCTTATACATTCATTGTATATCTTAACTTGCGGGGCAAATTTGTTGCTCACCCTTGCCAAATAAAACATTTCAGCTAGGAACGAAGTTGCTGGAGTTGCTGAGAAGAACAAAGGCAAAGGCGTATTGCTGGAATAGTGTAATGAAACATTATTAATATGTTGTATTTTGTAAACCCTTTTTGTATATCTAAAGGGTATGTTTGTAATATAAATGTTAGATAACCTGGGACGAATGTATTAACTATATTAGTTAATGTGGTGTAAATTCCTATTCATAATTAATGTGTAGTTAGATGTTACTTATATTGTGGATTATAAGTACCAAACTCGAGAGTCAGGTAACCCGGATTTGGGGGTGTCACAAGGTGGTATCAAAGCTGTAGGTTATAAACCTTAAGTGGGGGCAAAACCCTAGGATTATAACCATAAGTGAAATCTAGAATACTCATTTAGAGTACTAAGTGAGGGATTGCCGAAGTGCATCAATAGAAAGATATGTGGGCACGTAGTGTGAGAATTTTGTACCGGTGAAGTACTAATCAAGTTGTTTAACTGACTGTAGGATGTCAGGAGAAGATGAAATGAGTACGGAGATGCTAGTGGCTGTTGCACCAGTGCCAGTAGTCGAGGTGCCAGCGCAAAGCGAGTCAGTTGGAGAAGTGGAAAAAGATGAACCCATAGTGAATCTGGGGAGTGATCATGGTGATTATCCTGAGATGTATTTGAGTGGAGATGAGGAGGTAGAGTCCGAGAAAGTTAAGGTAGAGAAAGAGAACAAGACTAAAGTTGGAAAGAAAGATCAAGTATCTGCAGAAGTTCAAGAACTCCAGAGTAAAGTATTTCTGTTGGAGGAGTTGTGGAAGACCGAGCTAGCATTACGCGAGATGACCGAAGATCAAAACGAGTTGAAGGCGCATGTGGAAAGAATAAAGGCTGAAGGTGGTGGATTGTCTAAGGGAACAATCAAGTAGAAGAAGAGTAAGAATAAGAGAAAGAGGGACACCGAGAGTGATAGTAATTCCAAAAATTCAAACCCGAAGAAGAAGCAAGTATGTGGTAAGTATGGAAAGACTCACTCGGGAGAGTGCATGATGTGGAAGAACGTGTGTTTCAACTGTAAGAAGGAAGGACATATTTCTTTACATTGTCCTAAGCTGAATATGAGAAAGTGTTTTTCATATGGAAGAACGGGTCATGGATTCAACAAGTGTCCCAGTAAGAAGAAGACTGGTGAAGGAAGTGGAAGGTAGACAACTTAAGTATAAGCGATAGTATCTTTTGATAGTGTGAGATATTAAAGGTTGTAATATCGAGAATGATGTGTGAACATATGTAAATATATATATGTTTGTATGAATCTTTATTTTCAATATATATATGAATATAAGATTAAGATTAATTTGCGAGTTCTTAAAACTCATACTTATGGTAAGTTCACGACTCATAATTATATGAAATGTTTATGAATCTCTCAGCGAATGGACGCCAAAGGTCTAACTAGGATAAGTTCATACACTCATATAATTGTGAAAAGTTCATGAACTCATAAGTGTGGTAAGTTTGACGAACTGGGAATAGCTATATGTTAATGGAGAAGTGCAACTTTTTGTATAAAGTTAGAAAATTACAACTTTTTGTATAAAGTTGGAAAATTACAACTTTTTGTGTAAAGTTGTGTTGTTAATCCTAATATTTGATTAAAAAGAGATACTTGTATATTTTGTGTGATAACCAGATATTTCGAATAGTCCGAATTTTATGAATAAATTATTATTATTTTTATTTAATATTAATATTGATTATCAATTTTGTGACGAGTATCTGTGATATGAGTATCGAGAAGTAGTCAATTTGTGTATTGATTGAGAAAATAAGAGTAGAGTTGCGCTTAACAGATTTAGAAACCCTAACCCTAAGTTCGGATACGGATTCGATAGAAAATACAATTAAAATAATTGTATTGATTAGTACGTATTTGTACTGTATAGAATTATTGATCAATGATTGATCGGGTAGGGTACAAAATTTGTAAACCTTAGTATGAGATTAAAAACCCTAACGCTAAGTTAGGAACCCTAATCGAAGCTGGAAAACCCTAATTTAAAATTCAGGAATCCTAAACCCTAATTAGGAAACCCTAATTCTAATTAGCAAGACTAATGTGATTAGTAACCTTTATTATAATTAAGAAACCCTAATTATACTTTAGAAATATTAATTTCTATTTAAAATCCTAATTATATTTTAGTTACTTTAATTTTCTATTTTAAAACCCTAATTTAGAAAATCCTAGAAGCTGAGGTTGTAAAACCTAAGGATTAGAACCTTAGGGTTAAACCCCAAGGGTTTGGACAACTGCCTAGATTGCCATTAAAATTACATGATCAATGACCAAAATGCCATTTTTGGATTTTTATTAGGTAACTTGCAAATCTTGCCAAATCAAGAGTTGGTGACCAACTATTGTTGACATTGTGACTCAAATCTCAGCCATATCTGATCCAACTTGCCACCTAGCCATTTATAGATACATTGTATCATATTATATAGATTAAAGAGAGAGAAAGTTCATGTATTTGCTCATTTTACACCCAAGCTCTCAACAACTCTCTCTCTCTCTCTCCCAAACCTCCGAAATTCAAAAGTAAATCAGTCACTAAGTAACCTCCTAGAACACCTAGATCAGATTTGGAGAGCTAAGATCAAAGATTAGACAAGAGAGGTATAAACCCTAACTCACCTTTTGATCTTGTATGCTAAGAAAAGATTTGTGTTTATGTGTTTAGATTAATGCTAGAGGATGTTATATGATGATCTATGATGAAACATCACAGATCTATAGCATCAAAAGGCTTTAAAAGGAAGTTTTTGAAAAACTGTTCTTGAACCCTAAAGTCGTCTGACAAGCTAATGTCAGTCGCTCTAGATCTTTCTGTGTTTATGATTTTTCGTGTTTTAAGTATTAAATTCATAGTCTGGTATGAGGTGTTTGATCTGAAAGTGGAATCACAGCCATCCCATGTCTAGATCGTGAGTTATTAACGGTCAACACCTGTTGACCGAGATTGACCGGGTGAATTCTAGGTAACCCAGAAAGCCATGAACAACGTCTGACAAGTTTTTCGTAGGCCTTGATCTGTCAGTTGTTAAGCTATTTGTTGATGTTGTTGTATGCATGTTGTAGCCTGTAATATGGACTTTAGATCCATGGCCTCAGATCCTTTTAAAAATCAAGTGATCGAAGCTAGTGGACGGTCAAAGTAGACTATTCGGTATCAATTTTTGTTTTTTGGAATTTCCAGAAAACGTTAGAGCACGCCCTCTGACAGACTTTGACCGGGCTGATTATGGAGATTGTGATGTTGTTGGACTGACATAGTGTTATGTAGTTGTTCCTTGGCATGAGACCTACAGGCCTGGACCATGAGAACACTTTTCTAATGACCAGAACGTAGAGCAAATCGATCTAGAAAGTAGGCACTTGTGACTGCCTGGGTTTCTGGGTTACCCAGAAAACTCAGGAACACTCTGACAGTGAGTTTGAGGGCTCGAATCTTGCATCTGAGTTGTGGTATAACCAAGTTAGTGGTTGATAATTATAGTACTACATGTATATATCAGGATCTAAGTCTTAGATTGGACAAAATATGCAAGAACAGAGAATCAAGTGTGGTCAAAGTAGTAGCCTTGAACACGAGACTGTCAGTGTTCATGAGCTCAAGAACACCAACAGTGATGGTTACTGTCGCTATAGCCTATAGCGACAATTTTAATTATTTTATTTTCAGAATTTTCAGAAAATGATTAAAAATAGAAATAAATTCTAAAAAAATTACAAAAATGGTTTTAAAAATTATTTAAAATTCTGAAAAATAACTTTTAATTATTTGAGATATTTTTCATTACTATTTATAATTATTTGAATATTAATGATATTTAATTTATTTAATTAGTGTATTAAATAAATTAGAGAAAAATTATTTTAATATTATAAAAATTATTTTAAATAAGAATAAAGTGTTTAAAAATATTTTGAGCTATAAAATGTAACTTTTAATATTTTTGAGTAATTTTTATTAATAATTTGATATTAATGAAAATAGATTTATTTAATTATTATATTAAATAAATGAATTAAAAATAGTTTTATTGATTTAAAAATTATTTAAAACTGAGAAAAATGATTTAAAAATATTTTAAGCTATAATTAATGACTTTTAATATTTTATGATAAATTCATTAATATTTAAATATTAATGGTGATGATTTAAAAATAATTTTTAATTATTTTAAAAATCATTTAAGTAGAATATTGATGATTTAAAAATATTTAAAGTTATTAATAATAACTTTAATATTTTTAATAACTTTAAATATTTTGACAAGTATGTCATTAATATTTTAATATTATTAAATATTAATGATGATGTAATTAATTAGTATTTAAATCATTTAAAAATGATTATAGTGTTTGAAAAATTATTATAAATTATAATAATTGTTAGAAAATTATTAAAAGCTTTCGAAAAATATTATAAATGATATATGATTTATCTAAAATAATATTGAAGCTTTGAAACTGAGTTTAAGTGACAATAAATGTGTAAATTATCGGATAAGGTGACCAAGACACCGAAATGAGACCGAAGTCCAACCAGGCATAACTAGTTAAACTTGATAAGTATTTATATAGGTTATAAACACTGATGTGGCTATGTGGTAATGTGTCTAGGAGAAAGATTGACTGTAAATTACAGTGATACGTATTATAATTATTCTTCTAATCGTGAGACCGATATTGTGATTATGATTATAGGTCTTGTGAACGCAGTTAAGTATATTGTGTAGTAGTAATCAACGCGGAAGGAAAGTTTCCTTAACTCAACCTTGAGTTATTACTTTTCAAATATAATTGTGGTTAATTATTGCTAATTATACCACGTTTGAGAATTTTTGTTGATTATTCATAGTTAGTGCATGTTTATTAATTCAAATTAAATTATTGATTTTTAGAATATGATTGGGGAATAACTGTTATTGGTTATTCACATCCGTAGAAGTTATTATTGATTGTAAATAGTACAGTTGATTTCTGTCTATTGTAGAATCGTGTTGAGCAATGTCTTAGCTAATTATCCTGGCTAGACGAACATCTGTTAGAACTTGATAGGTTCGAGAAGAGAAAATCAATTATTATTGACAGATCAATGCCAATTATTTCGGCTAGATCGAGAAGTGATTAGAAATTGAAACCATAATATTTCTTTGTTATAAGTCAAACTTTGATTATAAGACTGAGAACAACAACCTTTTATATAAAGGAAACATTTTTGATCGTATATTTGACCGATGCGCGCGTGTAAGTATTATGCATAATATAGTGTAAAATCGCAAATTTTATGAATAAAGATGAATTTGCTAAAAATATCATTTTTTGAATATTAAAGAGTGAATTTGATATAAATAGTTGTGGGTAATATTTATAAATTTTACAAAATACGCAAGTTGTTATATTATATTCGATTGGTCGGGGAATATTCGTTTTAACAGGGAATATTCGTACGACGACACAATCATTAGTAGACTCCACAACAGAATTATTGTCGGATTGAGAAAACGACAAAAATATCATTTTATAAAAATAACGGCGAAAGTTTTACTGTTAATTATTAAAATATCCGGTGTTAAAAGTACAGTAATACGCGTGATTGTATAGTAGCACACGGTATTAATTATTGATGCTTACGTGAGAAGTCACTTAGTTATATTCAATTATTACTACAGTAATTGCTGCATCATATCTCTCATAATATTGATTCAATTATTGTCACAATATCATTTGCATAATATTTTATATTATTAAATCAATAATTGAGACGACAAAGTTATTAATATTATTATTTACAATATTGACGATGTCTAGAAGTTCTGTCAAGGAGAGGTTTGGTTACCTAATTGTGCGCCAATAGGGAGAAATTCTTATTGAAAAACCCCATCTTTCCTGAGAACGACCTGGTTGTTGAATATTACGAATTATAATAATGATAATAAATGTTGTTAGAAAATATTGTGAGGATTTTTATGAAGTATTTGATGTAAATTTTGGACCCCCATTTATCCATTTTTTAAAATAATCGGTAGAAAGTTATTCAGTATATATATTATGGTGGGATCCACCTGTGATGGTGATTTGTTGGTGGAGGGAACATGTGGGGCCCACGTTGGAAGAAAGAAAAATGGTGGGGGGGGGGAAATCCTAAAGTTTTGTCGGGTAGGAGTTGTTTTGTTTTGTTTTGTTTCAAAATAACATGTGTTATGTGTGTGTATATATATATATATATATATATATATATATATATATATATATATATATATATATATATATATATATATATATATATTCGTTTGTAATGGATTATTGCATTGAAAATCAATCCCCCGTAAGACGACCGTAAATTATCAGACGAAAACTTTGGCCCGTGATTTTATTTCAACTGTGCGTCCGTGAAAATTTTCTAAATAGTATCCTTCCATTCTCCTATAAATAGGATGCTTAGTTAGAATTGAAAATCACACTAGAATTAGAGAATTATTCTTCTATAATCCTGAGCGTATTTCTTTCGAGTTTTAGAAAGCTTTGAGCGTAGAAAATAGTGAAAGTTTTCTTCAAAAATATCCCCGCTATACCAATTGGAATACTCTTCTTTTCAAGGTAAGGGATGCTATTTTTGTTTAATATTCGCTTAAAATAATATTTTCTTCAATACTTTGTAGTATGTAAGTAATATTATTTCATTTCAGATTTCGAATTCTATACTCGTTTTGTTAAAGTTTTGGCTTCTATACTCCATGAAATTAGTAGAATATCCTTGATATTTGCGCTCCATCCATTATCTTTTCATAGAAATATTATTCTGAGCATTCTTGATAAGTTTTAACTTTTTCATGCCAGAGTACTATTTACGGGGTTACTATTCCCGAAGTATTATTCACGGGGTACTATTCACTCGAGATACTATTCATGATTAAAATTGATTCGTTTTCGGTCCAAATCATTTTTGGTATAATATTATTCTTGAATTTTACTCCACAAAGCAGTATCATGTTGATAATTTAGACGTTATTAATTTCTGGATAAATTAAATTATAAATTTTTAAAAATTTATCCTCTGCTTTCATTTAATTGAATTCTTATATCATTGTCATCATCCTCATACTTTTATTATGTTGAAAGTCATCTGTGGCCTGTAGTGCATAGATGGACTTGGTATGATTATGACCAGGAATTATTCGATATAATCATGACTGTAATGTTACAAATGATGTCATAAAAAGTCCTCATTGGCCCGTAGTGCATTGATGGACAGTTGTCGGCGTGATCATGACCATTGATGAAAACACGAATATCCTTGGCCCGTAGTGCATGGATAATTTGTGGTTGTGATACTAATGAATATCCTTGGCCGTAGTGTAGGGGTGATTCAATGATGTGGATTATTTATTAAGCTGAGTCTCAGCGATAAAACTTTTGATAAACTTTTTAAATCATAGAAGATAGTAGATTTTATGTTCTACATGACTCTTCTAATGGATTGCTTATTCCATTGCAGTTAAACTTGATGTCTATTGTATTTTATCAGTTTAACACTGTTGCAGGCTAACGATAATTTATTCTGCATTATCTTAGTCATAATATTTCCTACTGGGCTAGTTGAGCTCACCCTTTTCTTTCATTGTTCTCTTCAGGAAATGAGAATATAGCTGAGACTAGTCGGGAAACGGATTGACGGTCCAGAAGTTTGCATTAGTAGTCCTCACTATTCTATAAAATAGTGTGATAATAAATATATTGAGGACTTATTTTGAGTTTTGATACTGTCTAGAAGATAATATTTGTATTAAAACTCACAGCTCATGTTATATATTTAAGTTTGTATTTGTATTCTGTACCATGTATTTGGCGACTCAGAATGGGTGATGTATACCTATTTTCACAGTCGGTATCAAAACTTAAGGATATGATCCCTGGCTGAGATGTGAGACAAGAACTAGGAGGGGAGAGACAAAAAATTCCTTCGCTAGTATGACCTACCTAAGTTTATTTATTATTTAATTGGTCAGTCAGAATATAGGGATATTATGTGGTGTGTCAATTAACCCTTATTTTGTGGCAGTATTTGAAAATGATATCCGAGAATGTTGAGAATAACAATGGAGCACAGGAGACCGTTGAGTCACCAACGATCAATACCCGGGATAATGTGCAACAGTAAGACAACAATCCTCATGCAAACAACAACATTGACCAAATGATGAACGGCGGAATGTTTAAGAGATTTCTACAATTCATGCAACATCAGGCGAGAGAGACTGCTATCCAAAATACAGGTGGAAACACTGGCAACTCTCGGACGGTCACCACTAAGCAGTTCAAGAAACTGGGACCACCGGAGTTTATTGGAGAGCCAAAACCACTTAAGGCAGAGACGTGGATAAAGCAAGATATTTGATGTCTTGGGATGCTTTGAGGAGCAAATGGCTCCCTTTGCCACCTTTATATTGCGAGGAGAGGCAGATTACTGGTGGGAATCTGTAAAGCGTACCCAGCCTGCCGCACTCAAAATGTATTGGGAGAAGTTCCAAGAACTATTCAATGACAAGTACTTTCCTGAAAGTATTCGTCACATGAAAGAGGTAGAGTTCATCAAGTTGGAGAAAAAAAATATGACCGTGTCGCAGTACGAAGCCAAGTTTGTCGAGTTGTCCCGGTTTGCGTCCCACTTAGTTCATAACAAGGAGAGAATGACACGGATGTTTCTAAGAGGTTTGAAACCCGATATATGTCAATACCTTATCCCTCACAAACTGTGTTTGTATTTAGATGTTGTAAATAGGGCTCAGTTATTGGAGCGCGATAATGAGACATCCCAACCAAGGGAGAGCAACTGATAAAATGATAATACCAGTTGTAGCAGTCATCGAAGCGACGACAACAAACGTGGAGGGAATCAATATGCTAGAAATGGTAACCACTTAGGTGGTAATCATGGCCAAGACAATAAAAGTGGACATTTCAAGAAGAGGAGATTCAACAATGATGGAAAGACGTCAACACCAACACCCGTTGTTAAGGAAGGAGAACGACCACCTATCATATCCTTCAAATGCGGAGGGGAGGGACACATCAGTCCAAACTGTGAGCAGCAGTCCAAAACATGTTACAATTATGGAAGATTAGGTCACCTAGCTAGATTTTGTCGTACAGGAAAGCCAAGTCCAGCTAGAACGGTGACACCAAATGCCGTCCCAGACAAGTCAAAACCAGTAGTTCAAGGGAGAGCGTTTGTTGTGACCTCCCAGAAAGCAAGGAACCCGAACGAGGTCATCACGGGTATGCTTATCATGAACTCTAGCGAAGTATATAGCTTATTTGATACCGGTTCTACCCATTTTTTTATTTCTCCTACTTACGCTCAACGTTTAAATTTGACTCCGGAGAAATTAGACTTTGACTTATTTGTTGAAACTCCGTTGCGAGAAACCTTCATTACATCCACTCTTTATAAGTCTTGTTTGGTTTAAATCGGTACCCTCACATTACCTGTCGATCTTATTTCATTGAAAATACTTGCATTTGACGTAATTCTAGTGATTGATTGGTGTCAACATCGGGATTTTTAGCTGTCCCTTTTCGTTAATTGTTCTTTTGTGTTCTCATTTTAGGTGAGATTTGTTTAAAAAAATAATTAAAAAAGGTCCGACATGTATAATGTCAACGATGGACTGTTAACAGTCGCAAGTTAGTTTTTTAACTGGTTGTACCAACACAACCGAGAAAAGGTTTGCACATTGACCTAGTGATATGACACTGCTAAACGGGTCTGATTTATTAGGGTCCGGGGACTTGCTTATACGGAGGGAAGGTGTTAGGCACCCCCCAACATCCGTGTTGTCACGGTGACCGCCACTTTTCAAGAAACTGTTATATGAATGTATGTGTGTATGGGTCAATGTGCTGTTATTTGAAAGTAGTGCTATGTCTCGTTCGTACCTACATACAAGGGTTTGAATTTATGTAAAAATTCAGTTTTAAACAAGATATAGCAGTGATGTTTTATAGAAAGAGGTTTTGCAAACCCTGTGCTCAATAGTAATTGAGGCCTTTGATACTTCCATTTTATTAAATATTTGGCTTGATTGCTTTTATTTTCGAAATACGAAGCATCTTCGCGAAAATAATATACAAAGCAGTGCCGAACTCCTCATGGGCATGGAAACCATCGGAGGAAATTCGAATACCGTGAATAAATTTATATGTTACTTACAGCTGAAAAGGTCCATCACGGGAACCTAATCTAGATTTAGTGGAATAAATCTGTGATCACATGATTCCTAGGCTCACATGATGCCGCAATTGATATAAACGCAGTAAGCATGTATATATATATATATATATATATATATATATACAGAGACATGATCCACCACCACGAAGCACCTCCATGGGGGATCGAAAATATAAATAAAGCTGTAAAAGCAATCAACCGCCACAGAGGAAACTCCAGGCGGGACGAAATGTACAGAAAGTAGTAAAAATGGTCAACCACCACGAAATAAACTCCAGGCCGGACTAAATGTATATATATATATATATATATATATATATATATATATATGAAAGCAATTAAACGCTCTAGACATAAGTCTAGGCTCATCGAACAGAGTTCGACACACAGTTCATATATATATATATATATATATATATATATATATATATATATATATATATATATATATATATATATATATATACACACACACATAAATTGAAATGAAACCACAGACCGAAGTCCGGGCGTACACACACAACATGACTCTCAACGTGAAGAATAGTTTGTGCAAAGATGAAGAGAAAGGGTTTAAAGTGTGTAAGAAGGCTTACAGTGGGCTGCCAAAGAAGACTTCTATCACTGTAAGTGGATGAACACTCAGCTCCCGTCGGTAAAAGTAGCTATATATGAGCTTAAAAGTGTTTAAAATGAGAAAGCACTCAGTTTAGGGTATGTACAGAGCAAATTGGACAGGGCTTCCTCGCATTTTCCCCTTTCAAAATGGCCATCCTAAGCCCTCTATTTATAGAGGGGGGAGCCGCAGGTGTACCTGTGGCTGCCCGGGGTGCCCCGGGCTTCGCGGGTCCCGTCGTCTCGAAGTACGTGCATGCGTGCAAGGTGATGTCCGCTCGAACTTTTAGAACTTCAATCCGGGCATTCGACTGAGGTATATAAGACCTATTTACAGACCGCTGTTGTCAAGAGTTACGCAATGACATGGGATTAGAGGTTGTACGAAGTCAGGAAGATGGGACGATGCCCTCCGGTCTTCAAGCTTCAAATTCTATCCGTTACCCTGTGTAATAGTCACTCGGGATTGAACTTCCTTGGTTCTTGTGGGACATTGCTGTGTAGAAATGTATATATGAAGTGTTGAGACGCCATGATATGGCGTTAAGGTGACAAGATGATGACTTTGCCCCTCACCGAGGTTATCTCCAGTTTGGGCTGATAAATCAGGGTTATCTCTAAGATTGGGCTGCTGCAAGTGTTGAGGGTCCTCAGTGTCATCTTTGAGGTGTGCCTATCTTCCTGGTGTTATCGTTGGGCCTTGTACTGAGTGCCTCAGTGTAAGCATCGAGGTTAAAGCTGATTGCATGCATTTGAATAAGTATTTCTGGGGTTATCTCTAGAACTGCAACTACCTTCCTCGGGGATATCTCCAAGATTGGAATCTGCTATTCCTAGTGTTGGGACTGAGACTGAATATCTCAGGTTTATCTCCGGGATCAATCGGCCTTCTCCGGTGGAATTTCCAGTATTGGAACTGCAGGCCTCGGGGTTATCTCCGAGGTTAAAACTGTTACTCCCGGTGTGTGTTCTGGGGTTGAGACTGATACTACCGGTGTGTATTTCGGGGTTGAAACTGATACTCTCAGTGTGTGTTTCGGGGTTAAAATTGAGCTTTCGGTAGTATACGGACTGGATATGAGCTGTCTTCCAGGGTTATGTCTGAAAGACAAATCTGCCCTCCTGCAATGTCAGTAACAGGTGTGCAGAAAATTTTGAGTGTCTACAGATGCCCCTCTTTATCATATTCATGCAATGCAATGGCATGGATAGGATAAAGAATCCTAGACACTTGAAATGCAACAAGACAAACATGAAGCTATATGTTGCAACATGATGCAAGTGTATGATGCATATAGATGATGCATATGGATTGCTTTTCCACATGCTGGGGACGATTGCCAGCTCTCTGTTACTTCTACTGGTGATGGTAATGACGGCAAGCTTGGATGTGTGATCCAAACTGTAGACACTCAAAATTTTCTGTACTACTGTCACTAACATTACAGGAGAGCAGATTTGTCTTTTAAGAGGGAACCCTGAAAGACGATCCATATCCGTATCGGATACTATCGGAAGTTTAGCATCAACCCCGGATCGCAATCTGGGAGTAACAATTCCAATCTCGGAGATAACCCCGAAGTTTGCAGATCAATACCAGAACACACACCGGAGAAGATCGATTAATCTCGGAGATAACCCTGAGGTATCCAGTCTCACTCCCAACCATGGAAATAACCACCAACCTTGGTGATAACCCCAAGGAATGCAATTTCGGCAATAACCCCAGAAATACTTGTTACAAATGCGACCAACTTCAATCTCGGCGCTTACAACGAGATCCACTGTACCAGCCCGACGATAACATCGGGAAGACATGCACACCTCAAGGATGACAATGAGAACCTTCAACCAATTGTAGCAGTCCAATCCCAGCGAAGCTGAGCAACGTCTACTTTATCAGCCCAATCCGGTGATAACACCGATGAGGGGCAACAACGTCATCTGACCAACACGATGCCACGCCACGTCGCCTCAACATATCTACGTAACAACGTCCTACAAGACTAATCAATCTCGAGTGACTATTGTACTGGGTAACGGATGAAAGTTGAAGCCTGAAGACCGGAGGGCATCGTCCCATCTTCAATGACTTCGTACAAACTCTAATCCCATGCCATCGTACAACTCTCGACAATGGCGGTCCGAAATAGGTCCTGTATACCTTAAACGGATGCCCGGATTGCACTTCTGAAGATCTGAGTGGACATTACAGTGCCTGAGTGCATGTACTTCGAGACGACCCGACCCGACCCGAAAAACCCGGGCCAACCCGGGTTGCTTCTGGTACACTTGCGGCTCAGCTGCAGGTACACCTGCAGCTAATATGCCTATAAATAGAGGGCTTGGGGTGCTGATTTTTCAAGAGAAAATGGTGAGGAAGCCCAGCCCAATTTGCTTTGCACTCATCCTATGCAGTGTACTTCTCGTCAAGTAGATTGCGATAATTTGGGAACCTCCATGCCAATAAGCCGCGAGAGTAACCTAAGATAGGTCAGCCTCTGATAAACCCAAAACGGAGGAAAGTCTCTCCATGCTCTCATTTCAAATTACTTGTAAATCATAATTACTTGTAATTATCTTCCATATCTATCTCCATGTAATGAGAAATATGAAGAAATGTGTACACATACATGCTACAAACAGCTGACAGGATAAAATTCCTAAACTGGACACATCACATAGCATGTTATTATCCACCTTCCCTAAAGACTAAACTATGCAAGTCTTTTGCAGGGAATCAATCGAACCTACCGCCCGTTCAAATTCCAAAAAGGCAACAAGCCTACAGTCAATCATGTCGTCATCCGACCAGACCGAACTTAATCTAGTTTCTCGCAAAGAATTCGACGGATTAAGCAAACGGATTACAGATTTGGTTGTTCTACTAAAAGAATTACACCAGTCTACAGAGGGTCAGAAAATACCCGTACATGCTGAATCCTCCACACAAGGAGGAACCCAGGTCATTACAATACCTGAACTGCAGTTGGATCCGACCAACAAAACTCATGATGCTGCCCATCCCACTGGAGACCCAGACACTGGTGACATCAAAAAGAAAGTCCTCCAAATGGAAGAGACTCTTCGCACTATCAAAGGAATTGGAATACACGAGAGTGTTTCATATGTTGATTTGTGTATTTTTTGTGGTATTCGTTATCCAGAAAAGTTTAAGACTTCTGACTTTGAAAAATATGACGGGTTAGGAGATCCTTACACACATCTAAAGGTGTTTATTGGAGAACTGGGATCTTATGCAGAGGATGAAAAACTCAGAATGCAACTGTTCCAAAAAAGTCTAACTGGAGAAGCCCGTTCGTGGTATACAAGATTAGACAATTCAAAGATTCATAGTTGGGAAGAGCTAGCACACGCTTTCCTCACCCAATACAACTTTCAATCTCAAATGGCTCCTGATCGGTATCAAATTACCAAGATCAAGAAACAATCTAATGTGTCATTCAAAGAGTATACTCAGAGGTGGAGACGCCTGGCTGCCCAAGTTAGCCCTTCCATGACAGAATCAGAGATGGTCATGACTTTCATAGACATACAAGAAGCACCTTTCTATGAAAGAGTTTTAGCCGGCATCGGCAAGCCATTTTCTGAAATGGTCAAACATGGGGAGATGGTTAAAATGGGATTGAAATCCAGAAAGATTCAAGACCTTGCTGCACTCAAAGCTGTTGCTGATCACATCTAATCTGGAAATTATGGGAACAACCCTCGGAGGGTCCATAAAAAAAAAGAGGAAGATGTTTCCCTGATACTACAGGGTCAAAAAGGCAGTCAAAACATGCCTATTCAATGGAGAAATTACACTCCCTTTCAATCATAGTCTGCGAACCCTCCAATACCAAAAGGTGGAGAAGCCAAACGCCCTCGAGTATTCACACCCTTAGGGGACACCCTCGAGAACATTCTCAATCTTCTAACAATACAGAAGAAAATCACGCATCTGCTTCCACCAGCCAGCCCTAATGGACGGGGTTTTAATGCTACTCGAAAATGTGCTTATCATGCTGGGGCACCTGGACATGATACTCAGGATTGTTGGGCCTTGAAACACAAAATCCAAGACCTGATAGACAACGGTGAAATCGTGGTCACCAAACCCGATCAGCCTCACGTTCAAGACAACCCTCTTCCTCAACACAAGGAAGAAGAGGTCAACATGATCAATTAGAGTAGCGGACAGAGTTCCAATTTCAGCTGTGAATCCTCCTAGACCCCCAAAGATGGTGATGACATATGGGATTATTCCAAGTTCCAATTCACAATGGAACGAAAGATGAACGCTCTCTATAAACAAATTGAGCAATTGGCGGAACTGGTGACTTATCAGCATCAAGTGACTCGTCAGCTAATCAGCTAGGAGCATGCCAGTCTCCTACCTATTGTCATGAATATTCTCTCTTCACTTTCAGAAAATGAAATGCTGGAAGACAATGTGACGAAGAGAGCGAATGCTAAGGCCCGTCGGGATTTTGCCAACAAAAGGGAATTCACATATTTGGGCCAACCTATGGAGGAAATCCTTCATATGTTAATCAATGAAGGAAGGATTAGTTCCCTTCTACCTCCAATCAACCCCCGTTCAGGACAATACAACTCTGAGGGAGTATGTTAATAACATTCTCAATCTCGCGGTTACATCACAGAAGAATGCTGGGAACTCTGCCACCTTATTCAAAATTTAATCGACAGTGGCGTACTGCGCCTAGCAGATAACGACACTGTGTTACGGGCAAGTGAGGATTCGGGTCCTATTAAGTGGAAGAGTGTAGTAGCAGTCATATCCGCTGAAAATGATGGGGTTAACAAATCACTTGTCATGCCAGTAATTCAACTCAAGGGAATCAACAATCCTTTGAAAGTGGCCGCTCCCGAGCCAATCAACTTGCCATGCAGAGCACAATATCCTATTGTTAGCTTGCGCACAGTTTCGTGGAATTATGGAGAAGGTGAAGGATCCACCTCACATACAACTGCTGCAGTGTCGAAGGAGAATCCACTATATCTTCCCCAACGGGTAATGAAGCCTTTCATCAAGTCTAAGGGGAAAGTACCCATTGAGAAGATTGAAAATTTCCTTCGCACTATGGGTCATAACGAAGCCAAGGTGGTTTTAAGCTTGAAAGAAGTTCCACAACAGATATCAATCTTGGACTTGGTCCTAACTTTCGAGAATCACCGGAAGGTCTTGTTAAAGGTTTTAGAAGAAGCCTATCTACCGACATCAGTTGATACGGAAAAGTTTCAACATCTGGTTGATCACATTTTCAACAACAATGTGATATCCTTCACTGATGATGACATACCGGCCGAGGGGACCGGTCATTGCAAACCGTTGCACATTGCGGTCTTGTCCTCCAGATATATGGTGGCTAGAGTTTTAATAGATGGAGGTTCCTCTCTGAATATCTGCCCATACGCTACCTTGGTGAAGATGAATATCAATCCCAATCGAATTCGGAGTAGCCATACCATTATCAAAGCTTTTGATGGAGTCCGCCGTAACTCGGTCGGAGTAGTCGAGCTGCCAATTGAGATTGGTCCTCATACATTCTGCGTATCCTTCCACGTACTCAAGATAGATTCGGGATACAACCTGCTCTTGGGACGACCATGGATTCACATGGCAGGAGTAGTCCCCTCCACTCTTCACCAACAGTTGAAATACATCATCAACAATAGCCTGGTCACAGTCAACGCTGAATCAGAGATTCCTCAGAATGGGGACATACCGTTCATCAATGCCAGTAAGGATGTTGAGCCAATTAGTTTTCATGCTTTGGAAATAAGCAATACCCAATACCATGCTATTGGAACTCCACTGCCCGAACCCCAGATTTTTGCCGAGCTAATGTCGGCCACTCAATAAATGATGTCGTTGGGTCATAAACCGGGACAAGGGTTGGGTAAAGATTGCCAGGGTATCAAGTACCCTATTCACTTAACCAAGCAAATTGGGACAGCTGGACTAGGCTATTCTGCCAGCTCTAGTCACAGGAATCCTCATAAGCATCAACAGATTCCTTCAGCTTCAACCATGCGGCGTTTAGCTTCGCCTTCAAGCTCCGAGTTCGCACAACCTCCCGTAAAGGTGCTAGCCAATATAATGGTGATGCTATTTCCCAAGCCGGTACCGGTGAAGGAGAAAGAAATCTTTGTTCCAGATCCTGCAGTGGAGGAAAAGGAACGAAGAATCAAGCAAGACGTCATGCGGATGATGTCCGGCATACGCATCATCATTCATGATGAGCATACCAACAGATACACCCCAGACGATGATTGCCCAGACGTAATGGCTATCATTTGGGACAGGGAAGATGATGATAATCCCTCTATCACTGCGGTTCACCCGGAATTTGCTCTTGCCAATTGGAACAACATTCCTTGCATTGGTCGTCAAGGGTAAAGCGGGTGGAAACTCTTTCTGCCCTGTAGATATAATAGCTGCTTACTTTTCTGTACAATATTAGCAGTTATTTTGCCAGCATATTTTAACACTGTGTATGATCAATACATTTCATATATACTAAGTGAAAGCATATTTTGTTTTAGGACTCTGAATTTAGATGTGCCGGTACTTGTTGATACCGTGCCTCTTCTCCACGAGGATTGTACCTTTGATGTAGAGATGAATTCAGCCTTGGTGGATATACAGGATGACATTGAGGTGCCTCCAAAAATTTAAGAATGGGTCAAAGACAAACCCAAACCCAACCTTGATCAAACCACTCCTTTCAATCTCGGAACCTTAGAAAACCTTAAGTTAATCCAGATTGGTTCAGACCTTACCCCAAACCGACAGAATCACATGGTTACGGTACTAACCCAGTTCCATGATGTGTTTGCATGGTCTCATGAAGACATGGTGGGTTTGTCCACTGACATTGTTCTTCATCGCCTTCCCATCAAAGAGGGATTTAAGCCAGTCAAGCAAAAGCTCCGGCGATTGAAACCTAAATGGAGTTTAAAGGTGAAAAAAGAAATTGTGAAACAGTTTCAAGCTGGCATCATAATGGTGTCTACATATCCTAAGTGGATATCCAACATCGTGCCATAACCTAAACTTGGAGAGAAGGTGTGAGTTTGCGTGGATTACCGGGACTTGAACAAGGCTTGCTTAAAAGATAGCTTTCCTGTGTCATTTATCCACATTCTCATTGACAATACTGCACAATACGACATGTATTCCTTTGCAGATTGCTTTGTGGGGTATCATCAGATCATGGTTGCCGAGGAAGATCGTGAGAAGACTGCTTTCATCACTCCTTAGGAAACTTTTTGCTATAAACAATTGACATTCAGCCTCATCAATGCTGGAGCTACCTATCAACGAGCTATGATGGCTCTTTACCACGACTTAATGCATAAAGAGATTGAGATCTACGTGGATGACATTATTGTCAAGTCCCGGAAGGAGGATGACTATATAGACCATCTCAGGAAGTTGTTCAACAGGTTGCGTAAGTACAACTTGAAGTTGAATCCAGCTAAGTGCGCCTTTGGCGTTAAATCAGGCAAGTTGCTAGGATTTCTAGTCAGCCACAAAGGGATATAGCTGGATCCTGCCAAAATCCAAGCCATCACAAAAATGCTCATTCCTCAGACAGAAAAGGAAATACGGGAATTTTTGGGAAAATCAACTTCATTAGCAGACTTATTTCTCAACTCATAGTAACCTGTGAGACGATTTTCAAGCTATTAAGGAAGAACTCCTCCATAAAATGGAACGAGCAGTGCCAGAATGCCTTCCTTACAATCAAGAAACAGCTAATCAAAGCTCCCATCTTGGTACCACCCAGGGATGATGTTCCCCTATTTATGTATCTGTCCGTAAGTGACAATGCCATGGGCTGCATGCTGGGATAGAAGGACGATAGAGGCCTAGAACGAGCTATCTATTACCTCAGCAAAAGATTCAGCAGCAGTGAACACAAGTACACTCTGATCGAAAAAACGTGTTGTGCTTTAGCATGAGCTTCCATGAGGTTACATCATTATCTCCATGGTCACACAACCCATCTCATATCCCGCGTGGATCCTCTCAAGTACGTGTTCAACAAACCCATGTTAAATTACCGGCTGTCCAGATGGCAATTGATCCTACAACAATTTGACATCGTATATGTGACTCAAAAGTCCATTAAAGGTCAAGGAATTGCGGATCAACTGGCCGCCGCACCATTAGGGGATTTCAAACCCTTGGAGACATATTTCCCCGATGAAGGAGTAATGACAGTTCAGCAACACCATCAGTGCGATACACGCCAAACGTGGAAGATGTATTTCGATGGAGCTGCTAATATGGAAGGTTCTGGAGCTGGAGTAGTTCTAGTATCTGATACGGGGAGCAGTATCCTGTCGCCGTCAAATTACAGTTAGTCAGCACCAATAATACGGCTGAGTATGAAGGCTGTCTTATGGGGCTAAAACTTGCCCATTCAATGGGCATCAGGCGGTTAACTGTCCTTGGAGATTCAAAGTTGGTAATCAGACAATCCACCGAAATCTATCAAACTAAGGAACTACATTTGCTGCCTTACCATCGGCAGGTTTTAAAGATGGCTTTGGGGTTCGAAGAAATATCCTTTCTACACATTCCTCGTAATAGGAATGATTTCGCGGACGCGTTAGCAACTTTGGCCTCCTTGATCCGCATATTAGACAAGGACCACTTGACAAGCATCACAATTTCCCTACACAAGGCCCCAGCCTATGGGAATTATGTTGGGAAAGTATCGGATGAGCTACCTCCCATCCAACATCCTTGGTATCAACATATCAAGGAATATCTCAGAGATGGATCTACACCCGCTGAGGCGAGCTCGACTGAGAAAAGGTGGATCCACCGACTTGCTATGAAATTCTACCTGAGTGGAGATGCGCTCTACAAAAGAGATGCAGGATTAGGTCTCCTCAGATGTTTAGACAAAGATCAATCCTAAAGGCTTATGGATAAAATCCATGGCGGAGTCTTTGGCCCCCACATGAGTGGCCCCCTCCTTGTCAAGAAAGTCCTCAGGACATGACATTATTGGCTATCTCTCAAAGCTAATTGCAATGACCACGTCAGGAGATGTTATCAGTGCGAGATTCATGGGAATGTTATACATGCCCCTCCACGGGAACTACACAATATGAGTTAACCTTGGCCCTTCTCAATGTGGGCAATGGACGTTATCGGGCCCATTGAGCCTCAAGCCAGTAATGGTCATCGATTTATCTTCACCATTATCGACTACTTCACCAAGTGGGTAGAAGTATCCTCCTTCCCCAGGGTTACTAAAGAAGTCATCATTGCTTTCATCAAAAACAGTGTCATTTGTCGATATGGACAACCAGAGGTGATTTTGTCCGACAATGCCAAGAACCTCAATAACAAAATGATGGAGGAATTATGCAGTAAATTCTACATCAAACATCTCAACTCAGTCATCTATCGTCCGAAGATGAATGGTGCTGTTGAAGCGGCTAACAAGAACATCAAGAAGATTATGCAAAAGATGTCCACTAATCAAAAAAATTGGCCTGACCTATTGCCTCTGACTCTGTTAGCCTACAGAACCTCAATGCGCACTTCCACTGGGGCAACCCCCTACGCATTAACCTATGGAATGGAAGCAGTACTCCCTATAGAAGTTGAGATGGAATCCCTCAGAGTATTGATAGACGCTCAGTTGGATGAAGACCAATGGGTACAAGATAGGTATCACCAATTGGCTCTAATAGACTAAAGGCGAACCACGGCTATCTTCCATGGTAAGTTATATCAACAAAGGAACGCCAGATTCTATAACAAAAAAGTCTGGCTACGGCAATTCAGACAACATGACTTGGTTTTGAAGAAAATCCTTGACAACTAAGATCAGTCTAAGGGAAAATTCGCTCCTAACTGGGAAGGCCCATTTATTGTCAAGGAAGTATTAAGAGGAGGCTCTCTCAGATTGTAAGAAATGGACGACGATGAGTTTCCACAACTCATCAACTCGGACACCGTGAAACGATACTATGTCTAAAGTTGCCATCAAGTAAACATCCTGGTGGTAGACCATCAGGTCACCAGTCATTCCGGTTCTTTAAACCTTTACCACAAACAACTTTTCTACACTTTGCCCCTCAAGGAAACATATCTTTCAAGCCAGCAGCCTGGCTCTCCTTTGCGTTCATGTAACTTAGGTCATCCCACCACAGATTGAACCTCTTGCGTATACAGTTTGGCTACCCATACCTGGGATCAAACTTTTCACCTGCAGTTTATCCTCAACCTAGGATTAAACTTTCTCTTCCCCGCACTCTGACCTGCACATAGGATTACGCTTTTCATCTCGCCCTGAGGGGCGAACTACGTCGACCTGATCTCCTCTTCAATAGGAGTACGTAGGCAACCATTTCATATGGCCCGGTACCAATAAAACAAAAACAACAAAAACATTTCCACCCTTTTCCTTACAAAAACAAAAATAAAACAAACATTCCCACACCATTCCTGCCACATACAGCGTTGAACCTCTTACACCAGGTTCGAACTACGCAGACCTGATCTCCTCTTCAGTAGGAGTACGTAGGCAGCCATTCATGGTGCGGTCTCACCCCCTACCAAACCATAAACCCTTGTCAGTTGGTACTGTGATCATCCTTCAAACCACTACATTTCATTCGGCTTCAGACCAAAGGGATGGAATTACCTGAACTCCTCCCAACTAGGAGATTCGGCGACCATCTAAGCTGCGGTCATACCTTGAAGAGCAACACCAATCCATAAGAGATGGAATTAACTAGGCTTCTCCTAAATAGAAGTACTGGCGACCATCTGTGGTGCGGTCAATCTCAGAGAGGAAAGCCACACTCCTCTCCTCATTTCCATACAGAAACCAGTCCCAAGACACCAAATATTGTAGGGACACCAAATATTGTGGTCACCTGAGTATAAGGTATACCCTGCCAATGATCCCAGTTGTCACAAATCACAGACGGCAATACCTTATACAAGTCTAATGCCACCAACTCCAGGTCATTACCCTACATGAAATCCCCGACGGGGATTACAACGTGAGGTCCCCGAAAGGGGTTACAATGCATGCTCATCTGTTGACACACAAATCAACGAAGGTCAAGCAGCCTTAACGTTATTTCAGCCGATGGCAAGTAAACCCATCGAAGCATGAAAAGTTGTTCGATCATTACGTACGTTTATATTCATCACTCCCCAGTGGATCCCCGACGGGGGTTAAAATATGAAGTCACGGCAGGGGATTACCATGTACATGCAAGTTGTTGACACACATATCAACGAAGGTCAAGCAGTCTTTACATTATTACAAGCAATAGCGATTTAAACCTATCAGAGCTCTGGAGCTATTCGAGGTTTTCACACCCGACCGCTCATATTCCCCAGCGGATCCCCGGCAGGGGTCACAACGCACTGTTCTGGTGATCTACACGACAGCGGATGTCAAGCAACCTTGAAAATCTACCCACAAGGTTTTAGCCGTTGATTCATACGTCGACGAAGGGAATGTCAATAAAGAGGATAGATGATGGAATATATTATACACATCCTCAAACAGATCAAGCTTCATCCACATAGATCTCTCACACATAAGAGGTACATCTTCGGGATCAAGTCATAATCGAAGACACATGACTTTGGTGATAACTCCAACATAAACATCCTATCAGATTCAGATTACACATCAAATTTGGTCATCATTGCCAACCCCCAGTTGAAGCAACAGGGAGCCAACAATCATCCCTAGTGTGTTGGGCTACAACCCCGTAAACATGCATCATACATTTGCATCATGTTGCTATCCATAGTACCATGTTCGTCTTGTTACGTTTCAAGTGTCTAGGATTCTTTATCCTACCCATGCATCTCCATGCATGAGTAAGATAAAGAGGGGCATCTATAGACACTCGAAATTTTTTGTACTACTGTCACTAACATTGCAGGAGAGCAAATTCGTCTTTTAAGAGGGAACCCTGAAAGATGATCCATATCCGTACCGGATACTACTGAAAGTTCAGCATTAACCCCGGATCGCAATCTGGGAGTAACAATTCCAATCTCGGAGATAACCCCGAGGCATGCAGATCAATACCGGCACACACACCTGAGAAGATCGATTAATCTCGGAGATAATCCCGAGGTATCCAGTCTTAGTCCCAACCATGGGAATAGCCACCAACCTTGGTGATAACCCTAAGGAATGCAATTTCGGCAATAACCCCAGAAATGCTTGTTACAAATGTGACCAGCTTCAATCTCGGCGCTCACAATGAGATCCACTGTACCAGGCCAGTGATAACATCAGGAAGACAGGCACACCTCAAGGATGACAATGAGGACCTTCAACCAATTGTAACAGTCCAATCCCAGCGAAGCTGAGCAACGTCTGCTTTATCAGCCCAATCCGACGATAACACCGGTGAGGGGCAACATCGTCATTTGACCAACACGATTGTGATGCCCCCAAAATAGGTATACAACACCCATTCTGAGTCGCCAAATACATGGTACAGGAAGTAAACTACAACTTCAATAATACAATTGTCGTGCAAAATACGACAACACATACTGTGAGTTTAAATACAATTATTGTCTTCTAGACAATATTCACACTCAAATAAGTCCTCATTACAATTATTCAAACACTATTTTACAGAAATAGTGAGGACTGCTAAAACATCTTTCTAGAACTATCACTCCACACCCCGACTAGTTCCCGCTATATTCTCGCCTCCTGAGAAAAATGAAAAAAAAAAGGAAAAGGGTGAGCTCAACTAGCCCAGTAAAGAATATTATGACTAAGATAATATACAATAAATTATCATTAGTTTTCAACAGGAAAAAATCTGATAAAATATAATAGACAACAAATTTTAGATCAACAACTGATACAGAAACAACAAACCATTAGAAGAGTCAAGTAGAGAATGAGTTCTACTATCTTCTAAGATTTAAAAGTCCATCATCAATATTTTATCCCTGTAACAGCAATCAATAGCCATCTTTAATCAAATATTAATCTTTGCAGTGCAGGCCAAAGATATTCATTTGTATCACCAGTCGGTCATGTTCATCTCAACACCTATTCATCTTTGCACTACGGGCCAAAGATATTCATCAGTTAATCATTCATCTTTGCACTACAGGCCAAAGATATTTCAGTAATATCATCATTTAGGACTGAAGATGATGAAAAATATCTTTAAAAAAACGAATCCAGTGAGACAGAAGGACAAATATTAAGGATTCGTATAACAGTTTATCTAAGATCAATAATACTCCATACTAACTAATTTTGAAGCAGAATTCAAAAATAAAGACCAAAACATGGATACAATCAAAGATAGTAACCATAACAGACATCTTGGACAAAAAGAAGAAAATTTTATTTTTCGGTTAATAGTGTCGTATTCGTGAATAGTGCCGTATACGTGAATAGTACCGTATACGTGAATAGTACCGTATACGTGAATAGTAATCCCGACATAAAAAGTTCTAAATTTGATAAAAAAAACTCATATCAATATTTCAGCATAATGATATTGAAGAAAATAATATCATTTAAGAAGAAAATAATATCCCTTACCTCAAAATAACCACACTTCTGACTGAATTTCGGAAATAGTTCTGACAGAAACTTGCACCGTATAACAACACTCAAATTATACTCACAAGAATATGCTCAGTAATATAGAGAGAAAACGAGAGAAAACTTGATTCTAGTGTGATTTTCAATTCTAACTTAGCCCTCTATTTATAGGAAAATGCTAGAACGCCATAGGAGACTAAATAATAAAATAATATTATTAGTAATCAAAATTTCCTATGCATGATATATAGACCATGACCAGCCACCACCTTGGAAAAATTTCCAGCAGCCCATGTGTTTGAAAAACCAAAAGTGGGTCCCCCATAAATTTAATAAAAATCATTTTATTTTCTGAAACTTCAACAATTCATAAAAAATAGCCCGGTTATCAGAAAAATTCGAATTTTATGTTCATTCTGTCTGAAATCGAATTCTCTACAAGCTTTGAGTTTTTCCAAATTCCAAACCAAAAATATCTGAAATCCACAAACGGATGCTTTTTAATACTTCCCTTCCGACAAAATACTGATAAAACACCTCAGCATTAATTCTTTCATTTTTATCCATATAAAAATAAATATATCCATCATTTATATCCACATAAAATAAATATTTCCTTATCATATAAATCAATAATTAATTATTCACAAATAATATTACAGAATCACAATTATGACAACCAGACCGTTCCTAGGAAAGAGGGGGCTTTCCAATAAGGATTTCTCCTTACTGGCGCGCAAATAGGTGACCAAACATCTCCTTAGACAGAACTTTCTAGACATTGCTAATAATGCTATCTAATAATATTATTCAAAAAATATGAATTATTGATCTGATAATGGAAAATACTGTGCAGTGATAATTATTGAAACAACAATAATATAAAATATCAACGCAGCAATTATTGAAACAATAAAATAAAATATTAAACAGTAATTACTGTAACAATTATTGAGTAGTGCCTTCTTACGTACGAATCAATAATTCAACTATATTGTGTAATACCGTGTGCTAATGTGCAACTACGCGTATTACTGTATTTTAACCACCGGATATTCCAATAGTGTTAATGATAACAACTACGCCGTTATTTGTAAAAACTCAAATTTGTCATTTTCTTCATCCGACCGTTATCCGTTATGGGGCCCACAAATTGCTGCGCCGTCGTACGAATATTCCCTGACAGAAAGAATATTTCACTACCAAACGAATATTCCCCGATAAAATGAATATTTTATAACTACTTGCTTATTTTGTAAAATTTTCACATTTCACCCATATCTAAAGCATTATATCAAATTAATACCTTATTAATTTAGAATAATAAATAGAGGAAAATTCACTTTTATTTATAATAAGTTGGGGTCTTACAACCTCCCCTCCTTCTGAAATTTCATCCTCGAAATTGACGTACGTACTTGGTGTTTCGAACAGGTGAGGGTACCTTGCTTTCATTTCCGATTCCAACTCCCAGGTCATTTTTTCAATAGCATGGTTCCTCCACAAAACCTTAACTTGTGGTATAACCTTGGTGCGTAGGACATGCTCTTTCCTATCTAAGATCTTAACAGGTACCTCTTCGTACGTTAAATCTTCGGCTATCTCATCTGGTTCTAACGCAATAATATGGTTCGGATCTTTCACATATTTACGAAGCATGGATATGTGAAAAACATTATGAACACGAGACATACTTGGAGGTAATGCAAGTCTATAGGCCACATTTTCTAATCGGTCAAGAATCTCAAATGGACCAACAAATCTTGGATTGAGCATTCCTCTCTTTCCAATTCTTGTAACTCCCTTCCATGGAGCAACACGTAACAGTACATGATCTCCAATATTAAACTCAACGTCCTTTCTATGAAGATCAGCATAACTCTTTTGTCGATCTTGTGAGGTTTGGATACGTTGTCTAATCATTTGGATCTTTTCTGTAGTCATGCGTACTAATTCTGGTCCCAACAACGTTGCTTCTCCCACCTCGTCCCAGCATATTGGAGAGCGACATTTTCTTCCATACAACGCCTCGAATGGAGCCATGCCTATACTTGCTTGATAACTATTGTTGTAGGAGAATTCCACCAATGGTAGGTACTTATCCCAACTTCCTTTGAAATCTAGGACACAAAGTCTTGATAGATCTTCAAGAGTTTGAATAGACCTCTCTGATTGTCCGTCCGTTTGAGGATGGTATGCCAAACTGAATCGTAAATCCGTGCCCATAGCTTTCTACAAGCTAACCCAAAATCGTGAAGTGAATCTTGGGTCACGATCCGAAACTATGGATACTGGCATGCCATGCAATCTCACAATCTCATTCACGTATATACGAGCAAGACATTCAAGGGAATAAGTCTCACGTATCGGCAAAAAATGGGCAGACTTGGTTAATCTATCAACAATAATCCAAATCGCATCTATGCTTTGAGAAACTTTGGGAAGACCTGTAATGAAATCCACAGTAATGTGTTCCTACTTCCATTCCGGAATCTCAAGCGGTTGCAATGGTCCTTTTGGCACTTGATGCTCCGCCTTTATACATTGACAAGTTAAGCACCTCGAGATAAACTCTGCGATTTCTCTCTTCATATTGTTCCACCAAAATGTATGTCGAATATCATGATACATTTTGGTACTCCCAAGATGGATTACAAACGGGGTGTTGTGTGCCTCCATCATGATTTTATGCTTCAAGTCAGAATCGTTATAAACACAAAGTCTGGAGTTGAATCTAAGTATTCCTTCTTCATCGATTCTCGCTTCTGAAATAGCTCCTTCTTGCACTTTCTTTTTCATACGTATCAGCCCCAGGTCCGTAGCTTGAGCAGCTTTAACTTTATCGATTAAAGTCGATTCTACTCGTATATTCGTCATCATCATGTGGGTCCCTGGAGTCTTTAATTCTACCTCCATCCTTTGCAAGTCATACAGAATGGGCCTTTGCATTGACAATATCGCACTCGTACTCACATATGATCTTCTACTCAATGCGTCAGCTACTACGTTCGTTTTTCCAAGATGATATTGAATAGTGTGATCGTAATCTTTCAATAGTTCAAGCCAACGTCGTTGACGCATATTGAGTTCTTTTTGGGTGAAGAAATATTTGAGGCTTTTATGGTCCGTATAAATCTCCACTTTCTCCCCATACAAGTAGTGTCTCCAAATTTTCAACGCGAATACGACTGCTGCTAACTCCAGATCATGAGTAGGATAATTCCTATCATATTCTTTGAGTTGTCGTGAGGCATAGGCTATGACTTTCCCATGTTGCATGAGAACACATCCTAACCCTTTGCCTGAAGCATCGCTGTATATAACAAATCAATCCGAACCAGATGATATTGCCAGAACAGGTGCCGAAATGAGTCTCCTTTTGAGCTCTTGGAAACTCTTCTCGCATTCCTCGCTCCATACGAATTTTGTATCTTTTCGAGTCAGCTGAGTTAACGAAGTAGCGATTCGAGAAAATCCTTCCACGAATCTCCGATAATAACCAGCTAAACCCAGAAAGCTACGCACTTTGGTCACCTACTTCGGTTGCTCCCAACTTTGTACTACTTCAATCTTCGTCGGGTCAACAAATACTCCATATTTTGACACCACGTGCCCAAGGAATGCTACTTCCTCAAGCCAGAACTCACATTTTTTTAGCTTGGAATAAAGTTTGTTTTCACGAAGCCTTCCAAGTATCAGCTTCAAATGGTGCCCATGATCTTCACAGCTTTTGGAATAAATGAGGATGTCATCAATAAAGACAACAACGAACTGATTCAAATATTCCTTGAATACACGGTTCATCATATCCATTAAAGTAGCTAGAGCATTAGTCAATCCAAAAGACATTACTAAGAATTCATAATGCCCGTACCGAGTTCTGAAGGCAGTCTTTGGAATATTCTCAGTTTTAATCTTCAACTGATGATATTCAGAATGAAGGTCGATCTTTGAAAAGAATTGTGCTCATTGCAACTGGTCGAACAGGTCATCAATGCGAGGTAACAGATACCTATTCTTGATGGTGACATGGTTTAATTCTCGGTAGTCAATATAAAGTCACATACTCCCGTCTTTCTTCTTTACGAATAAAATAGGAGCACCCCAAGGATATGTACTAGGATGAATGAAACCGATGTCTAATAACTCCTGTAGTTAGACTTTTAACTCCTGAAGTTCAATAGGAGCCATTCGATATGGGGTTTTAGAAATGGGTTTTGTACCCGGTTCACGGTCAATAAAGAACTCAACATCACGTTCTGGGGGTAGACCGGGAAGTTCTTCAGGAAATACATCGGAAAATTCTCTAACAACAGAAATATTATTCAAATCTGACTTGTCTTTGTTCAAATCCATAACATGGGCTAAGAAAGCTTGACATCCGTTTTTTAATAAACGAATAGCTTTGTGGCTTGATATGACAGTAACTGATTTTAGTGGTTTAGTAGTTTGAATTCATATGACAGGTTGGTTAGGAATATGAAAACTAACAACCTTATGAAAACAATCAATTTTAGCATGATGAGTGGTTAACCAATCAATTCCTAAAATCACATCAAAAGCAAGTATCTTTAAAGAGATAAGATCAACAGGTAATGTGATAGTGCCAACTTGGATCATGCAAGATTTATAAACTGTAGATGTAACGAAGGTTTCACCCAACGGAGTTTCAACAGATAAGTCAAAGTCCAATTTCTTCGGAGCAAAGTTTAAACGTTGAGCACAAGCAGGAGAGATAAAAGAATGGGTAGAACCGGTATCTAGTAAGGTATAAACTTCACTAGAGTTCAAGATTAGCTTACCCGTGATCACCTCGTTCGGGTTCCTCACGTTTTGGCCAGTCACGACAAACGCTCTTTCAGGAACCGCTGATTTCGACTTATCCGAGACAGCCCTTGGAGTCACCATCCCCGTTGAACTTCGTTTTTCTACAGAACAATCCCGAGCTATGTGACCTTCTTTTCCACAAATGTAACATACCTTGGATTGTTGTGGACAGTTTGGGCTGATATGTCCCTCTTTCCCGCATTTGTTGTGACAACCCCAAAATAGGTCCATTCCATCCAACCTATTCTGAGTCGCCAAATACATGGTACAGAAAATAACTACAACTTTATTACAACAATTATAATGCAAAATACAACAACACATATGCTGTGAGTTTGGATACAAATATATACCAAATGTGACTCACGTCCCAACCGTGGACAGCACCTCACAATGACACCTTACATAAAGGTATAGTCAAAAACTGTTTTAGAAATTAGAATCTTTGGGAAGTGCTCAAGGAAACCTTGGTACATGGGAGGCCATGCTTCTAGGTTGTGATAGATATCATATGGCCATAGAATTATCCTTGGTTGACCCAAAATACCCAAAAAAAATGAGAAGATTACTATCGTATTCTTCCCAATGGTGAGTCTTCTCTTGACTTATCATTATCGTCACTGTCTCTAATTGAGAATTATACTTTAAACAAACACCAAGATTATATAGATAGTGCTCGTAAATATACTCAGCAAGTGGATGATCACAATCCTGTCTTATGATGACACGAGGTTGTATGTCATTAGACATCTTGTATGATAGTGGCAAAACACCCTTCCAACGTTGGGTTCGCTTCACCCTAGATGATTCACCAAATATAACTAATAAATGATGACCACCGTTCTATTCCCCTGTTACCCCCGCTCGACCCAGCTACACTCTTATTACCTGAAAGGAATTGTGAAACAGAAGGGTGAGCACAACTAGCCCACTAAAGAATATCATTCCTAAAGATAAATAAGTTATCAATAGCTTTCAACAGAATTAAATCAGAGATTTAGAACATATGGTAGATGATAAAAATTTCAACCATAGTTGCAGCAGAACGAGCAATCCATTAGAAGAGTTAAATAGACTACAAAGTCTATTATCTTCTCCATGTTAAAAATCCACAAATAATATTTTATCCCTGTAACATCAATCAACATTTCTGGTCTACAATCATATGAATAACTCATAATCATAATTGTAGTTCTAAATTCCTCTTCTCATCCAGGACGAAGATAATTTTCATCACCTATCTTTACCTGAAACATCAAAGATCATGGTTACACCAAATCACAGTTCATGTTCATAATCATAATAATAACTTCATCTTTGCACTGCGGCCAAAGATATTCATTTGTATCACCAGTTGGTCATGTTCATCTCAACACCTGTTCATCTTTGCACTACTGGCCAAAGATATTCAACAACATGTTATCTTTGCACTACGGGCCAAAGATATTTTTCAACAATTTATATTTGCACTACTGGCCAAAGATATTCAACCACAGGTCATCTTTGCACTATGGGCCAAAGATATTCATCACCAGTTCATCTTTGCACTACATGCCAAAGATATTCAACAACAGTTCATATTTGCACTACAGGCCAAATATATTCATCAACAGTTCATATTTGCACTATAGGCCAAATATATTAATATCTCAAAGAAATATATAATCATTTCAGAATTTATATAAACAATAATTATAACCATGTTGATCAATTTACCGTTGCACTTAAGCTAAAGATATTCAATTATAAATTCAATGGTCATGATCATACCAGTCAACAATTCAACTTTGCACTACTGGCCAAAGAGAACCCATAGTCACGATCATACCAAAAATCTACCCATCTTTACACTCAAGTCAAAGAGGAAATATCATCATTAGGGTTATAAAAATGTTATATATGATAATAAAATCAATATAATCAACATATAGATTTAATCTCAAGAGTAATATTCATAAATCAACTATAATTTGGTCAGAAAAAGAAACTAATTTTGTCGTGAATAGTAACTCATGAATAGTAACTCGACATAAAAAAGGTAAAAATTCCACAATAAAATCTATACCAATATTTCGGTATAATGATATTGAAAGAATAATATTTCTTAAGCTTATAAACAATTTACTTTAATTGTTTACACTTTAGTAAATAATGAATTTAATCATCCTAAAATGTCAAACTCATAAGATTTTATTACCAATAACCAAAACCCTCATCAAAAATCTGCATATACCTCGTATAGGATTCTCAAGCCATAAAATCCTATTTTTTAATTATCTTACTTCACATAACATATTTAATTCATTTACTCATAACTAGTTCATTTTTATGAAAAATACTAAATCAGTTCTAAAAATATTTCTTTTCTGAGATTTAGCAGAATATAGTCCCATATTAGACATATATTTTTCTCAGAATTTTTAAACCTCATTTACTATTTTTCATATGGCCAAAACAGCCGAATATTTAGATATTTATCATAAATTGTAATTTTATCCAAAAATTCTGAAATTTACAGAGTATACTTCTATCATATACATGTACTCTCAATAAATTTTTTACCAATTTTGGAGTTAACCACAAGGAGTTATAAGCGGTTACTTTTAAAATAGTTTTTTTTCATAAAATTCACAACTCTTAATCTATACATCCAAAAATTGCCATTTTTGGACACAATCAAGAAAACTCATCAAATTATCATTTTAATTTTTTCCAGAATTTTTGAAGGTCAGAAAAATTACGAAACTGAAAAACATAACAACCCTTAAAATCCATTACTATCCCTTGCAATCCCTTACCTCAAAAGAGCAGTACTTCTGACTTGAATATCGGATATAACGCTGAGCAACACCCAAAAAATCTAAATACTCATAAAAATATGCTTGATAATATAGAAAAAAATAAAACTTGTTTCTGGTGTGATTTTCAATTCTAACATAAGCACCTATTTATAGGAAAATGCTAGAACGCCAAAGGAGACTAAAATAATAAAATATTAATTTTCTTTTCTACACACCAACCATCCAAGACCAGCCATCCAAGCATGCCAATTCTAAAAAAATATAGCAGCCCACATGTTATTAACACCAACCAAAGTGGGTCCCACCCTATAATTTAATAAAAATTATTTTATTTTCCGAAACTTCAATAATTCATAGAAAATAGCATTTTCATCAGAAAATTCGAATCTCGCGATTTTTTATGGGAAATTCAATTCTCTATAACTTTACAGAAGAAAGTTTTCCCAAATTCTAAATAGAAATTAACCGAAATCCATAAACGGACGATTTTACAGGAATCAAATTTCAGTCAAGAAATGAGGTCCACCGACACACAAAACATGTGTTAATCATTTAATACAACAAAAATACTCTTCCTCCTCATATACTCATATATCCCACATTTATTGTAAAACTATCACCATTATTATATTATTAAATATAATAATAAATTATTTTATCAGAAAAGATAAAATATCATTTTTCAACAATTGTCACTTAAAAAAATTTTCTCCATCTATATCCACATAAAATTATTATTTTCCTCATCATATAAATCAATAATTAATTATTCACAAATAATATTACAGAATCACAGTACTGGCAACCAGGCCGTTCCTAGGAAAGAGGGGTCTTTCCAATAAGGATTTCTCCTTATTGGCACACAATTAGATGACCAAACCTCTTCTTAGACAGAACTTTCTAGATATTACCAATAATGTTATCTAATAATATTATTCTAAATAATATGAATTATTAATCTGATAATGGAGATGATGTGCAGTGACAATTATTGAGCGGCAATAATATAAAAAATCAACGCAGCAATTATTGAATTAATAAAATAAAATATTGAACAGTAATTACTGTAATAATTATTGAGTAGTGATTTCTTACGTAAGGATCAATAATTCAAAAATACTGTGCAATACCGTGTGCTACTGTGCAATAACGCGTATTACTGTATTTTAACCACCGGGTATTCCAATAGTGTTAACGGAAACAACTACGTCGTTAATTATAAAAACTCAATTTTGTCGTTATCCTCATCCGACAATTATTCTGTTATGGGGCCCACAAATGGCTGCGTCGTCGTACGAATATTCTCCGACAGAAAGAATATTCCACGACTAAATGAATATTCCCCGACAACAATGAATATTTTATAACCACTTGCGTAAAAAAAATTTCATATTACACCCTTAACTTTAACTTTTATCAATTTAACCATTTACTGAATAGTAATTATAAGAAAAATTGAATACTTTTATTTCATAAAATTCAGGGTCTTACAATCTCCCCTCCTTATGAAATTTTATCCCCGAAATTTACGTACTTGGTATTTCGAAGAGTTGAGAATACTTTGCTTTCATTTCAGATTCTATCATGATTTCTCCATTGCTCATCTCCCGTGATAACTTCATTTGGGTTCTTCACTTGTTGGGAAGTCATGACAACCGCCATCCCTCGAACTACCCGGCTTTGACTTGTCTGGGGCATCATTTGGCGTCATCACTACAGTTGGAATATACTTTTCTATAGGACATATTCTTCCCTCAACTGCCTCTTCGTACTCCTGATTCATGATCTGAATCATCAATCTTCGATCCATATCGGATTCAGGTTGACCGCTCTGTACAGGGTAATTCAAAACACGATGTTGGGTTCTCCCAATTGCTTTCCAAAAAGAGAAATTCATATAATCTATTTTAGCCTTCTTGGATCGGACATCTCTTTCCACAATATCCACGTGTCGTGCGGCTTTTGCCCATGCATCACTTATTCTCACTCGTTCAGTTTTTTCTTCTTTCAGCTCAGATTCCATCTTTATCATCTTATACTCTGCCAAAGAATGTTTCTGTTCAAGCATCACATATCGGGTAACACAAGCTTGAATTGTTGCATCCTTTTGTTCCACGACCGCCTGTCGTTCTTCAGCCTGCTCTTCTAACTCATGAATACGATTTTGAAATTCTACATTTTGATCATATAATACCTCTAATAAATTCTCCTCAGGTGCTTCTTCTTCCTCACTCTCAGCTTCTACCTCTGCGACTAGCTCGGGTGCAACTATCAATTCTTCACTCACCACATGAATTTCTCTAATTCCTTCTTCGCCTGACATCACATTATTCTAGTTGATGATTAGAGGTATCCCCACGGTCTCATTCACTCCATTGTTAACATTCTCAGCAGTCATTCTCAAATACTGCCATAAAATAAGGGTTAATTAAACAAATTAACATATCACATAATATCCCGATATTATGACTGACCAACAAATAAGCTTAGGTAGGACACACTAGCGAAGGATTTACTCATCTCTCCACTCCTAGTTATATTCCCCGATCTCCGCCAGAGACCATATCCCTAAGCTCTGATACCAACTGTGACATTGGACACCATCATGTGTCAGCACCTCACAAGGGTACCTATCAGCTTGCTACCGCAGAACGGCGTCCCCTACGGAGAGTCTGGCTTCGGTGCATTCCCCATCAACAGGATGTCACCAGATAGAGGCTCGGGGCCCTTTACTTATGGCTCTGATACCAACTGTGACAACTCCAAAATAGGTCCATTCCATCCAACCTATTCTGAGTTGCCAAATACATGGTACAGAAAATAACTACAACTTTATTACAACAATTGTCGTGTAAAATACAACAACACATATGTTGTGAGTTTGGATACAAATATATACCAAATGTGACTCATGTCCCAACCGTGGACAGCACCTCACAATAACACCTTACATAAAGGTATAGTCAAAAACTGTTTTAGAAATTAGAATCTTTGGGAAGTGCTCAAGGAAACCTTGGTACATGGGAGGCCATGCTTCTAGGTTGTGATAGATATCATATGGCCACATAATTATCCTTGGTTGACCCAATATACCCCAAAGAAAAACGAGAAGATTACTATCATATTCTTCCCAATGGTAAGTCTTTTCTTGACTTATCATTATCTCCACTGTCTCTAATTGAGAATTATACTTCAAACAAACACCAAGATTATATAGGTAGTGCTCGTAATATACCCAACAAGTGGATGAGCACAATCCTGTCTTATGATGACATGTGGTTGTATGTCATTAGACATCTTGTATGATAGTGGCAAAACATCCTTTCATCGTTGGGTTCGCTTCACCCTAGATGATTCACCAAATATAACTACTAAATGATGACCACCGTTCTATTTCCCTGTTACCCCCGCTCGACCTAGCTACACTCTTATTACCAGGAAGGAATTGTGAAACAGAAGGGTGAGCACAACTAGCCCAATAAAGAATATCATGACTAAAGATAAATAAGTTATCAATAGCATTCAACAGAATTAAATCAGAGATTTAGAACATATGGTAGATGATAAAAATTTTAACCATAGTTGCAGCGGAACAAGCAATCCATTAGCAGAGTCAAATAGACTACAAAGTCTATTATCTTCTCCATGTTAAAAATCCACAAATAATGTTTTATCCCTGTAACATCAATCAATAATTCTGGTCCACAATCATATGAATAACTCATAATCATAATTGCAGTTCTAAATTCCTCTTCTCATCCAGGACGAAGATAATTTTTATCACCTATCTTTACCTGAAACATCAAAGATCGTGGTTATACCAAATCACAGTTTATGTTCATAATCATACTAATAACTTCATCTTTACACTACGGCCAAAGATATTCATTTGTATCACCAGTTGGTCATGTTTATCTCAACACCTGTTCATCTTTGCACTACTGCCCAAAGATATTCAACAACATGTCATCTTTGCACTACGGGCCAAAGATATTCATCAACAATTCATCTTTGCACTACTGGCCAAAGATATTCAACCACAGATCATCTTTGCACTATGGGCCAAAGATATTCATCACCAGTTCATCTTTGCACTACATGCCAAAGATATTCAACAACAGTTCATATTTGCACTACAGGCCAAATATATTCATTAACAGTTCATATTTACACTATAGGCCAAATATATTAATATCTCAAAGAAATATATAATCATTTCAGAATTTATATAAACAATAATTATAACCATGTTGATCAATTCACCTTTACACTTAAGCTAAAGACATTCAATTATAAATTCAATGGTCATGATCATACCAGTCAACAATTCAACTTTGTACTACCGGCCAAAGGGAACCCATAGTCATGATCATACCAAAAATCTATCCATCTTTACACTCAAGTCAAAGAGAAATATCATCATTATGGTTATAAAAATGTTATATATGATAATAAAATTAATATAATCAATATATAGATTTAATCTCAAGAGTAATATTCATAAATCAACTATAATTTGGTCAGAAAAAGAAACCAATTTTGTCGTAAATAGTAACTCATGAATAGTAACTCATGAATAGTAACTCGACATGAAAAAAGTAGAAATTTCACAATAAAATCTATACCAATATTTCGGTATAATGATATTGAAAGAATAATATTTCTTAAGCTTATAAACAATTTACTTTAATTGTTTACACTTTAGTAAATAATGAATTTAATCATCCTAAAATGCCAAACTCATAAGATTTCATTACCAATAACCAAAACCCTCATCAAAAATCTACATATACCTCTTATAGGATTCTCAAGCCATAAAATTCTATTTTTCAATTTTCTTACTTCACATAACATAATTAATTCATTTACTCATAACTAGTCCATTTTCATGAAAAATACCAAATTAGTTTCAAAAATATTTCTTTTTTGGGATTTAGCAGAATATAGTCCCATATTGGACATATATTTTTTTCTGAATTTTTAAAACTTATTTACTATTTTTCATATGGATAAAACAGTCGAATATTTAGATATTTATCATAAATTATAATTTTATCCAAAAATTCTGAAATTTACAGAGTATACTTCTATCATATACATGTACTCTCAATAAAAATTTTACCAATTTTGGAGTTAACCACAAGGAGTTATAAGCGGTTACTTTTAAAATAGTCTTTTCTCATAAAATTCACAACTCTTAATTTATACATCCAAAAATCGCCATTTTTGAACACAATCAAGAAAACTCATCGAATTATCATTTCAAATTTTTTCAGAATTTTTGAAGGTCAGAAAAATTATGAAACTGAAAAATATAACAACACTTAAAATCCATTACTATCCCTTACAATCCATTACCTCAAAAGAGCAGTACTTCTGAGTTGAATATCGGATATAACGCTGAGCAACACTCAAGATATCTAAATACTCACAAAAATATGCTTAATAATATAGAGAGAAAGAAAACTTGTTTTTGGTGTAATTTTTAATTATAACATAAGCACCTATTTATAGAAAAATGCTAGAACGCCAAAGGAGACTAAAATAATAAAATATTATTTTTCTTTTCTACACACCAACCATCCAAGACCAGCCATCCAAGCATGCCAATTCTAAAAAAATATAGCAGCCCACATGTTATTAACACCAACCAAAGTGGGTCCCACCCTATAATTTAATAAAAATTATTTTATTTTCTGAAACTTCAATAATTCATAGAAAATAGCATTTTCATCAGAAAATTCGAATCTCGCGATTTTTTATGGGAAATTCAATTCTCTATAACTTTACAGAAGAAAGTTTTCCCAAATTCCAAACAGAAATTAAACGAAATCCATAAACGGGCGATTTTACAGACTATAATCAAATTTCAGTCAAGAAATGGGGTCCACCAACACACTAAACATGTGTTAATCATTTAATACACCAAAAATAATCTTCCTCATAATATACTCATATATCCCACATTCATTGTAAAACTATCACCATTATTATATTATTAAATATAATAATAAATTATTTTATCAGAAAAGATAAAATATCATTTTTCAACAATTGTCACTTAAAATTTTTTTTTCCATCTATATCCACATAAAATTAATATTTTCCTCATCATATAAATCAATAATTAATTATTCACAAATAAAATTACAGAATCACAATACTGACAACTAGGCCGTTCCCAGGAAAGAGAGAGCTTTTCAATAAGGATTTCTCCTTATTGACGCGCAATTAGATGACCAAACCTCTCTTTAGACAGAACTTTCTAGACATTACCAATAATGCTCTCTAATAATATTATTCTAAATAATATGAATTATTGATCTGATAATGGAGATGATGTGCAGTGACAATTATTGAGCGACAATAATATAAAAAATCAACACAACAATTATTGAAATAATAAAATAAAATATGGAACAGTAATTACTGTAACAATTATTGAGTAGTGCCTTCTTACGTAAGGATCAATAATTCAAAAATACTGTGCAATACCGTGTGCTACTGTGCAATAACGCGTATTATTGTATTTTAACCACCGGGTATTCCAACAGTGTTAACGGTAACAACTACGCCGTTAATTATAAAAAACTCAATTTTGTCGTTATCTTCATCCGACAGTTATTCTGTTATGGGGCTCACAAATGGCCGCACCGTCGTACGAATATTCCCCGACAGAAAGAATATTCCATGACTAAACGAATATTCCCCGACAACAATGAATATTTTATAACCACTTGCGTAAAAAAAATTCATATATCACCCTTAACTTTAACTTTTATCAATTTAACCATTTACTTAATCGTAATTATAAAAAAATTGAATTCTTTTATTTCATAAAATTTGGGGTCTTACATTTGTAACATCTAACTGGCGGTCGTTCTCCTCCCCTAGAATTTGTTGTTGGTGCTGGTGCTGCTGCTGATGTCTTCCTGTCATTGTTGAATCTCCTCTTTCTGAAATTTCCACTTGACTCACCTCTCCTATTATCATGGCCACGATGACCACCCGAGTGGTTACCGCCTTTGTTCGTATTTTTCCCTCCTCGTTGGTTATCATCGCTCTGATGACTGCTGTCACCGGTATGACCTTGGTTGTGGTCCCTCAGAACATACTCACTATCTCACTCTAATAATTGAGCCCTGTTGACAACTGTTGAGTAAAATCAATACGCTTAAAAACACGCAAGTATACGTGGTTAACAAATAATATAGTAGTGAATAGAGTATCGTTCCCACAAGGACAAAATATCAAGAATCTTAACTTCACAATTATCAATCTTGTATTAACCCTAAGTTTATTAAACTAATCAATTCAATGGTTTTTAAAATGAATAAAAGCAACTAAATTAATAAATAATTAAATTATCACAAAACAGTCACCAATAACGAAATCCGGAATTTCAAACAATTAATGGAGAATTAGACTTATGATTTCACCCTAAGCTTCACTCTAATTTTCAAACCTTTATTCCAACTCAACTCAATATTCCAGTTTATTAATCAAAAACACGAACGCAGTAAGAGCCACCTCTCGATGCACTAATACCATATTAACATCAATCCACAATTAAGATAGAAATCTGTTAAACACCTAAATTAACCAACTCACTATATCTCTATGTGAACTGCAATCAAAAAGGTTGAAGTTTAAGCTCTCTATACGATTACATGCGATGTCAAGCGTATCTCTACCTTAACAATAATCACAAATATGCTAACGACATGATTCATGACACATGCTATATTAACTAGGTCTAGATTCGAATCTCCTCTCTCGATTCCTTTTAAATCCACAAAGAACTGTTGATCAGGCAATTCATAAATTCACGCACAAATTAATATAGATAAACTGAAAATATCTTATTGAATTGGAAATCAAAGTTATAGAATCATCGTTTCACCCAAAGATCCATCACAAGTCTAATTAGTAAATTAGTTCATAACGAATGAATTAAAAACTAAATAATTTGTTGAAAACATCATCCCAAGTACAAATAGATGAAAGAAAAGAGGAATTATGGAAAACCCCTTCACGTAGCCTCGATTTGCAACTGTCGTGACAATTTCTAAAAATTACTCCTCCAATGTTCGCTCTTCAATCCTTTAAATCGCTCTTGAATCCTTTCCTTTGTGTTATGAGATTGTTGTTTTTCTACCTAGTAGCAAGCCCCCATGTCTTCTGGCCGAATTCTCCTTTTATTAGATTCCAAACGCACTAGCCAAACCCAACAAACCGAGCCCCAACAGAAGTCGAAACCAAACAGGAAAGTTCAGGAAACAGGACCCCCGCCCCGGCGGGGGGTACAGGCACAAAAAGGCCCGCCCCGACGGGCTAGCCCACTGACTTTAAGATTTTAAAGTTCCAACTTTTTTCCACTTTTGCTCCAAAAAGACCGCCTTTCCTCACCAATTGCATCCATGACCACCCTACACATAAAATATCATGGAACGAGTACAAACGCACACAAAACATGAGAATAACTACGAATTTAAACTTGAAACGAATATTGATTAGCGTATATAAAATCCACTTATCAAAATCCCCCAAACTTAATCCGTGCTAGTCCCCGAGCACAAAATAAACTACACGCAATGCAATGAAATGCAATAACAATCTAAATGCCTAAAAATAAAATCCAATCACATCACATAAACTGATTTATCCCATCAGCCTCAGAGAAAACAAGCAACTTTACAATACAAATTATCAAAACCAATCTACACTTACATATTAATTCTCAATTCTTGAACAACTATCACTGGTATAGCGTGCGTGTATGATCAACATCGAAGATAACTGATACAGACCCAAATTCAATACATAAACAACTTCTTAGAAGGAATCATACAATGCAAACTAAAAAAAAATCTCGAAGATAGGCACGATTAACCTAAAATTAAACTCAACCAAATTCAAGGGTACATGCAGGATACTTATACTCTCTATTCTTCTTCTTTTTTTCATACGAGGGCTTTTTGCACTTTTTCCGTTTTATTCTTATTTTTTTTATAGATAGTTGGTGAGTGCGTTTTACGCTCCATCTCACGCTTGTGTTTATGGGGAGTGCTTCACCTCAACCCACCACAAGACTCAACATATTTCATTCTCTCTTTTTTTAAAGCTTATATATCCCGCATATATTCCCCCAAACTTAGGTTCTTGCCTAATTTAAGCCTTCACTGCCTATCCTTGTCATTTTCTAGTTCACGCTAGCACTATCCTTTAGAAACACTTTATGTATCAATTTGAACTAACCGGTCAACAAAGATGTCATTAGTGTTACCCTTTTTATAATAGTTTCAAATAAGTCCAAGAATTAATTCATAATAGTAATTATATCACAGTTCTAATAATCCACACTATATTGGTTAACTTGTTCACAATCTCATCATTGGCCAGAATAACCTGTAGAATGCAACACCATTGGACATATGCAAACAAACTATTTAACTAAATTTTTTTATTTTATTATTTAGTTCCTTATTTTTTTTTCTTTTTTTTTTATTATTTAGATATGAAAAGTCAAAGTCCTAACTACTATGCAAATACCTATTCTATAATGCAACACCAGATATGACAACAAAAATTTTAAAAATGCATGTATGCAATGTATGCCACTAAACAACTAACTCCCCCAAATCTTAAATATGACAATGCCCTCATTGGATAAAAATAAAAATGCACAAGGACTTCCCTAGAATTGTCTAAGTCTGGGGTGGTGGTTGGTGCTCTTCTTCATTAGAATCACTAGGAGGAAATCGAGGTAATGGATCGGGTTGTTGATACAGAAATTGGGCTGTCGGGTTGACGCTTTGGAGCGTTTTGTTGAATGAAGCAAAAGACGCATTCATGGCATCGAACATGTGATCTTGGGGGAGCGCCAAACGCCGCATTTCCTGGCGTGCTGCCCTATTTTGCGCATTCATGTGATTCTGGAACTCAAGGAATTGAGTACTAAAAAATGCCTTAGTCTGCGAAACCTGCTTGGTCCCTTGATCTCCCATTATGTTATCCTCATCCTCTGAAGTATCTTTAACTTCAGCCTCGTCCTCCGACGCTGATGGAAAAACAAATCCTAGACCTCTAGGATGCGATTCGCCGCCGGGCCACACATAATATCGTGCTATCATTCTAGTATCTAAGAGTTGTAGCGGCATCAAAGTGGGTTCATCATTAGACCAACGCACTCTGGCTTGACGATATAACCCACAAATGAGAGATGGGTGTGGTAAGCCGCCAGAAAAGTTACCTCGGAGACATCGTCGTATAGAAATATTGATAATTTCCCCGATGTCTATGAGGAAGTCTTGCACGATGGCATACAGGAGGAGTACCTTCTCCTTGGTCACGTCCGAGGTGTGCGTGGACGGTAGAAATTTAGCACAAAGGAAGGCATACCAGATTTTTTTGTACCAACTTAGGTCCTTGCTGTGAAACACTGTGCCTCCCTTTCGACCCTTTAACCAAGTAGTCCCCGGCTTTGTCATGTTTTGAATCACCTCCTCAAAGTCGGGGTCGAAATCTCGCATATAGGCATACTGGCACTGGCGTGGCACCCTCAACTGATAATATGTATTGATTACGTCAGCACTGAATGAGACCATGCGACCCCGCACGAAGGCATTGAACGGTGCCTTGTCCTCGGCGTTTGCATAGAATTCTTTAACGACATTCACAACGGCGGGCTCGGGCTCCGCCGTAAGCCTTATTCATCCTTGCTGATAAATTTGTTGCATCATCTCCCCATCATTCCCCTCGAAAGACAACCCCCGCTCCGGTGTAAGAGCCTTGGTAACCATATAGTCGTACCGATCGACGGCGGCGGCGGCACTTTTGAAATTTCGGCGGTCATATGTTCGTGTTGGGTGAGCGGAACTTGAACCCACTCCCCGGTGGCGTTTTGATGTTGGTTGTGAAGCCATTGATTTCCGGATGTTTGACTTGCTAGCACACACTTCCTTCTCTCACACTTGGTTCAGTCAATTATTAAACACTTGGCGTGCACAGCTCGTTCGGTTACACAATTTTTGAATTTTGAACTTGGAAATTGGTGTATGTGGTAGAGATGAGATGAAACCTTGACACTATAGCCACTTACCCTCAAATGTGTGTATCCCAATTGCCTGGAGAATTCAAGTGTAATGTTGTTGAATATGGGAAGTATGAGGTAGGGTTTGTATAGAGTGATGTGGGGGAGATGAAGTGGTGAACGGGATTGAAGTCGTGTGAGTGGAGAGTGGGGGTGAAGGTGGGTTTAATTTATTTAGGTAGTGGTCGTTGTGGTAGTAGTTGTGTAGGGTCGTGGGTTGTGTTGAGGAGTTGAAGACAAAAATGGTAGCAGGTTATGAGTGAGGGGGAAATGGCTGGGACGTGCCGTTTAAATGAACACGTCTGCTCAGGAATTAGGACCCCCGCCCCAGCAGGGGGGTGCTAGGCCAAAAAGGCCCGCCCCGGCGTGCTAGCCCACTGTAAAACTTTTTGGTTAAAAATTTTTGAGATGCAAAATTTCCGATTTTCCTCCATTTCGTATGCGTTGTTGCTCTAACTCACGTTGGACCTCTCCTAAAACCAAAAACATGCACTACGTTAGATTAATGACAACTTGTAGTTTCAATGAGATTTTTAGTACTTTTCAGAGATTTTTAGCAAAACTTATAATTGACAAGTCCTAACTACTGCTTTATAAACTATATCCTAACAAATTAAACATGAACAATGAAAAATAAATAAATATTGGGTTGCCTCCCAATTAGCACTTAATTTTAAGTCGTTCAGCCTGACTACTCCCTGCTTTACTGTGTATCGGTGAGGGTGATGTTGTTGGCATCCCAGTTCGAGTCGCCACCCCAATAATGCTTAATACGTTGCCCATTGACTTTGAACATGTCTAGCGGATTACGACTATAAAGTTCAACAGCGCCATGAGGAAACACTCGTTTTATAGTAAATGGTCCCGACCATCTCGACTTAAGCTTTTCGGGGAACAAACGCAGCCGTGAATTGAACAAGAGGACTGCTTGACCCGGCTCGAATGTTCGTTGCACAATTTTCTGGTCGTGCCATCTTTTAACTTTTTCTTTGTATAACTTGGCATTCTCGTAGGCTTGGAGGCGGAATTCGCCGAGCTCATTTAGTTGGAGTAGCCTCTTTTCTCCTACCGCAACTTGATCAAAATTCAATTTCTGTATGGCCAAGTAAGCCTTATGCTGTAGCTCTACCGGTAAATGACATGCCTTTCCGTACAAGAGTTGATACGGTGACATCCCGATTGGCGTTTTGAAGGCAGTCCGGTACGCCCATAATGCGTCGTCCAATGGAAGTGACCAATCTTTCCAACTCGGATTTACAACCTTCTCCAATATCCTCTTAACTTCTCTGATCGATACCTCGGCTTGCCCATTAGTCTGAGGGTGATACGTTGTAGCCACCTTGTGATTAACCCCATACTTAGCCAAAAGAGCTGTAAATGACTTAGCGCAGAAGTGTCTGCCTTCATCACTAATTATTGCTCTTGGCGTGCCAAACCTCGTGAAATTGTTTTTCTGTAGAAACTTGAGGACCACCTTGGCATCATTAGATGGTAATGCTGTAGCTTCAACCCATTTCGAGACATAATCCACCGCGAGCAGAATATATTGATTGCTCAAAGACGACGGGAATGGTCCCATAAAATCGATGCCCCATACATCAAAGATCTCCACTTCAAGGGTTGTTCGTAGGGGCATCTCGTTCCGTTTTGATATGTTTCCCACCCTTTGGCATCTATCACATGTTTTCACAAATTGGTGGGCGTCTTTGAACACTGTAGGCCAATAAAACCCAGATTGAAGAACTTTCGCCGCGGTGCGCTCACTCCCGTAATGTCCACCGTATGCTGATGAATGGCATTCTTGTAATATGTTGTGGACTTCACTGTATGGGATACATCGTCGAATCATCTTATCGGCGCATTGTTTAAATAGATACGGCTCATCCCACATGTACCACTTGACGTCGTGAAGAAACTTCTTTTTCTATTGTCGTGTAAGATCTGGGGGAAGAATCTTGCTTACCACATAATTTGCTAAGTCTGCATTCCATGGAAATTCTGCACTCAACCCAAATAACTGCTCATCTGGAGATGTCTCATTGATCACGCATTTATCTTCATCCTTTTTCTCCAGATTTTCTAGTCTTGATAAGTGATCGGCAACTTGATTTTCCGTACCCTTTCTATCTTTAATTTCTAAATCAAACTCTTGAAGTAAGAGAATCCATCGGATAAGGCGTGGCTTAGCATCTTTTTTTTCTATTAAGTACTGAATCGCCGAATGGTCCGTGTAAACTATTACCTTAGTCCCGATCAAATATGCCCAGAATTTGTCGAACGCGTATACTACTACAAGCAATTCCTTTTCTGTGGTAGTGTAGTTCATTTGAGTCTCTGTTAGTGTTTTGCTTGCGTAGTATATGGCGTGAAACACATTGTCTCGTCTTTGGCCCAAAACAGCCCCGACTGCGTAGTCACTCGCATCACACATCAGTTCGAATGGCAATTTCCAGTCCGGTGCGACTATCAAAGGGGCTGTAGTTAATTTCTGTTTCAATAATTCAAATGCGGACTTACATTCCGCAGTAAAGCTAAAAGTGGCATCCTTCTCTAAAAGACTGCATAGAGGTTTTGCAATCTTAGAGAAGTCTTTTATGTACCTCCGGTAGAACCTAGCATGCCCTAGAAAACTGCGAATACCCTTAACTGAGCTCGGTGGAGGTAGTTTCTCGATCGTGTCCAACTTTGCCTTATCCACCTCCAATCCTTGAGCCGACACCTTATGGCCCAATATTATGCACTCTTCAACCATGAAGTGGTATTTTTCCCAATTCAGTATGAGGTTTGTGTCCTTACAATGCTGCAATGCCATGACTAAATTTTCTAAACAAGTGTCAAAAGTGTCCCCATAGACCGAGAAATCATCCATGAAGACTTCAACGTTCTTCTCCACCATATCCGAGAAAATAACCATCATACACCGCTGGAAAGTTGTCGGTGCATTGCACAGTCTGAATGACATTCTCTTGAATGCAAAGGTGCCGTAAGGGCAAGTGAATGTTGTCTTTTCTTGATCCTCAGGAGCTATAGCAATCTGATTATATCCCGAATATCCATCCAATAAGCAGTAAAACTCATGTCCCGCTAACCTGTCTAACATTTGATCGATAAAAGGTAGCAGGAAATGATCCTTTCGGGTTGCTTTATTCAATCTTCTATAATTGATGCAGGCCCTCCAACCTGTCACTGTCCTTGTCGGAATTAACTCGTTATCCTCATTCTGAATTACCGTCATTCCCCCTTTCTTAGGCACACAATGAATCGAACTCACCCATTTACTGTCTGAAATTGGGTATATGACACCGGCATCTAATAATTTCAAAATTTCCTTCTTGACCACTTCCTTCATAATTGGGTTAAGTCGACGCTGATGCTCCACCGATGGACTTGCATCATCCTCTATCAGAATCTTGTGCATGCAAAATGATGGGCTAATGCCTTTTATATCAGCAATTGTCCATCCAATTGCTGATTCATTATCCTTAAGCACCCTCAGCAACTTTTCTTCCTACAATTCGTTAAGTGCAGCATAGATAATTACAGGTAAAGAATTCAAATTGCCTAAATACGCATACCTGAGATGTTTAGGGAGTGGTTTAAGTTCCAATGTCGGTGGATCCTCCAATGATGGTTTTAATTTTTCTGCAATTGTCTCCTTGGTGTGCAAAGGTTCAACCGGTGCTCTGAATCGGCTAACTCGTGGCAACGAGTCTAGCATCTGTAATAAGTCCACAAATTCTAGGTCATCTTTTTCCTTATCCCCCAGTAAAGTTGTTTCCAACGGATCATTGATCAAACTCTTGTTAATATCTTCGCTGGTAATCTGCTCAATTAAATCCATTCGATTACACTCTTCCTCGTCTGTAGGATATTTCATGGCCTTGAACACATTGAATTTTACTTCCTGATCTTGGAGCCTCATTGTAAGTTCTCATTTTTGCACGTCTATGAGTGTCCTTCCCGTTGCCAAGAAAGGTCTCCCTAGGATGATCGTGATGTTCTTATCTTCATCGAAATCCAGTATGATAAAGTCTTAGGGAATATAAACTTATCCACCTTTACCAAAATGTCCTCTATAATGCCTCTCGGATATGTTACTGACCTATCCGCCAACTGTAATGAAATATTCGTAGGCTTTGGCGCGGGCAAACCCAATTCTGAATATATTGATAATGACATCAGATACTCGCCCCCAAATCACATAAGCACTTGTTAAAAGACATCTTTCTGATTATGCACGGGATAGTAAAGCTCCCCGGGTCTTTGAGTTTTGGTGGAAGCTTTTTCTGTAACACTGCACTACATTCCTCTGTTAGTGCCACTATTTCGAAGTTTTCCCATTTCTTCTTCCTCGACAAAATCCCCTTCATAAACTTTGCATAACTCGGCATTTGCTCGAGGGCCTCTGCGAATGGGATGTTAATATGGAGTTTCTTGAACACATCTAAAAACCTTTCGAACTGCTTATCTGATTTCTATTTTTGGACCCTCCGCTGAAACGGCAGTGGAGGATAAACAATCGACTCACTGTTTAACTTGGGTTCCTCGGTTTTGTTCCCCTCCACTGCGTTACTGTCGTCAACCTTTTCCTCCAGAGTTGCTGAATTTTCTACACTATTCCCACCGAGATGTTTTCCACTTCTCAACATAACTGCTTTACATTGCTCCTGATTACCCTTAGGATTTCTCTCGGTGTCACTAGGTAATGTTCCTTGTGGTCGATTATTCAATGCCAACGCAATTTGACCTATCTGATTCTCTATATTTTTGATAGCAATAACTTGATTCTTCATAGCCAAATCATTGCTAGTCATGTACTTTGCCCATGTTTCCTCCCCATCAGATTTCTTGTCCTGATATTGAACCGGCTGTTGGGGATTCTGAAAACCAGGGGGATATGATGGTCGTAGAGCTTGAGTTTACTGATTATTGCTCCATGAGAGGTTTGGGTTTCCTATCCCCCTGGTTGTAGGTATTTTGGTAGGTATTTTGCGGAATTCTGTTGTAGTTGCCTATGAACTGAACGGATGCTGGATTTATTGCACACTGCTCTGTCGGATGATCACCCGCACACAATTCACATACTACCATAACCTGCTGAACTTGTTGAGCTTGTCAGAATTTTCCTTATCAGAATTTTTGAATTCGTTCCTCGTTTCCTCAATCCACTTACTCAACTTTTGAAATCTTCTGTCAATGTCGTCCTCAAAAGGAAGCAAGTCTGGATGTTTAGACAGTGTTTGCATAAACCAATGTCGAAAACCTGAAATAGAGAAAATAAAAATAAAATATTTAAGTAAAACTGGACTAATTAAACTGATATTGTAAAAAAAATATTAAAATCTCGGCTAAATTGTCCCTGGCAACGGCGCCAAAAACTTGTTGAGTAAAATCAATACACTTAAAAACACGCAAGTGCACGTGGTTAACAAATAATATAGTAGTGAATAGAGTATCGTTCCCACAAGGACAAAATATCAAGAATCTTAACTTCACAATTATCAATCTTGTATTAACCCTAATTTTATTAAACTAATCAATTCAATGGTTTTTAAAATGAATAAAAGCAACTAAATTAATAAATAATTAAATTATCACAAAACAGTCACCAATAACGAAATTCGGAATTTCAAACAATTAATAGAGAATTAGACTAATGATTTCACCCTAAGCTTCACTCTGATTTTCAAACCATTATTCCAACTCAACTCAATATTCCAGTTTATTAATCAAGAACACGAACGTAGTAAGAGCCACCTCTCAATGCACTAATACCATATTAATATCAATCCACAATTAAGATAGAAATCTGTTAAACACCTAAATTAACCAACTCACTATATCTCTATGTGAACTGCAATCAAAAAGGTTGAAGTTTAAGCTCTCTATACGATTACATGCGATGTTAAGCGTATCTCTACCTTAACAATAATCACAAATATGCTATCGACATGATTCATGACACATGCTATATTAACTAGGTCTAGATTCGAATCTCCTCTCTCGATTCCTTTCAAATCCCCAAAGAGCTGTTGATAAGGCAATTCATAAATTCACGCACAAATTAATATAGATAATCTGAAAATATCTTATTGAATTAAAAATCAAAGTTATAGAATCATCGTTTCACCCAAAGATCCATCACAAGTCTAATTAGTAAATTAGTTCATAACGAATGAATTAAAAACTGAATAATTTGTTGAAAACATCATCCCAAGTACAAATAGATGAAAGAAAAGAGGAATTATGGAAAACCCCTTCACGTAGCCTCGATTTGCAACTGTCGTGACAATTTCTGAAAATTACTCCTCCAACGTTCGCTCTTCAATCCTTTAAATCGCTCTTGAATCCTTGCCTTTGTGTTATGAGATTGTTGTTTTTCTACCTAGTAGCAAGCCCCCATGTCTTCTGGTCGAATTTTCCTTTTATTAGAGTCCAAACGCACTAGCAAAACCCAACAAACCGAGCCCCAACAGAAGTCAAAACCAAACAGGAAAGTTCAAGAAACGGGACCCCCGCCCCGGCAGGGGGTGCTAGGCCAAAAAGGCCCGCCCCGGCGGGCTAGCCCACTGACTTCAAGATTTTAAAGTTCCAACTTTTTTCCACTTTTGCTCCAAAAAGACCGCCTTTCCCCACCAATTGCATCCATGACCACCCTACACATAAAATATCATGAAACGAGTACAAACGAACACAAAACATGAGAATAACTACGAATTTAAACTTGAAACGAATATTGATTCACATATATAAAATCCACTTATCAACAACATCTAAATACAGAGAAAATTTATGAGAGATAAGGTATTGACGAATCTCGAGTTTTAGACTTCTCAGAAACATCCTTGTCATTCGTTCCTCATTCTCTACCAAATGAGGTGCAAACCTGGATAACTCAGCGAACTTCGCCTCGTACTGGGACACCGTCATGTTGTTTTGTTCCAATTTGATAAACTCCACCTCCTTCATATGACGAATACTTTCAGGAAAGTACTTGTCATTGAATAGTTTCTGAAATGTTTCCCAAGACATGTTGAGTGCGGCTGACTGGGTACTCTTCACAGACTCCCACTAGTAGTCTGCCTCACCGCGGAACATAAAGGTGGCGAATGGAACCTTCAGTTCCTCTGTGCATCCTAAGAAATCGAATATCTTGGTAATTTGCTTAACCCACGTTTCCGCCATGATCGGCTCTGGTTTTCCCTTAAATTCTGGTGGTCCCAACTCTTTGAACTACTTGTCTGTGACAGACATCGCGTTGCTATCACTTCCACACGTATTTTGTACACGAGTCTCCCTCGTCTAATTTTGTATGAACTGCAAAAAGCTCCTAAACATTCCATCATTCATCGTTTGCTCAGTAGTGTTGTTTACAGGAGGAATATTGCCTTCCTGTTGCACGTTCTCCTGGTTTGTAACTAAAGGTTGTTCCACAGTCTCATACACTCTATTGTTAACGTTCTCAGCATCCATTCTTAAATACTGCCATAAAACAAGGGTTAATTAAACAAATTAACATATCATATAATATCCCTATATTATGACCGACCAACAAATAAGCTTAGGTAGGATATACTAGCGAAAGATTTACTCATCTCTCCCTTACTAATTCTATTCCCCGATCTCCGCCAGAGACCATATCCCTAAGCTCTGATACCAACTGTGACGCCCCCAAAATAGGTATACAACACCCATTCTGAGTTGCCAAATACATGGTACAGAAAGCAAACTACAACTTCAATAATACAATTGTCGTGCAAAATACGACAACACATACTGTGAGTTTAAATACAATTATTGTCTTCTAGATAATATCCACACTCAAATAAGTCCTCATTACAATTATTCAAACACTATTTTATAGAAAGAGTGAGGACTGCTAAAACATCTTTCTAGAACCATCACTCCACACCCCGACTTGTTCCCGCTATATTCTCGCCTCCTGAGAAAAATAGAACAAAAAGAAAAAGGGTGAGCTCAACTAGCCCAGTAAAGAATATTATGACTAAGATAATATATAACAAATTATCATTAGTCTTCAACAGGGAAAAATCTGATAAAATATAATAGACAATAAATTTTAGATCAACAACTGCAGCGGAAATAACAAGCCATTAGAAGAGTCAAGTAAAGAATGAGTTCTACTATATTCTAAGATTTAAAAGTCCATCATCAATATTTTATCCCTGTAACAACAATCAATAGCCATCTTTAATCAAATATTCATCTTTGCACTACAGACCAAAGATATTCATTTGTATCACCAGTCGGTCATGTTCATCTCGACACCTGTTCATCTTTGCACTACGGGCCAAAGATATTCATCAGTTAATCATTCATCTTTGCACTACAGGCCAAAGATATTCAGTAATATCATCATTTAGGACTGAAGATGATGAAAAATATCTTAAAGAAAACGAATCCAGTGAGACAGAAGGACAAATATTAAGGATTCGTATAACAGTTTATCCAAGATCAATAATACTCCATACTAACTAATTTTGAAGCAGAATTCAAAAATAAAGAACAAAACATGAATACAATCAAAGATAGTAACCATAATAGACATCTTAGACAAAAAGAAGAAAATTTCATTTTTCGGTGAATAGTGTCGTATTCATGAATAGTGCCATATACGTGAATAGTGCCGTATACGTGAATAGTAACCCCGACACAAATAGTTTCAAATTTGATAAAAAAAACTCATATCAATATTTCAGCATAATGATATTGAAGAAAATAATATCATTTAAGAAGAAAATAATATCCCTTACCTCAAAATAACCGTACTTCTGACCGAATTTCGGATATAGTGCTGACAGAAACTTGCACCGTATAGCAACACTTAAAGTATA